>CM022297.1:245852446-246180804 GCA_011799875.1 Thinopyrum elongatum
CACGCTCGCTCGGCCCCGCGCCCTCGATGCGCTCGACACCGACGCCGGCCTGCTTCTCCTCCGTCGCCGTCCCCCTCAAGCTCGAGCCCGCTGCCCCGCTCCCTACTAACCCCGGTGAGGCCCCCGGCCTCTCCTCTCCCCTCCCCTCGTCGCGCCGCTCGCCACGCTCCGCCCCGGCTCGCCCGCGCTCGGCCCGCACGCGCCTGCGCTGCCGCGCCCAACGCCCGCGCGCCGCGCACACGCCAGCGCACCGAGGAGCCCGCCTCGCGCCCCGACCCCTCTCGCCCCGCTCGGCGCCCTGCGCCGCTACGCCGCGCCCTCCCCGCACTCGCCCGCTCCGCGCCGCGCCGCCGCTCGCCGCCGCCCGCGCTCGCCCCCGCGGCCGTGTGCTCCGGCGACCACCGCCCGAGCCCCCCCCCTCGCCGTGGCCCGACTGGCCGCGTCCAGTTCGGGCGCCCCAGCGCCCGCGCGCACCGCGCGCCCGTCGCCCGCGCCTGTGGCCTTGGGCCACTGCCCGCTGGGCCCCGAACCCCCTAGCCACTGACAACGGGCCCCGCCCTAAAACGTTTCAAAAAAAAAAGAAATAAAAATAAATAATTAATTAATTAATTAGTTAATTAATCCTGATTAGGTTAATCTAATTAACTAATTAGTGTTAATTAAACAGTAATTAGTAATTAACTTAATTAACCGCTGACATCAGCATGAGGTCATGCTGATGTCATCATCAGCACTGTTTCGGATAATGTTGAATTAAATAATTAATTAAATATCAGAAATTAATAAAAACTTTAGAAAATCATATTAAATAAACCGTAACTCCGATGAAAATATTTTATACATGAAACTTGCTCAGAACGACGATACGAACCCGGATACGCCCTCTGTATTCCCGTCAGACGCCCGCAACTATAAGAACGTTGAACAATTAGACCGATTTCAGTAAATGAATAGTGCCCAACTTTAATTAAATAAATCCAAATAAATTCCTAAATTAACTAAATCGTTTAGTTAGGCAGTAGAACACCCCGACATATCATTTAGGCATGTCATACATATTGTTTGCATTATTGCCGTGAAATTTATTGTTTCTCTCCCCCTCCTTCTCTCTCTCGATAGACGCTGAGACCGACGGCGCTGCACCAGGATACGACTACTCTACCGACGAGCAGCCCGTTGACGACCTCCCTCTCTTGCCAGAGCAACCAGGCAAGCCCCCCCCTTGAGCATTCCAGATATCGCCCATTCTATTCTCCTGCTTGCATTAGATTTCGCTACTGTTAATGTATGCTCCTATTCTGATGCATAGCCTGCTGTTGTAACCTGTTCATTGCTACCTTACCTGCCTATGATAAACTGTTTAGTATAGGTTGGTATGAACCATCTGTGACCCCACCACCTAACTTTGTCGCCCCTGCGTGTTCATCGACGACTCGATCAACGTGATCGTCGATCAGAGACAGACGCCTCACTTCACACCCCCTAAGTTGTACGACTCTGCGTAGTAACTATCGAGTGCCGAGGGTGATACCTCGTAACGCACTCACGATGAATACTCTGCAGTATAGCTGTTCGGTCGTGGTCATCGAGGGTGATTCCTCCTTCTCCACTTCCGATACGACTCTGTCGTGCAACCCCTCAGTGTGAACCTCGAGGGTGATACCTCATACGTTCACCCTGATGATTATGACCACACGGTTACTTGACCTTTGTCACAGGCGGGTCCACCCTGGTGGGTACCCGCTGGGGATCTATGTTGTCGAGTGTGCCGGAAGGGCACTCGAGTGTGGTACTGTGGCGGAGCTTTAGAAACTCTGAATGTTTCCGCTTGTTACTAAATGAGCTGATCGGATTTGGGTGTGTGATCTGAGTGGGTCGACGTGCCCTATACGCACTACCACCACGTGGGATAATGGTTATGGGGCCCTCTGCGATGTACGTTTCTCCGAAAGCTTATCAGACGTCACGATTCACCGTGCGGGCTGATCGTCGGGATTGGGCTGGATACTTCACTGGCGAGTTCAGTGTCGCGCCTGCACCCCGGCCAGCCACGCAACGCGCAGGGTGCCCAGGGCGATGGCCCGAGACCCCTGGGTGCATAGGTTAGTCCGGCGTGCTGACCTCTCTGCTGAGCCTAGGTAGAGCGCTGCTTCGTGTTGATCTTCCGAGGACGGGCATTACCCAGCAAGTATGTCCGGCCAGAGTTGATCGAGCGTGTTGGGTAACAGTAGTGCACCCCTGCAGGGATGAATCTTCTATCGATAGCCGGTCCTACGGTAAAGGACGCTCAGTTTGTGTATCCCGATCTACTACTTAAACTGGATACTTGTTACTTAATTGAAGCTTCGGGATTACTTTCTCGCTGGGAGTCGAGGAAGGATCTTTGAGCTGTACTTCAACATGTTTGCTAAATAAAATGCTATTCTACTCTCTTCTACTGCTGCAAGATGATGGCTTTGAGAAGATGTTTGAAGATGCTAGTCTTCGATAGGACTAGGCCTTCTCTCTATTCTGGCATTTCTGCAGCCCAGTCCACATATACAGCCTTTTCTCCATTGATAATGTTGCATATGTAGTATAGATCCTTGCTTGCTGAGTACTTCGGATGAGTACTCATGGTTGCTTTATTTTCTCCTTTTCTCCTTTCCCCCATATACCCCAACTTGATGATACACCAGACGATGGAGTCCAGGAGCCAGACGCCACCACCGGAGCCTACTACCAGGCGGGTCCAGAGGGCACGTACTACTGGATCGAGCCAGCTGACCAGGAGTAGGATCGGAGGCTCCCAGGCAGGAGGCCAACGCCTTTCGATCTAGTGTCGCTGTTTGTGCTAGCCTTCTTAAGGCAAAACTTGTCTAACTATGTCTGTACCCAGATATTATTTGTATGACTGACTTATGTATTCGGATCTTCGGATCCCTGGTCTGTAATATTGTGGACCTCCGTTTATTTGTGTTTAGAGTTGTGTTGTGATATCTTCCCGTGAGTCCCTGGGCTTGATCGTACACGTTTGCGTGTATGATTAGTGTACGATTGAACCGGGGGCGTCACATTTAAGCTTCTGTCACTCTCGCAACCCATCATCTACTTACTACTCCACAATGCATTCCCTTAGGCCCAAATATGGTGAAGTGTCATGTAGTCGACGTTCACTTGACACCACTAAGGGAATCACAACATACATACTATCAGAATATCAAACACATATCAAGTTCACATGATTACTTGCAACATGATTTCTCCTATGACCTCAAGAACAAAAGTGACTACTCACAAATGATAATCATGCTCAAGATCAGAGGGGTATTAAATAGCATATTTGATCTGAACATATAATCTTCCACCAAATAAACCATATAGTAATCAACTACAAGATGTAATCAACACTACTAGTCACCCACAAGCACCAATCTATAGTTCTGGTAACAAGATTGAACACAAGAGATGAACTAGGGTTTGAGATGAGATGGTGCTGTTGAAGATGTTGATGGAGATTGCCCTCCCCAAGATGGGAGAGTTGTTGGTGATGATGATGACGATGATTTCCCCCTCCGGGAGGGAAGTTCCCCTGACGGTATCGCTCCGCCGGAGGGCAAAAGTGCTCCTGCCCAAGTTTTGGCTCGAGACGGCGGCGCTCCTTCCCGAAAGTCCTCTCCTTATTTTTTCTAGGTCAAAATGACATATACCAAAATATGGGCACCAGAGGTGGGCCTGGGTGAGCACAACCCACCAGGGCGCGCCTGGGCTCCCTGGCGCGCCTAGGTGGGTTGTGCCCGCCTCGTGGGCCCCCTCTAGTACTTATTTGCTCCAATATTCTTCAAATATTCCATAAAAAATCTCCGTAAAGTTTCAGCTTGTTTGGAGTTGTGTAGATTAGGTGGCCTGACGTAGTTTTTCTAGGTCCAGATTTCCAGCTGCCGAAATTCTCCCTCTTTGTGTGTACCTTGCATATTATGAGAGAAAAGGCATTAGAATTACTCCAAAAAGCATTATTATGCATATAAACATCATAAATAATAGTAGGAAAACATGATGCAAAATGGACGTATCAGGCCTCTCTATCGGTTGCCTTAGGCGCCAGGCAGGTTACCTCGCCGGCGCTAGCCTAGCCTGCGTGGGTAGATGGTGCCAGCCGGTCTAAGAGAGCCAGCCACCTAGATAGTCCCATCCAGTCAGGGCCAGTTCGATAGAGGCAACCAGGTACCAGGGAAGCCCAAGTGTGACTGCTATCCTTGGCAAAAGAACATAGCTCAGAAAGCTTTTGAACTAGGGATTTATCCAGTTAAGCATCATGCCAGAGCTGAATAGAGATTCCATTTCTAGCTTTGCAATGAGAGTTTCCTTTAGAGCACGACAAGAGCTCCAGGTGTGCTTTCAAACTATTCGTGGTACTATGTGTCTTCCCTTTTTGTTAACATAATCACTTTCAGACCATTGACAGCGAGTATTCTTCTAACAATTCACTTAGCTTACATTTTATGTTTCAAATAGTTCACTTAACTTCCAGGCAACAGTTGGTCGCTCAGTTGATTTCTTCAAGTAGCTTACTTCACTTCCGTTTTACGTTTCACATAGTTCATTTAACTTCCGGTTTATAGTTTCCCCTTATAGACTTGCATGTCGATGTCTCGGCTGTTGGGTTGCCCTGGCTGGACAAAGAAGGACATGGGAAATGATCATCATTATCTATCATTGGTAAATATACAGGTCAGATACAAACACATTAAGAACATAATCACTTGCTAACCTGTAACATCCCAAAATTATAAATTTTGGAATGTTACATTAAATAAATATTTATGTTTGTTTTTTAGATTGTTGTGTGATTGATTGACTGAAAGTGAGTGAAATTTGAAACTTTTGAAAGTTGAATGAGAGGGAATGAAATGACTTTCCCAAACTTTCATCCTTGCATTTATGACCTCCATGATCTCAAATTCATTTCATCACAATACCCTAGAGTAAAGATGATATGACTTCTTCCATCAAAAGAAATGAAAAGGGTTTTTGAAAAGATATGAATTCCATTTGAAAACACTTCAAAGTCATAAACTTTATGCAACTCAATGATTTTCAGGCGAGAGATAAAATGACTTCTTCAAGTTATATGAAATATGAGTTGGAAGTTTAGAAGAATCAAATTGAAAGTTCCTTTGAAGTTATTTTGAAACTCACTTTCAATTTGAAGTTATTTTGAAACTCACTTTCAATTTGAAGTTATTTGAATTCCCAAAATTCAAATTCTCTGAAAGTTATTCAAAAATGAGAGAAGTAATATGACACTTCAAAAATTCAGAGGCATTTGAAATATATTTGAATGAGGAAAAACAGAAAAGATTTGGAAGTGGTTTGAAATTCAAATTCAAAACCATTTAGGTGTTATTTGGCTTTTATTCAAATTATTTTTCTCCTAAAAATAAATAAATGGAAATAAGGGTAAATTGATTCCCTTCAGTTTAAAATTAGGAGAAAATAAATTTGAAATCATTTTGGTATTTTAAAAATAATTTTTATTGGGTTTTATTGCAACAGCAGCACTGTTTGACTTTTGTGATTTTTTGTGGATTTTATTTGCCTCTAAAAATATGTTCATGTTTTAGGAAATCATTTTTCTAATCAGTTTGATATATAATATGCTTATATAACTTTTTATTGTATTTCCTTTTATTGTTGTTTCTCTTCTCTGTGTTGTTTAAAAAAAACAAATCCACCGGCCAGGCCAGCGCTAGCCGCCAGCCCACCAGCAGAACTGGCCCATTGGCCGAAACGGCCCAGACGCGCACTCCCCATCACCTGGCCCCCCTCGCAAAAACCCCTTCGCACCGGCCGCCCTCTCCCTCCCTCGCTCACCTCTATCGCTGACGCCGGGCCCCACCATCTTCTTCCTCCTCCGCAAGCCACGCGCTCGACCAGAGCATCGCCGAACGCCGCCGTATCCCGGATCGCTCGGGATCTGCCTCCCCGATTCGCCACCTCCTCCAAGCAACCCCCCCTCTTATATAAACCTCTCCCCCTCGACCGATTCCGCCCCTAAGCCCTACCCCTACCGCCCTCCTCTGCTCGCGATCGCTCGCCGGAGTCCGAACCTCGCCACCGCGCCATTCTTGCCCTCGCCGTCGCCGTAGTGCTCCCCGAGCTCCATTGAGACCACCAACGCGCTCCCCTCCCTGTACTACCCCCAACCAGCCCCTCTCCCGAGCCAAATACCCACCGGAGCTCTCCCGCCGTCGACGCCCGATCACCTCGCCGTCGTCCCCCGTCGAGGAAAGCACCGGCAAACCCCCTTCGTCCGATCTCCGGTCAAGGGCCTAGATTAGAACGAAATGAATGGTTAGGTTTTATTTTATTAGATCGGTTTTAGTGCGGTTTATTTACGGTTAGTTCGGTTTAGATCTAAACCGGTTCACAGGTTTTCCTTTATTCGTACGCGCGTTAGCGGTTTAGTTATATATCACCCGAGCGCGGTTTAGCGTTGGATCGCCCACCATTTAGCCCGGTAGTAGCCTGACACGTGCACTTGCCCGTTTAGTTTCTTTTTTATTTTTTATTTTTATTTTCGTTTCTGTTTCAAAAATAGAATAGTTCTGTTTTTAGAAATTAAATATCTTTTATGTTTTAGATCCAAATTGAGTGATTCTTTTTGCATTAGATTCAAAATTTGTTGAAGTTTCTGTTTGTATACTTAGTTCTCAAATTTGAGTAGTTATATTTGAATTTGATGAAATTTATTCAAATCACTATTTTGGCCATATTTTGAGTTTTACAATGTATTTTTGATTGATTCTTTTTGCTACGGTTTTGTTATTGTTTTGTCTATCCAGTAGCATAAAGTAATTTATTTTTATTTTAATTTAAATTAGGGTTTTAGGAAAAACAGTACTGTTTTAGTTATAGCTTTGTTTTAATCTTTTCTTTATAGTTTTAATTCTTTTTTAAAACTATTTCTTTTTGTCACTTTTGACAAATTTAGTTTTGTTTCTGTTAGTCAACATAAGAAAATTTTATTTTTATTTTCTTTAGTTTTGTATGAAAAAACTTATATAGGTCATAGTTAGAGTTTTATAAAAGCTTTTTATTTGTTTCTTTTTGCTATTAAAAGTTTATGAAAAATACTTTTTGTTAAAATTAGTTGTTTTATATTTTCTTTTCTGTTTATTTATTAGTTTAGTATTTTTCTTTGTTGTTACTTTTTACTAGACAAAGCGATTTGAGGGGGGTGGGGTGGTTTGGGGGTGGGTGGGGTTCTGGCTTTTGGTTGTTCTGTGTGTTTCGGTTGTATTGGGGTATTTCATTTTGGGTTGTGTTTTTTATTGTGTTCTTTGTGATTTGCATTTTATTTGTTGATTTTTTATTGTGAGTGCTAGAATTGCTTGCTAGTATGTTTGCTTATGTGAATACTATGTTTGACTATATAGATTTCCATCGGAGTGACGAATAGTTCTACCAAGTTATTCTCGAGAGCGCTATTATCTTCATCAACTTACCAGGCAAGTTCACTTTGACCATGCTTTTCATACCTATATTTTTATTGCATTTAGTGTCATCTTTGCAACAATCCCTCCAGTAGTGATATTGAATCCTTGTAGTTGAGTAGTATGCATGAGGTAGGAACCCATCCCCCTGGTACCAAGCCCGGGACGTTAATTATTTTAATGCTACGCTATAGTAGACGGGGTTGGTATGAGTGCTCGGGAGTGGTATGAGAATGGAGGACTCTACGTCAATGACGACAACTTCATGATGGCACCTGCAAGGATTGCATCTTCAGGACCTCAAGACTTCAAGACTCGAGACAAGAATTCAATACACACTACTGGGTGAAGGATGGTTCAGATGGGCACCCTGGAGCAACCAGTGGATGACCCGGGATGCATGGAGAAGCGCTATGACATCTTGCGGAAAGCTTCACCTAGACTCAAAGAGACGGAAGAATACTTCATGCCCGGAAGCTTACCTGTGCAACCGCATGTCATTATGGGCTCTGGCTTGGTTGACCTTAGTTGTGACTCTGGCTGGGACGGTGCTAGCAGATGTAAAACTACGGTAGGATTGGATGAGCACCAGACAGTGGTCAGGGGAACTCTTCGGAAGACCACGTTTCGGTCGTCTTGCTCTCAAACACCCTGAAGTGCGAGAATGTAAAAAGAGGGATCGAATCTTGCGGGTAAAGTGTACAAACCTCTGCAGAGGGTTAAAACCTAATTGATTAGCCGTGTCCCCGGTTACGGACAATTTGAGCCTCTGGACTTGGATCTATCTCGGAACTCTCAACACCAGATTGAAAACTTAATTGTGGGAAACTTATGATGATGTGGGTTATGAGACATCGGTTGGCGGAACCATGTCAGGTATAGGTATCTGCGTTGTAGTAGAGATTTCCTGGACTATCCTTTGTTGTAGGGAAAATAAAATTAGCTTTTATGCAAAACAAAACACAGACACAGAGCCACAAAGCCATATTGCATATAGAATAGTTTCATCATCTGTTTCTCTTATCTGTGATCTTGCCGGTACATTCAATGTACTGACCTACACGGCTGCAACGTTTCATGTTGCAGATACTTTTCTTTCAACAAGTAAGGGTACGATACAGGGTTACGGTCTACACTCAACCTGCCGATGGCGTTGATGGGACTCCACACCCGTTAATTGTTTCCGCTAAGACTTATGAGGTATATATCAGTTTTACGTTATTTATACATGTGATTGCACTTTGATATATACATTGATGTACTGTGTGTGCCAGCATACTGATACAGGGATGGCACGGATAAACAGAGGCTTGACCGTTTGAGGTCGGGTCGCTAAAGATATGGTATCAGAGCACATGTTGACTGTGGGACGTGACCCTAGGAAATGGCCTAGTAATATGAAGACCCTGATAGGAACGACCTTTGCTTAGTACTACTCTCGTAACACCTGATTTCTTTTACTGAAGCTTTCTTATTTCAAACTATAGATGGAGAGCTACGTTCTGAACAAAAGAGAACACTACGAGAAGGTTCTTGGAGGCCCCTTCCTTGTGGAGCTAGTCGGGCTGTTGAAGCTGCTGATACCAGAGATCAAGGCAACTAAGAGGACGTCTAGATCATGGGGAGTCAAGACCCAAGTTTTTGGCCGTAAATAAGACCCCAAGACTGCAGACATCAGCTTTGGAACGATAAATGGTGACTGTGATATGGGCATCAACACTGCCGTTCATGATGCTATTGCACGCTTATGCTATCGTCATCGTGCCGCATTAAACCCACACTTCTTTGGAAGGGTTGGATGGCAGAAGTTTGATGGAGCAACTATTGCCCTGACAGAAGCGCAAAAGATGAAGTTCTCCCCACTGTTAGTGTACAATCAGGATCTAGAACAATACGTCAAGAATCTTCAGATGGACCTTCTGGAAGCCCTGTTTGACAATGAAGCACTACGAGAAGAGGTCGAGACTCAGAGACTGAAGGTAGACAAGCTGGAGGAGGAGAACCTCGATATCCCGAGAATGCGTCAGGAACTGAAGAGCAGCAGGACCATATCTCATGCCAAGGACGTTGAGATCCAGAAGCTCAAGGAACAACTTCAGGATATACAGGGTCGTCACAAGAAACTCCGCGTCAACCGAGATAATCTAGCAGAAGAATTGGAGGAGATTAAGTCCACACAGAAGAAGTGCAGTGGAGACAAGGATCGGATCCTCGATATGTTAGCTGAGTAGTAGCCCCGCCATGAGAGAAATAAAGATGAACGTTTTGCGATTAAGTATCTGACCATACCAACTTATGAGGGTGGCGATACTATAGTATTGAATGAATAAATGAATGCTTGGTTGCTATTATCTTTTGTGTTTATTGAATGGTTGGATAGATGTGATATTCGTAGGTCTATGTTTATTTCACCATGACAGACGTAAGTTACGGAAGAGCAACAGAAGGCCTTCATATGGGAAAAGCATCAGGAATTGGAAACTCCCGAGCATTTAAGACCTGAAGAAATGAAGATGTCGTAATGAAACCATAGTAAATTGGCCCATTACAGACGGTAGAAACTCGGAGCTAGGAATCGTTTGTTGATCCTTCTCTCTCTTATCTCACCCTAAAACCCTTGGACCCAATAGATGATGAATGAAGAAGGACTGGTATTCTCTAGACCGATGACTCAGCCGGAGGCAGAGCTATGGATTAAAAACATGGAGGATCACTTCGGCAAAAATTTGATTTCAAGGAAGTATGAGGTTCAATATGCTCTTCGGTACTTTACAGAAAGTGCTGCAGCCTGGTGGAAAATGCATCAAGCCATACAAGGATGTAACGGAGCAAGACCTTGGGAGGAATTCAAGAAGACTCTGTTAAGATCCTGTCTCATCCGGAAGCACTATGATAGCTCGAAGAAGAAACTTTGTGCCTGCAAGATTTGCGGAGAAATAGGACACACCCATGAAGAACACAAGGTTGGATGCCCTCATTGTGAGGCAAATCACCCAGAGGAAGAATGCCCGACTAGACTGATTACTTGTTTCCTGTGTGAAGGAACTACGCACTACCCTGCTCAGTGTCACATTTACCCCAAGGTACAAGAAATCACCAACCAGCGGAAGGAAGCCATGAAAGAAGCCCTCGAGAAAAGTTTAGAAGAATCCATGATGAAGGAAGTTGTTGAAGACCCTGAAGAAGGCCTAATCAGATTTTACTCCAACGCTTGCTATTCATGTGGAGAAGAAGGACATGATTCCCAGTATTGCACAAAGGAAAGAGAAGAGTATCCCAGAGACTTCCCGACAGCAGAAGTGAAGTTTGACCCTCGAGAAATAGAAGCTCCAATCATTACGGAGAAATCCAGGAAGAGAAAATGAAGGCATCCCCAGAACAACCCAATTTCTGCAGAAAAAGACCTGAGTTATATCCCATGTTTCAAGTGCAAGACCTTAGGTCACTATGCCAGTATGTGTCCGGAGAAGAAGCCAGAGAAGAAGCCAAGAACCCAAAGAGCATACACTCCCCCCAAGAAGGCCAAATACTTATCAGAAGTTATTTGTTTTCGTTGCAGGGAAGCAGGACATTATGCTACTAAATGTCCCAACAAGATGAAAGCCGGAGCTGAGTAGTTGAAAATTTTAATATTGGTAATATGTGTAGTAGGAAGCAATTTTTTTTTTCATGAGTTCAATGAGTTGAGTTATGTAATGGGTGCTCAGAGATTGTAATGCATCATGAATCAATAAAGTTAATATGCCATGATGTCATATGTTAAATTGTATGTTGTTACTCTATGAACAAAGATTTTGACCATTTTCGAGGATATGAGAAATATGGTCCATGGAAGAATTTGTGCATTTCAAGGGTGGTTGTACCCGGTGAGGACACTTGACCCATGGAAAGGATAATGATATTTCACAGAGTGGAGTTTGGACAAAATGAGTTGGAGTTTTATTTTGATGGGTATGAAGAAAGGAAGTACTGATGAAATTAAAGGAGGTAGAATGTTGGAATATGGAACAATAGTAACCTCAAGGATGAGTTGAAGATATACAAGTGTTGAATTGGGCCATAACCCACAGGCCTATGAATTGAAAATGAACAGACATAACCTTGATGAAGGAAGAAAATTTGGAAGAAGCTGTGTTTCATCAGCACGCGTTTCGTAGGAGGTTACGCAAAAACCAGAGAGTCGTGAAGAAACAATAGATGTTTTGTTTGGCTTGCAGAACCAAAGGATTTATCTGAACCTAGTTCGAGGACAAGAGAAATTCTGCAATGCTTGTGAGAATGCCCGAGTGTTAGAACTGCGGGATTCGCTAAACCTTATATAGGGTAATGATCTGGGTGCGGAATGGATTGATCACCATACCGACTTACTCTCATCATTGGCTCTCGTTATTTGGAATGGTAAATCTGGAGTGACCTACCCATAGTAGAGAGACGACGGTGTCAAAACCTTGTTTAAACCGTAGAATGGTAGGATGATGGAACCCTATACAGGCAACCATTGCCAATCGTAGGATATACGGTGAGATTCAACCCAGACCAATTTCCTGCACAAACCAGAAATTGTTGACCACCAAGAGAATTCCGATAGTTGTTTAGTTTTGGTGACAGACCTGTCTGCTAAGAAGACCGAGTCTTAGAAGAACTTTATCCTGACGACAGGACTCAAGCTTTTGAGGAAAACGGTATGCCTATACCAGAAGAGTATCAGTAAAGGATTCATACCAAAGATATGAGAAGACCCACATCACCTAGAGTATGAGTTTTGATGGAACTGTAACCCTGCTTTTAAGGGTGGTAGCACCCCGGTCTTTGTGATGATCAATGGAATTGCTGGAAGACCCCCAAACCCTAACCTTTTCTTGCTAGCCTCTTCGAATCACGAGGACGAGATTCATTTTAAGTGTGGTAGGTTTGTAACATCCCAAAATTATAAATTTTGGAATGTTATATTAAATAAATATTTATGTTTGTTTTTTGATTGTTGTGTGATTGATTGACTGAAAGTGAGTGAAATTTGAAACTTTTGAAAGTTGAATGAGAGGGAATGAAATGACTTTCCCAAACTTTCATCCTTGCATTTATGACCTCCATGAATTCAAATTCATTTCATCACAAAACCCTAGAGTAAAGATGATATGACTTCTTCCATTAAAAGAAATGAAAGGGGTTTTTGAAAAGATTTGAATTCCATTTGAATACACTTGAAAGTCATAAACTTTATGCAACTCAATGATTTTCATGAGAGAGATAAAATGACTTCTTCAAGTTATATGAAATATGAGTTGGAAGTTTAGAAGAATCAAATTGAAAGTTCCTTTGAAGTTATTTTGAAACTCACTTTCAATTTGAAGTTATTTGAATTTCCAAAATTCAAATTCTCTGAAAGTTATTCAAAAATGAGAGAAGTAATATGACACTTCAAAAATTCAGAGGCATTTGAAATATATTTGAATGAGGAAAAACAGAAAATATTTGGAAGTGGTTTGAAATTCAAATTCAAAACAATTTAGGAGTTATTTGGCTTTTATTCAAATTATTTTTCTCCTAAAAATAAATAAATGGAAATAAGGGTAAAATGATTCCCTTCAGTTTAAAATTAGGAGAAAATAAATTTGAAATCATTTTGGTATTTTAAAAATAATTTTTATTGGGTTTTATTGCAACTGCAGCACTGTTTGACTTTTGTGATTTTTTGTGGATTTTATTTGCCTCTAAAAATATGTTCATGTTTTAGGAAATCATTTTTCTAATCAGTTTGATATATAATATGCTTATATAAATTTTTATTGTATTTCCTTTTATTGTTGTTTCTCTCCTCTGTGTTGTTTAAAAACAAACAAATCCACCGGCCAGGCCAGCGCTAGCCGCCAGCCCACCAGCAGAACTGGCCCACTGGCCGAAACGGCCCAGACGCGCACTCCCCATCACCTGGCCCCCCTCGCGAAAACCCCTTCGCACCGGCCACCCGCTCCCTCCCTCGCTCACCTCTATCGCTGACGCCGGGCCCCACCATCTTCTTCCTCCTCTGCAAGCCACGCGCTCGACCAGAGCATCGCCGAACGCCGCCGTATCCCGGATCGCTCGAGATCCGCCTCCCCGATTCGCCCCCTCCTCCAAGCAACCCCCCTTATATAAACCTCTCCCCCTCGACCGATTCCGCCCCTAAGCCCTACCCCTACCACCCTCCTTTGCTCGTGATCGCTCGCCGGAGTCCGAACCTCGCCACCGCGCCATTCTTGCCCTCGCCATCACCGTAGTGCTCCCCGATCTCCATTGAGACCACCAACGCGCTCCCCTCCCTCTACTACCCCCAACCAGCCCCTCTCCCGAGCCAAATACCCATCGGAGCTCTCCCGCCGTCGACGCCCGATCACCTCGCCGTCGTCCCCCGTCGAGGTAAGCACCGGCGAACCCCCTCCGTCCGATCTCCGGTCAAGGGCCTATTAGAACAAAACGACTGGTTAGGTTTTATTTTATTAGATCGGTTTTAGTGCGGTTTATTTACGGTTAGTTCGGTTTAGATCTAAACCGGTTCACTGGTTTTCCTTTATTCTTACGCGCGTTAGCGGTTTAGTTATATATCGCCCGAGCGCGGTTTAGCGTTGGATCGCCCACCATTTAGCCCAGTAGCAGCCTGACACGTGCACTTGCCCGTTTAGTTTCTTTTTTATTTTTATTTTCGTTTCTGTTTCAAAAATAGAATAGTTCTGTTTTTAGAAATCCAATATCTTTTATGTTTTAGATCCAAATTGAGTGATTCTTTTTGCATTAGATTCAAAATTTGTTGAAGTTTCTGTTTGCATACTTAGTTTTCAAATTTGAGTAGTTCAAATTTGAATTTGATGAAATTTGTTCAAATCACTATTTTGGCCATATTTTGAGTTTTACAAAGTATTTTTGATTGATTCTTTTTGCTACGGTTTTGTTATTGTTTTGTCTATCCAGTAGCATAAAGTAATTTATTTTTAGTTTATTTTAAATTAGGGTTTTAGGAAAAAAAAGTATGGTTTTAGTTATAGCTTTTTTTTAATCTTTTCTTTATAGTTTTAATTCTTTTTTAAAACTTTCTTTTGTCACTTTGACAAATTTAGTTTTGTTTCTGTTAGTCAACATAAGAAAATTTTATTTTTATTCTTTAGTTTGTATGAAAAACTATATAGGTCTAGTTAGAGTTTTATAAAAGCTTTTTATTGTTTCTTTTTGCTATTAAAAGTTTATGAAAAATACTTTCTGTTAAAATTAGGTGTTTTATATTTTCTTATCTATTTATTTATTAGTTTAGTATTTTCTTTGTTGTTAAATTTTACTTAGGACAAAGCTATTTTGTGTTATGTCTTAGAATTTTCTTTAGTAGTTTTCATTGGTTTTTATTGTGTTCTTTGTGATTTCCATTTTATTTGTTGATTTTTTATTGTGAGTGCTAGAATTGCTTGCTAGTATGTTTGCTTATGTGAATACTATGTTTGACTATATAGATTTCCATCGGAGTGACGAATAGTTCTACCAAGTTATTCTCGAGAGCGCTATTATCTTCATCAACTTACCAGGAAAGTTCACTTTGACCATGCTTTTCATACCTATATTTTTATTGCATTTAGTGTCATCTTTGCAACAATCCCTCCAGTAGTGATATTGAATCCTTGTAGTTGAGTAGTATGCATGAGGTAGGAACCCATCCCCCTGTTACCAAGCCCGGGACGTTAATTATTTTAATGCTACGCTATAGTAGACGAGGTTGGTATGAGTGCTCGGGAGTGGTATGAGAATGGAGGACTCTACGTCAATGACGACAACTTCATGATGGCATCTGCAAGGATTGCATCTTCAGGACCTCAAGACTTCAAGACTCGAGACAAGAATTCAATACACACTACTGAGTGAAGGATGGTTTAGATGGGCACCCTGGAGCAACCAGTGGATGACCCGAGATGCATGGAGAAGCGCCATGACATCTTGTGGAAAGCTTCACCCAGACTCAAAGAGACGGAAGAATACTTCATGCCCGGAAGCTTACCTGTGCAACCGCATGTCATTATGGGCTCTGGCTTGGTTGATCTTAGTTGTGACTCTGGCTGGGACGGTGCTAGCAGATGTAGAACTACGGTAGGATTGGATGAGCACCGGACAGTGGTCAGGGGAACTCTTCGGAAGACCATGTTTCGGTCGTCTTGCTCTCAAACACCCTGAAGTGTGAGAATGTAAAAAGAGGGATCGAATCTTGCGGGTAAAGTGTACAAACCTCTGCAGAGGGTTAAAACCTAATCGATTAGCCATGTCCCCGGTTACAGACAATTTGAGCCTCTGGACTTGGATCTATCTTGGAACTCTCCACACCAGATCGAAAACTTAATTGTGGGCAACTTATGATGATGTGGGTTAGGAGACATCGGTTGGCGGAACCATGTCAGGTATAGGTATCTGCTTTGTAGTAGAGATTTCCTGGACTATCCTTTGTTGTAGGGAAAATTAAATTAGCTTTTATGCAAAACAAAACACAGACACAGAGCCACAAAGCCATATTGCATATAGAATAGTTTCATCATCTGTTTCTCTTATCTGTGATCTTGCCGGTACATTCAATGTACTGACCTACACGGCTGCAACGTTTCATGTTGCAGATACTTTTCTTTCAACAAGTAAGGGTACGATACAGGGTTACGGTCTACACTCAACCTGCCGATGGTGTTGATGGGACTCCACACCCGTTAATTGTTTCCGCTGAGACTTATGAGGTATATATCAGTTTTACATTATTTATACATGTGATTGCACTTTGATATATACATTGATGTACTGTGTGTGCCAGCATACTGATCCAGGGAAGGCACGGATGCACAGAGGCTTGACCGTTTGAGGTCGGGTCGCTACATGACCATTCCCAAGAAACATCCCTGAAATAGCTCACTTAACTTTCTAATTATGTTTAAAATAGTTCACTTAGCTTCTGGGTTAGTGTTGGTCTCTGCGTCAATTGGTGCAGTGGGTCATCTAGTTGATATTAATCCAACAAAAATGCCTATTGTCATACGTTGCACTTGGTTCAAGAGTTGTGGTTACTTAAAACTTACCGCTTATCTTCAAAAGATACATACATGTATTTTACTGTTAATAATCCTATCTTATAATTTTGACCATTGCTTTTATTTCAGAAATAGACAAGTGAATGTTAAAAAAAATCTGTGTTGTAAATACTACAAGTAAATCTGTGTTGTAAATCTCTCTTCCTTTAAATTCTTGTTGTGATAATAGTTTCCCTATTCAAAAATCTTGCCACAATTTACCTCTTTTCGTTCTTTTTGAACCCTAAACCATAGAACTAGCCTAGAGAGGTTTCTATCCAAGAATCAAGGGATTCTATGAACTGGGTCTTGGTTCTATGTCTGACCGGTGATGACCCACAAGTATAGGTGATCAATCGCAGTCCTTTCGATAAGTAAGAGTGTCGAACCCAATGAGGAGCAGAAGGAAATGACCAGAAGTTTTCAACAAGGTATTTTCTACAGGCACTGAAATTATCAGTAATAGATAATTTGGTGATAAGATAATTTGTAATGGGTGACAAGTAACAAGTGTAACAAAGGTGCAACAAGGTGTCCTAATCCTTTTTGTAGCAAAGGATAATCCTGGACGAACTCTTATGTAAAGCAAAGCGCTCCCGAG
Source organism: Thinopyrum elongatum (assembly GCA_011799875.1). Lineage (NCBI taxonomy): Eukaryota > Viridiplantae > Streptophyta > Magnoliopsida > Poales > Poaceae > Thinopyrum > Thinopyrum elongatum. Next base: position 245,869,582 of record CM022297.1, read on the forward strand.
GACACATGGGAATTATCGTCAAGTTTCATGCTCATATGATTCGTGTTCCTTACCTTGATAATTTGATATGTGGGTGGATCGGTGCATGGGTGCTGTCCTTACTTGGACAAGCCTCCCACTTATGATTAACTCCTCTCGCAAGCATCTGCAGCTACGAAAGAAGAATTAAGATAAATCTAACCATAGCATGAAACATGTGGATCCAAATCAGCCCCTTACGAAGCAACACATAAACTAGGGTTTAAGCTTCTGTCACTCTAGCAACCCATCATCTACTTATTACTTCCCAATGCCTTCCCCTAGGCCCAAATCATGGTGAAGTTTCATGTAGTCGATGTTCACATAACACCACTAGAGGAAAGACAACATACATTTCATCAAAATATCGAATGAATACCAAATTCACATGATTACTTATAACAAGACTTCTCCCATGTCCTCAGGAACAAACGTAACTACTCACAAAGCATATTCATGTCCAAGATCAGAGGGGTAATAAATATCATTAAGGATATGAACATATGATCTTCCACCAAATAAACCAACTAGCATTAACTACAAGGAGTAATCAACACTACTAGCAACCCACAGGTACCAATCTGAGGTTCTGAGACAAAGATTGAATACAAGAGATGAACTAGGGTTTGAGAGGAGATGGTGCTGGTGAAGTTGTTGATGAAGATTGACCCTCCCTCGATGAGAGGATCGTTGGTGATGACGATGGCTTCGATTTCCCCATCCTGGAGGGAAGTTTCCCCGGCAGAATAGCTCTGCCGGAGCCCTAGATTGATTTTGCCCAGGTTCGGCCTCGAGACGGTGGCGCTTCATCCCGAAAGCTCCGTTATGATTTTTTTCTAGTTAAAAACCCTCCATATAGCAGAAGATGGGCACCGGACGATGGCCAGGAGGCCCACAAGCCCTGGAGGCGCGCCCTGGGGGGTAGGGCATGCCCCCGGGCTTGTGGCCACCTGGTGGGTCCTTCTTCTATTGTTTTTCTTCGCCCAATATTTTTTATATATTCCAAAACAATTCTCCGTAAAGTTTCAAGACATTTGGAGTTGTGCAGAATAGGTATATTAGATTTGCTCCTTTCCGGTCCAGAATTCCAGCTACCGGCATTCTCCCTCTATTGACACTGGATTTTGGCATGGTCAAAAACTTAATTAAGATGACCTCAAATGGAAAAGGACCTTCAAGTTTGTATGCAAAAGTCAAAGGCAAACACTTTGCGGACTGGTCCTGAATAAAAAGATGACGCAAGGGACCAGACACTTACATGGATGGTGTCTGATGAGTCGCGTAAGTTATTCGGCCTTTGCCGGCTGAATAAAGCTTGCCGGCCACGGGAGTCTTGCCGAATCTGAAAGAAGAACTTGCCAGCAAGAAGCTTGCTGGTGAGAGGCTTGTTGGGTCCGAGTAAAAGGCTTGCCGGTCTTAAGTGCTTGCCGGTTCTGAATGCTTGCCGGTCTTAATTGCTTGCTGGTTATGAATGCTTGCCGGTCTTGACGCTTGCCGGATCTGAAAGAAGAACTTGCCAGCAAGAAGGTTGCCGACGAGAGGCTTGCCGAGTCTGAGTAAAAGGCTTGACGGTTCTGAATGCTTGCCGGTCTTAAGTGCTTGCCGGTTCTGAATGCTTGCCGGTCTTAAGTGCTTGCTGGTTATGAATGCTTGCCGGTCTTGAGGCTTACCAGATCTGAAAGAAGAACTTGCCAGCAAGAAGCTTGCCGACGAGAGGCTTGCCGGGTCCGGGTAAAAGGCTTGCCGGTTATGAATGGTTGCCGATCTTGAGGCTTACCGGGCCTAAAAGAAGATTTTGCCGGCGAGAGGCTTGCCAGGTCTGAGTAAAAGGCTTGCCGGTTATGAATGCTTGCTGGTCTTGAGTGCTTGCCGGTTCTGAATGCTTGCCGGTCTTAAGTGCTTGCTGATTTGGAAGGCTTGCCGGATTTAGTGAAGATCCAACCAGAAGTTGGAGATGGGCCCTAAAAGTCATAAAGACGGCCTTAAAAGGAGAAGTGGCATGCACGGTATTATGCAGATCGTCGAGACGGACAAGTTTAATGTTGAATTTGACTCCATCCGAGTTAGTATGCGATTTCTACAGCCCACGCAAACAGGACAGAAGTATGGGACAGATCCGAGCCAAATCCGAGTTGGACTAGTACTAGGACTTTTTAGGACGTGAATTGATGTAATATTCTTGTAAGGGAAGCCTAGATGAATACTTTACTTGTACGGGAAGTCCAGCCGCCTCTTATATATGTTGGGGGTGACGGCCGATTGAACAACACACAATCGAACAAATAAATATACTACTTTTTCATCTACGTTTTATCTCTCCACCGTTTTTCTCTCTCGTTCTTCGCTGTTCCTCGAGTTTGAGTGCTGCGAATCCTGAGGCTTTAGGGGTGAGCGAATCGACCTAGGGCAGCCCATAGCCGTCGCACTCCCTGACGGGGTCCCTCCCGGGTGTGCGGGGTTTCGGGTCTGCAAAAGCGCCCGCCGACTGTCTTGCGTATCGCGCTGTCGGTCAGGTCTCCTTCGATGTGAGCTGCGGTGCATCACCCCCGGCGTCGAGGGTACACGTGACGTGTTCGTGTGTCAACACACTTTTGGTGACTCTGCTGGGGACTAAAGATCAATCATCATCACCATCCATCATGTCTGGCAACGACAAGATTCCCAAGCCCTCGGAAATCAACATCGATAACATAATCAAGCCCAATTTTGAGGAGTTATCGGAGGAACATCGCCAAGCTTATGAGGAGTACAAGAAGGCACGTGAAGAGAAGGAGATGCAAGAGTTCCTTGCTAAGTTCAAGAAGGATCGTCAAGGCAATATCACTCCGGTTGGAGAAATCAAGTTTCCCCCTCTTCATGATGAACAGGTTAAACCCCCTGTGAGTAATACCTTCTCTCCCAAGGTATGGGCTGAAATTGATAGTCGCATTACTCATAGCAATAATCTTTTATACCAAATTTTCTTGGAAAATAGTAATGCTCAAAAAGGTATGCCTCAATCATCTATTGGTAATGTTGGTGTGCCTGTTGCCGCAGAAATCCCTAATCCAACTTTACCTATTTCATCGGCGCCTCCCGTGCCGATGAATTTTTATCCTAGCCCAACAAATCAAATTGTTGCTGCACCCATTAATCCTATCATGAGTATGCCAGGTTCGATGGTGACGCCGAACCAAACCCTACCTACAAGTGCAAACGCTGTTAGGTCATCACCGAATTACAATTCAGCATATATGCCACAATTCACACCTGCAACTACTAATCCTACTCTTCCTATGCCACTGCCCCAAGCTTCATCGTCTACTGTGGATGATGGTCTAGCTAATCTTAGAGAGGAGATGGCTAAGATGCTCCTAGAGAATTTTGGAGTTGAGTTACCAAGGAACCGTATTTACCAAAAGCCACATCCAGAATACTTTGATGCAATTCAATGCCCTCCGGGATATAAAATTCTAGATTTGTTAAGTTCAATGGAGAGGGCACAAAAACCACATGGGAGCATGTTAGTCAATACTTGGCACAATTGGGTGTAGCGGGCTCACTAAATGAATTAAAAGTGCGTTTATTTCCTTTATCTTTAACCGGTACCGCATTCTCATGGTTTGCTGCTTTACCACATGGTTCTATTCGTTTATGGTCACAACTAGAACAAAAATTTCATGATCATTTTTATAGTGGCGATAATGAGCTTAAGTTATCACATCTTACATCGGTTAGACAAAAGCATGATGAATCGGTCTCCGATTACGTCAAAAGATTTAGAGATACAAAAAACCGGTGCTATAGTTTTGTGATAACTGAGAGAGATTTGGCTGATCTTGTTCTTAGTGGTTTGAGAACTCACATTAGAGAAAGGCTAGAAGGCTATGAGTTTTTAAATGTCAACCAAGTCTTACAAAGGGCTTTGGCTCAAGAAAGCCGAAGCAAAGATCTTAAAGAGGTGCATAGATATAAAACTGATCGTCCTAAGATGAATATGGTTGAGTATGATAGTGAGCACTCGAACGATGAAGGTGATATTTATGCTACTGAATTTGTTTGGCCATCTAAGGCCAAACCATTTACTTGCAATGATTTAAAGCCGATTCATAAGAATCGTGATGAAGAGATAAAATTTACTTTCAACATTGCTAAGTGTGATAGAATATTTGATGCTTTATTGCAAGCGAAGTTTATTAGAATATCTCATACTTTACCGCCGTTTGAAGAGCTGAAACGGCGTGCTTATTGCAAATATCATAATTCTTTTTCTCATGCTACTAATGATTGTAATGTTTTTCGACGACAGATACAATCGGCCATTAATGACGGACGATTGAATTTTTCTGAGATGCAAGTTGATAAGCAGCCTTTCCCAATGAACACCATGGATTTGGAGGGGAAGAAGATGTTAATTTGGCCCAGTATAGCCGAATCAGCTAATAAGAACAATATTGTCATTGGTGAGCCCAGGGAAAATAAGGAGAGCGACAAGGTCTTGGGGAGACAAGTTGTGCTTGACAAGCAACCCGATGGCAAGGAGATAATCAAGATCACCATCAAGAATCCTACACTTGGGGGGCATCCACAAGTGCAAGAGAACACTCATGTCAAATTTGTTAAGCCCAAGACTCCAGAGGTTGGCAAGTGGAAGACGAATGAGGCTAAAGTGCATCGCAAGAGAATCAAGCCAACTTTTGATATGTTGTTGTCCAAATATGTCAATCAAGCGGCTGGTTCTAGCTTTAATCGGTCATCAAATTTGAAGCGCTCAAGGTCACCTCCTCGGGAAGAATTTCAGCATCATGCAATATGGGTCGTGGGCACCGGGACCATGGATGGCGCCACCTCCCTATGCGCCATACTACATGGGAGACTTCAATGGAGGATGGGGGCAGCCCCCAATGGCCCCTTATGCTTTTCATCCGGGTTGGGCAGAACCAAGGAGGCCCGTTCATGAGAGGCTTTCTTATCCCACACGAGGCCATTTGAACAATGGTGTCAATCGGCCAATGCAAGATAATCAAAAAAGGGTTGGCAAGCAAGTGTAGCGTGTTAAATCACCAAGTGTTGAAATTTCAGAGCCTAGCAAGCAAAAGGAGAAGAATACTAGTGCTGAAACTATTATGATAGGCACTAAAGAGTTAACAATCAAAGAGCCGATTATTGTTGAAAATCTGGCTGATTCTAATAAAGATGTGGCTGCTGTCCAGCAAGGTCCCATGGCTAATGATCATGAAGCTAGCACAAGCAAGGCCAAGTCGAGGGATCCAAAATATACTCAGCCTAAGTGGTGTCCTTCCGGTCTGACCAAGGCACAAAAAAGGAGATTGCAGCACATGAGGAGCCACGAGAAGGAGGAACAAGAAGCAGAGAAGCAAAGGGATAAATTGTTCAATGAAACCCGTCCCATGGTTCCACCAAAACAAGTGTGGAAGCCTAAGCAAAAGGAAAACATAGCAACTTCTGCATTGATCATAGCAACACCTACACCACCAACGGAGGACGATGCGGCTGCTATTACATCGTCCACATTGCCTATTACTTTCTCTTCCCTTGGAGCTATTTCGGAGTCAGTGGACATGCTTGAGGAAGGAGATGAAATGCTTGATTATGAGTCTACACCGGTTCATGAAGGTATGGATATTAATATGGTGTATTACTTACCCGCTGAATTTCATGCTACAGATGAAGAAGGGGAAGTAGCTCAGCTAGATTTTGGCCCTAAAAATGCTATATTTGAGAAGGCAAAAGAACCGGTGACGCACTTGAGGCCATTGTTCCTTAAAGGTCATATTAATGGATCGCTGATTGCTAGAATGCTTGTTGATGGTGGTGCTGTGGTGAATCTTATGCCATATTCGGTCTTCAAAAAATTGGGGCTGCGTGATGAAGAGTTAATAAAAACCAACATGGTGCTTAATGGATTTGAAGGCAAAGAGAAAACTGAAGCCAAAGGTGTAATGTATGTGGAGCTTACAGTGGGAAGCAAAACTTTGGCTACCGCATTCTTTGTCGCCGAGGTGCAAGGTAACTACAATGTGATATTAGGCCGTGATTGGGTTCACGCAAACCAATGTGTGCCGTCTACTATGCACCAGTTTTTGATTCAATGGGTTGATGATGAAGTGGAGGTCATTCATGCGGATAATTCGGCTTGTGTTGCTTTGGCCGATGCATCGGTGGATTGGCAACATCCTAATGCTACTTGCTTGATGGGGCGCGACTTATCAGAATTTGATTTTCTTAGCGCCACAAAAAGTGGTTTCGTGCCCGTTTCTTTAAAGCCGGTTGACGATAATCGGCTCCAAGGTACGATGCATTTAAATGGATCCTAACTCAGAGTGGTTACAAAAGCGTCTTGTAGAATATCGGTCCAATGAGAATGATATGTATGAGTCCATAGAAGAGTTGGATGATATGGATAAATTAGGACAAGGTTTTACGTCGGCCGATCCATTAGAGGAGATAGACATAGGGGATGGTTCAATTCCTAGGCCGACATTTGTAAACGAAAATTTAAGAGCCGATCATAAAGCTAAGTTGATCGAGCTATTGAAAGAATATGTTTGTTGCTTTGCATGGGAATATCATGAGATGCCAGGTTTAAGCCGAGAGCTAGTGGAGCATCGGTTACCTATAAAGGCAGGTTTTAGACCGTACAAGCAATCGGCCAGAAAGTTTAATCCAAAAACATATGACCAGATTAAGGAAGAGATCGGTCATTTGCTTAAAGCTAATTTTATTAGACCTTGCAGGTATGCCGAGTGGATTTCTAACATTGTACCAGTACAGAAGAAAGGCTTCGGCAAGTTGAGGGTGTGCATTGATTTTAGAGATTTGAATAGAGCTACACCTAAAGATGAGTATCCCATGCCAATAGCCGATATGCTTATTAATGATGCTTCTGGACATAAGGTCATTAGCTTTCTTGATGGTAATGCGGGGTATAATCAGATTTTTATGGCTGAAGAGGACATGTCCAAAACGGCTTTTCAATGTCCCGGTTTCCTTGGTTTATTTGAGTGGACATTGATGACCTTTGGATTAAAAAATGCCGGTGCCACGTATCAAAGGGCTATGAATTTAATTTTTCATGATTTACTTGGTGTTATACTTGAGGTTTATATTGATGACATTGTTGTCAAATCGGATGCTTTTGAATCTCATCTAGCCGATTTGGGCTTAGCTTTTGAGAGAATGAAAAAATATGGACTAAAGATGAATCCTTTGAAGTGTGCTTTTGGTGTATCGGCTGGAGAGTTTTTGGGTTTCATTATTCATCAAGATGGCATATAAATTGATCCAAAAAAGATAGAAGCTGTACAAAAGGTGAAGGCTCCAACATGCAAGAGAGATATGCAAAAGTTCCTTGGCAAGGTCAATTATTTGAGAAGGTTCACAGCTAATCTGTCAGGGAAAGTTGATGCATTTATTCCTATCCTTCGGTTAAAAATGATGTTGATTTCACTTGGGGGGCAAAACAACAAGAAGCATTTGATATGATCAAGAACTATTTGTGCACTCCTCTGGTGATGATAGCGCCCAAGCATAGGGAACCCTTTAAGCTTTACATTGCAGCAGAAGAAGGTGTTATTGGTGCTGTTTTGACTCAAGAAATCGAAGGAAAAGAGCATGCTATTACATATTTGAGCAGGCATTTATTGGACACCGAGACAAGGTATATATTTATTGAAAAACTATGCCTATGCTTATATTATGCTTGCACAAAATTGAGACATTATTTAGTGCCGAGTGCTTGCATAGTAGCTTGTCAAACCGATGTCATTAAATACATGTTGCATAGGCCAATTCTTAGTGGTAGAATTGGCAAGTGGGCTTATGCTTTGATTGAATATGATTTGGCTTATGAATCTCTAAAATCCATAAAAGGCCAAATCGTTGCTAATTTTATTGTTGAGCATCGGATGAATGACAAGCATGATATTGATATAAACCTTGTTTCATTAGTACCTTGGAGATTATATTTTGATGGTTCAGTTTGTAGCAATGGCCAAGGTGTTGGTATTGTTTATATATCTCCTCATGGTGCTGTTTTTGAAGCCTCATGCCGCTTAGAATATTTTTGCACAAACAATCAAGCCAAATATGATGCATTATTATTCGGCCTAGAGATGTTACTTGCTATAGGTGTTAAACATATTGAGGCTTATGGTGATTTGTTACTAGTGGTGCAACAAATATCCAAGGTCTTTCAGTGTTTGGACGAATCACTTAATGTTTATCTTGATAAATGTCTAGATATAATTTCTACATTGGATTGTTTTAGCATTGCTCATATATCTAGGCATGACAATTGGAGAGAAAATGAGTTGGCACGTCAAGCATCCGGCTATCATGTTGATCATGGCATGTTTCATATTTCTCAAAGACCGATGTCTTGTCTTGCCAATATAGGAGAGGCCGAACCAGAACCCACTGATTCGGCCATTAACAAAAAATCTAGTGCAGGTGACAATACCGACTGGAGGAAGCCCATTGTTGCTTACTTGCGCAATCTGAGTGAAAGGGTGGATAGGGCTGTTCGGTGTATGGCTTTCAAATATACAATGAGGGATGATGACCTTTATCGCCGAACAGTTGATGATGTTCTTTTAAAGTGTTTAGATGAGGACCAAGCAAGAGGTTCTATGGGAGAGGTACATGAAGGCATTTGTGGCACTCACCAGTCGGCTCCCAAGATGAGATGGTTATTGCGGTGTGCTAGGTTTTATTGGCCGACTATGATTAATGATTGCTTCAGATATTATAAAGGGTGTGAAGCTTGTCAAAAATTTGGTGATATTCAATTAGCTCCTGCTGCTATGTTACATCCTACTGTCAAGCCGTGGCCTTTCAGAGGATGGGGTTTAGACTTTATTGGAGAAATTCACCCGTCTTCCTCAAAGGGGCATCGGTTCGTGTTGGTGGCAACTGATTATTTCACTAAATGGTCTGAGGCAGTACCTCTCAAGAACATGACACATACAAAGGTAATTCAATTCATAACTGAGCACATTATTCATAGATTCGGCATTCCTCAAACGTTAACTACAGATCAAGGTTCATCTTTCATGTCACATCAAGTCAGAGAATTTGCCAAATCTTATAACATAAAGTTGCTCAATTCCTCTCCGTATTATGCCCAAGCTAATGGACAAGATGAGTCCAGCAATAAAATTTTAATCAAGCTTATCAAGAAGAAGATTGAGGATAATTCGAGGAGATGGCATGAATTGTTGTTTGAAGCTTTGTGGGCACATAGGATCTCAAGGCATGGTGCTACGAAGGTGACTCCATATGAGCTAGTATATGGTCAAGAGGTTGTTTTACCGGTGGAAGTAAATTTGAATGCTTTGAGAATAGCCAAACAAAATGATTTATCGGCAATAGACTTTTATAACTTGATGATGGACAATATGGATGAGGTTGCCGATAAACGTTTGGCTGCTTTAAAGGCCATAGAGAGAGACAAGTTGAGGGTAGCAAGAGCTTACAATAAGAGAGTTAAGTTGAAGAATTTTCAAGTTGGCGAGTGGAAAGTGATTCTACCGATTGGTTCAAGAGATAGAAAATTCAGGAAGTGGTCTCCGAGTTGGGAATGTCCTTTTAGGATTACAAGAGTAGTTCCCGGAAACTCTTATTTGGTGGAATCCGTACAAGGGACATTGTTACCTCGAGCTCTCAATGGCAAGTACTTGAAGAAATACCACCCGAGTGTGTGGCAAGAAGCCTAAGTAGGCAATGGCCGATATATGATTATCGCCCTTAGCACAAACATGGCCGATACATAATTATCGACCTAAGAAAAATAAATGGCCGATGGAGTGTTGATATCGTCCTTAGAACAAACAAGGTACAAATTATTTTTCGGCATACAAGTTTTGCCGAAAAACAGGGGGGCATGTGTTGACACTGGATTTTGGCATGGTCAAAAACTTAATTAAGATGACCTCAAATGGAAAAGGACCTTCGAGTTTGTATGCAAAAGTCAAAGGCAAACACTTTGTGGACTGGTCCTGAATAAAAAGATGATGCGAGGGACCAGACACTTACCTGGATGGTGTCTGATGAGTCGCGTAAGTTATTCGGACTTTGCCGGCTGAATAAAGCTTGCCGGCCGCGGGAGTCTTGCCGAATCTGAAAGAAGAACTTGCTAGCAACAAGCTTGCCGGCGAGAGGCTTGCTGGTTCCGAGTAAAAGGCTTGCCGGTTCTGAATGCTTGCCGGTCTTAAGTGCTTGCTGGTTATGAATGCTTGCCGGTCTTGAGGCTTGCCGGATCTGAAAGAAGAACTTGCCAGCAAGAAGCTTGCCGACGAGAGGCTTGCCGGGTCCGAGTAAAAGGCTTGACGGTTCTGAATGCTTGCCGGTCTTAAGTGTTTGCCGGTTCTGAATGCTTGCCGGTCTTAAGTGCTTGCTGGTTATGAATGCTTGCCGGTCTTGAGGCTTGCCGGATCTGAAAGAAGAACTTGCCAGCAAGAAGCTTGCCAACGAGAGGCTTGCCGGGTACGGGTAAAAGGCTTGCCGGTTATGAATGCTTGTCGATCTTGAGGCTTGCCGGGTCTGAAAGAAGAGTTTGCCAGCGAGAGGCTTGCCGAGTCTGAGTAAAAGGCTTGCCGGTTATGAATGCTCGCTGGTCTTGAGTGCTTGCCAGTTCTGAATGCTTGCCGATTTGGAAGGCTTGCCAGATTTAGTGAAGATCCAACCAGAAGTTGGAGATGGGCCCTAAAAGTCATAAATACGGCCTTAAAAGGAGAAGTGGCATGCATGGTATTATGCAGATCGTCGAGACGGACAAGTTTGATGTTGAATTCGACTCCATCCGAGTTAGTATGCGATTTCTACAGCCCACGCAAAGCAAGGCAGAAGTATGGGACAGATCCGAGCCAAATCCGAGTTGGACTAGAACTAGGACTTTTCATGACGTGAATTGATGTAATATTCTTGTAAGGGAAGCCTAGATGAATACTTTACTTGTACGGGAAGTCCAGCCGCCTCTTATATATGTTGGGGGTGACGGCCGATTAAACAACACACAATCGAACAAATAAATATACTACTTTTTCATCTACGTTTTATCTCTCCACCGTTTTTCTCTCTCGTTCTTCGCTGTTCCTCAAGTTTGCGAGCTACGAATCCCGAGGCTCTAGGGGCGAGCGAATCGACCTAGGGCAGCCCATAGCCGCCGCACTCCCTGACGGGGTCCCTCCCGGGTGTGCGGGGTTTCGGGTCTGCAAAAGCGCCCGCCGACTGTCTTGCGTATCGCGCTGTCGGTCGGGTCTCCTTCGACGTGAGCTGCGGTGCATCACCCCCGGCGTCGAGGGTACACATGACGTGTTCGTGTGTCAACACCCTCTTCATGTAAATCTTGTAAAATAAGAGAGAAAAGGCATAAGTATTGTACCATAATGTGAAATAACAGTCCATAATGCAATAAATATCAACATAAAAACATGTTGCAAAATGGACGTATCAACCAGCAGCAGATCTTGTTTGAGTTTGAATTTCCATGATCTAAGACTAGAGGCTTCATTCTTGAAAATGGTTCCATTTCTCCGCATCCAAATATTCCAACAACCTAGGATAATAATATCCATAGCAATCTTCTTTGAGAGTGTCTGATGAAGAAGCAGAACGTCATCAAATAATGATATTTCCTCTGTTTCTCTGTGGAGCTATAGATAGCCAGCAGTTCTGAACAAAGGTGCAGTCCCACATAAGGTGTAGGATATTTTCCTCACAGTTTTCATTACAAAGAGCACAATTATATGAGGGGATATGGAAAGATTTCCTTCTCAGAAGACCCCTAGTGCTTACTCTATCATAAAGAGCCAACCAGAAGAAAATTTTATGTCTGATCCTGCTTGCACTCTTCCATAGCCATTTGAAGATACAGTGTGCTTCCGAAGTACCCGTGATGTGCTTGTACATTTGTTTGCTGGAATAGTTTTTGCCCCAGTGATATTTCCAAATTTCCTTCCCTGAGCCTATAGTAATTTGGTCCACAATTTGATTGACAAGGACAAATTGATCATGGGCTTGGGCTGAAATGGGCCTATGAAAATTTTCTGCAAGCTCTTGTCCACTCAGCATTTGAGCCACAGTCTTTCCGGTGTTAATAGCGAAGGAAAGGAGTTCAGGGAATTGAATTGCTAGGGATTGATCTTTCCATCTGTCCTCCCAAAAAAATGCAGTTTCTCCAGATCTAATAGTGTAAGTAGCTGCTTCTTTGTATCGTGGAACAAGCTTTATGAGGGACTTCCACCAGAAGGATCCTTCTAGTTTGCCAGTGGGTGGATTTTCTGTATAGTAAGTTTCCCAAATCATATTTACCCAAGGCAGATTTTCTTTGTTGAAGAATATATGGAGGTTTTTCAGCAAAAGTGCTTTGTTGTGGGCAACCAAGTCAAAGATCCATAAGCCTCCATGTGATTTTGGCTTGCAGATTTTATCCCAGGCAATCGTTGCAGTTCCAGCATCAGTAGTGCCATATTTTCTCCATAAGCAGTGTTTGAGGTACTTGTTTATTTGTTCTACTACTCCCATGGGCAGATCTAGGCAGCACATGAAGAATGTTGGGAGGGCTGAGTATACTGATTTGATTAGCTGTAATCTGCCATCATATGAGACAAGAGTTGAGCAACCTGAGATTCTTCTTTCAATTCTTTGCATCATGGCAGAGAAGTCCTCAATCTTCAGTTTATGAGTACTTTGAGGCAATCCAAAGTATGTGAATGGGAAGGAACCCAATTGACAACCCAGAGTATCTTTTATAAGTGTGATATTGCTAGATTCCACATTGATTGGTATGATCACTGACTTGCTGTAGTTCACTTTAAGTCCTGTCAGGGCAGCAAAATGCAGTAACAGGTTCCTAACTTGACATACTTGTGTTACTTCAGCAGGCAACACCAATATTGTGTCATCAGCATATTGGATTATTGGGAAGTCTGGGCATGAATTGATATGCAGAGGGGCAGAGATAATGTTGTTTCTAATGGCTTCATTAGCAATTGATTGTAGAAAGTCAACAGCAAGAACAAATAGCAAAGGAGACAAAGGGTCTCCTTGCCTAACCCCTCTTTTGCAATGTATAATTTTCCTGGAATTCCATTGTGGAGAACTACAAAAGCGCCTAAATCAAAGATATTCTGGATCCAACTAATCCATTTCTGCCTAAACCCTCTAGCTCTCATGATGTTTAGAATAAACTTATGGTCAATCAAATCAAAATCCTTCTCAAAGTCCAGTTTCAAAATGATCATTTCTTCCTTAGGTTGATGGCATTGATGTAAATATTCAAAAGCCCAAGATAGACAATCCTGAATAGATCTTTCCTTCAGAAAACCATATTGGTTGATGTGAACTAACTTGAGGATGATTTTTTGGAGTCTATTTGCAAGCAGCTTGGTGATGATTTTGATAGTGCAATTCAACAGAGATATAGGCCTAAAATCATTGGGAGTAATAGGATTGTCTTTCTTTGGGATGAATGTGATGTAGGAGATGTTTATGCTTTGAAGTTTGGCCTTCCCCTGGTGAAAATCATGAATAAGTGAATAAAAGTCTTCAGGAATGATGTTCCAGCAGTATTTGATGAAAGCTCCATTAAAACCATCTGGTACAGGTGCCTTGTCAATGGGCATTTGTGCAACTACCTCATCAATTTCTTTCTTACTAAAGGGCTTTTCCAGATCTATGAGTTCCTCACATTTGTGCAGCAAGTCATCTAAATTGAAAGCCTCATAAGTTTGGGAAGTGCTGCTAAGTCTTTGTTTAAATGATCTCCATAAACTGTAGCCTTCTCCTGATGTTCAGAAACTTCATTCCCGTTTTCATCCAAGATCATGGAGATATGATGTGCCCTGTATTTAATTGTTGCTTTGGCTTGAAATAAATTAGTGTTTCCATCTCCAAACTTCACCCACCTAATAGTGGCCCTTCCCTTCCAATAAGTATTTTGGAATGATAACAACCTTAAATATTGTTCCTTTATGATAATTCTTCCATTCCATTCTTCCAGAGTCATCTCTCTAAATTCTTCTCTGATGTCCAGCAGAAGGATGATTTCATTACAGGCTCTGATAGTTGCAACCAAATTTGAAATTGATTTAGACCAAATTTTGAGACTTTTCCTTAACCTTTTGAATTTAGCCGTTATTCTCTTGGCACTGTCAGTCTCATTAACCTCCTGGGACCAAGTGTTCTGAACAATATCCTTGAAATCACTGTGCTCAAGCCAATAGTTCTAAAATCTAAATTGTTGCCACCTAGGCTACTATGTATGAACTATGTAGGTGGATCACATACCCCCCCATATATATATATATATAGACACACACAAACAAATATTTCCTTTGTTCTAAAATATAAAACGTTTTGGTAGATCTAGTTAGCATACTAAACGTCTTATATTAAAATCAAAGTAGTAGAAGAGAGGCAACTAGTGTCACAAATGAGAAGAAACCAAATGTGGCAAAATATTCAATGGGGTAACTAGTGTCGCGATAAATTGGTAAATTTTATGGGGTAAAATGTGCAATTTACTACCAAACTATTTTTCATAGTAGCTAGTGTCGTCTCCTAACCAGTCTAAATATAGTTTTTCTATCAACATAATTTACTTCATAATTATTTTTTTATGTGGATCGTTGCTGCTCGTGTGTCCCCTTCATGGTGTGCTTGAGGACAAAGCTCTAATCTGCGATGTGCTTGAGGACAAAGCTCTGCTTCAACATGCCCCGTGCGCACCTTTCACGTGGTGAATTCCCCCATCAACGCTCCATCTGCTGCCACGGTGCGCTACCTCTCTGGTCGGCCCCTCTGGTACATAGACACCAACAATGATATGTTATCCTGCCATTAGAGGAGGACCACAGTTGTTTGCGATTCTCGATCATTCATTTCTGTTGCTAGGGGCGATGTTGCTCGTGGCGCAACAAGCTTTTCAATCAATCTTGGTGCCTGACACCTTCTTAGACAGTGATATCTGCCCCCATCTACATGCTATCACACATGTGAGTAGGTTCATGAGCATCACACATTTGAGGTTGTTTGGCTGAAATTTTCACAACCATACGTTTGTTCGTTGTGCATTGCACATTTGGATGGACATCCAATCACATGCTAATATATTTTCTTTATCTTAGAATGTAAGACATTTTGTCGAGGAAATTTTAACATTAAAAACCCTGATAATTTTAAGAATGACAAAGTGAATGTCTTCAAGCATCTTGATTATAGAAGACTGGATAAGTTTGGCTCTGTTAACACTTGATGTATGTAAGATGAGCATGTCATGTTTGAGAGAAGGAATGCACAGATATTTCATTGTTTTACTTTTCAATATAAAATGGACAATTGTTCTTTGGATGCGGTTGGGTCTAGGTTCAGAAATATTCTCCCCATTACATTCGTGATAGTTCGGAAGGACTAGCGAAAATATCTTGGATCAGCATTGGCCGTTTTCAAATCAACGTAATGAAACAAAAAGAAATATTCTAACCGGACACATGCTTATATTAGAAGCTATTATTAAATGGAGTGGTAGAGACTCCATTAGCCCTATCACATTGAAAGGGGCACAAGGGCAATCAGATGCCACAGCCTTTTGACATATAGCTTTCATGTCTCCTTCAATATTATTTCAGATTTTTACATGACATGTTCAGAGTGGATACGTGCGTACAAATCAAATAATGACTAGATCCGGCTCAATGCATTCATATGTAGATTACGTAGACAACTTTAGAAATGCTAATTTAGCATGTTTTGAATTGGTAATGGGGCTATTTCATGCTCCATACGTGAGAAGGATCTTAGGTAAGTTTGATCGACTGTCTTCATTAATTTGTCTATTCAAGTAACTAACTCGAGGTGTTTTGATAATATAATGCAATGTACTGATCATAGGCACGATGTCTAGGTGTTGTTAGTTAGTGCTCCCACCATGATAGGGCATGTAGTTAAAGTTTCAAGTTTTACCAGAAATACTGACAGAAACTAATTGTAGTTTTTATAAATGAAGATTTTATTGCTTTGAGTAAATGACAGTATTTACAATATAAATAAGTTTTTGTAATACCACTTACCACATTTTAAAAATTTGTTAGAACTCACCAGATTTAAAAATATTGTCACAACTTACCAAATTTGAGATAATTTGCCCATTTGTTAATCTTGTATCTAGTGTCACAAATATTTAAAACAGGTAAATTTTGTCATAGTTATGCCAAAATCTGTTTAGTTGTGACTAAATTTCTCAAATCTAGTAAGTAGTGTCTCAAAAGCTTTATTTTATATGGTAAATAACACCATTTACGCTACTGTTTCTGCTCTGAATGTAAAGAAGTACATGGTACCACACAATTTATTACAAGAAAGTTACTAACTAAAGTGAAACTACTATAATTACAAGCCAGTGAGGATGAAAACAATTCAAACAAAAATACTCACTCCTGTTATTTTTACATGTCACATTAGCTATGCCTCAAGTCAGGTTTTGTAAAGTTTGACCAACAATTATTCAAATTTTATGTGTGTGTTAGTATACAAAAGTTGTCTCAATAGATTCATAATTCAATCTAATATAATATGATGTCAATTTTGTAAACTAATACATACATATAATTTGACTAATTGTTGGTCAAATTTCATAAAGTTTGACTTAAGACAAAGCTAATGTGACAGGTAAAATAACCAGAGGGGGTATATCAATAACCCTATTGAAGGTTGCCATATATTAATTCTCTCTATCCCTAGAGTACAAGTAAATCTAGGATTGTCCATACAAGCGCTTGTACGATCGCGAGTGATCATATGGGATGATGTCTTGTACTCTATTGCCAATGTTGTATGGTCCCTCTCTGGTACGAGCGCTTGTCCGACCGCACGCGGTCATACGAGATGTTGTCTTCTCTTCCCTTTATTGTTAGTAAGCAAGACATCCAACTAGATGTAGAAACTTATAACTTAACACCCCAGCATAGAGTGTATCAACTCAACAACAAACATAGGTAAATTTTCCACTAGACTAAGACTAAAAATTTATGAATAAAGACAAAATATATTCTCGATACAAATTACCTTCTCTTCTTAGCTTTTTTGCTTCTCCAGCCGTTATAAAATTTACCTGTTCTTCCCCTCGCTCGTCTTCTTCCTTTTTCACATGAGCGAAGTAGAGCTTCAAATGTTGGCCATCCACAATCCATGGAGTATCTTTTTCTCCTTTCAACCGGATAGCTCAGGAGTTATAAACTTCTTCTATGACATAGGGTCCTTCCCATCTAGACCTAAGCCTCCCTGGGAACAACTTAAGACAAGAGCACTTTGTCCCCCGCATTAAACATGCATTCTAAAATCTTCTTATCATGCCACTTCTTAGCTTTTTCTTTAAAGAGGCAGGCACTTTCATAAGCATTGTTTCAGAGCTCTCCTAAAGCATGAATATCTAACAATATCTTTTCTCCTGCTTCTTTGAGATCAAAGTTTATATTCTTCACTGCCCAATAAGCTTTATGCTCTTGCTCTAAAGGTAAATAACATGCCTTACCATAAACCATTTTATATGATGTCATACCATAGGATTCTTGTAAGAGGTATGGTAGGCCCATAAGGTCTCATTCAACTTTCTGGCCCAATCATTTCTGGACTTTTGCACCATCTTCTGTAAAATTGTTTTCACCTCTCGGTATGACAATTATACTTGACCACTTGTTTGAAGATGGCATGGAGAAGCTATTCGATGAGTGACTCC
Organism: Thinopyrum elongatum; assembly: GCA_011799875.1. Classification (NCBI taxonomy): domain Eukaryota; kingdom Viridiplantae; phylum Streptophyta; class Magnoliopsida; order Poales; family Poaceae; genus Thinopyrum; species Thinopyrum elongatum. Next base: position 245,887,334 of record CM022297.1, read on the forward strand.
ATACTTGCGGAGGATCCTCCTGAAAATACCTTGTATAAAATGAGACACCCCATTAGTAATAAAGACTTTATCATCTTTAATGAAGTGGTTGCGTCCGCATGGTGCATCAGGATTGCTTCAACCCATTTGGTAACATAGTCTACAGCCATAAAAATCTGAGTATGCCCATCTGAGACCGGAAAATGTCCCAGATAATCCAGCCCCCAAGCATCAAAAGGTTTACAAACTAGATTATAAGTCATAGCCATTTCTTGTATCCTACTTATATTACCTATGCATCGACAGCATCGCAGCTTTTAACAAACTTGTATGCATCCTTAAGGAGTGTAGGCGAGTAAAAACCTGATTGAAATACTTTAGCGGCTGTGCGATCTCCTGCTTGATGTCCGGCATACGGATTGCTATGGCACTTGTCAAGAATAGCATTCATCTCATTTTCAGGGACACATGGCCTTATCATATTATCTATCGCATGCCGATAAGAAAAGGATCATCCAAGAAGTAGTACTTTAATTCACTGAAAACTTCTTCCTTTGATTGTAATTTAAATCCGGAGGCATGTACTTGCCTACAAGAAAGTTAGCCTAATTTATAAACCAAGTTCTATCTTTTTAATCATAGCTAAAATTTCACCTGGAAATGATTCATCTATTGCGACCATATTATAAGGTATCCTTTCCATGCGAGATAGATTGGTATGCCACCGGATTGTCTTGACCACTTTAGTCAACAATCTGCTAGTCAAATTCTTGGAGTAAATAATATCCAGCGAATCAATTGACTCCTTTGAAAGAAGATACATAAGGCACGATGACCCGTGTGCCCAATTACTTTATAATTAATAATGTAAGGTCTAAACTTATCACAGGCAAAGACAACATCAAGTAATTCTTTCCTAGTTGTAGGTAAGTGCTTTTGATCATCTTCCAAACCAATGCTAGCATAAAAGACAATGTTAAGTTTCTTCTCATCTCTTAGCTTCTCATAAGCTGAAATACGTTTTTCATCAAATGAGTATTGCATGTCTCTCTACAAGAGGTTAGTATTGGATTTCGATAACTTAGAGAAATCTTCTATAAACCTCCTGTAGAAACTTGCATGCCCCATGAAGTTTTGCATTCCGATAGCATCTTGAGGGTAAGGTAAATTTTCTATTACCTCAATTTTTCTTGGTCTATCTTGATGCTCTTACCAGAAACTCTATGGCCCAAGACCACTCTTTCAGTAACCATGAAGTGGCTCTTTTCCCAGTTCAAGACAAAACCTATTTTCTCACATCTCTGCAAAACCTTAGTAACTTATAGAGACAATGGTCAAATGAAGTGCGTTGGACTGAAAAGTTGTCCATGAAGGTGTCCATTGCATAAGCCGAAGGGGATTCTGTGATAAGCATAAGTATCGTAGGGACAAGTAAAGGTTATCTTCTCTTGATCTTCCAAATGAATGGGTATTTGAGAAAATCCAGAATATCCATCAAGATAGCAATAATAAGAATTGTTGGCCAATGATTCCAATATTTCATTTATAAATGGCAATGGGTAATGAAACTTTAGAGGCCATTTATTAAGCTTCCTGAAATCAACACACATATATACCATATCCAATAATGACCCTAGTAGGTACTAGGTTATTATCTTTGTTAGCTATCATGGAGATTCCTCCTTTTCTAGGAATAAAATGAACCAGACTAACCCATTACTATCAAAGATTGGAAAAATAACACCAGCATCAAGTAGACGAATTACGTCTTTTCCTACCACGTTCTTGGAATGAGGGTTTAATCTTCATTGACCCTCGATCACTGGTTTGGCTCGTTCTTCTTCGGTAATAGCATGTGAATAAATGGACAGGTGTATTGCTACTTGTGAGCTACGTTGGGATTTCCTCAAAGAGGAGAGGATGATGAAGTACAGTAGAGATAAGTATTTCCCTCAGTTAAGAACCAAGGTTATCAATCTAGTAGAAGAACCACACAACACCTCGTTAACAGCACATACACACAAAATAACAAATACTTGCACCTAACGCAAACAAGGGGTTGTCAATCCCTTGGCGGTTAATTGCAAGGATCAAATATCGTAGTGATAGATAGATAAACAAAAGGGATAATTAACTTTATGCCCCTAGTTGGGTCCCACTCGTCTGTTTTACCCCTAGTTTCAGAAACTCACATGTTCAGTCCAAGCCACTTTGCAATTCTTATGCTTTTGCCCTTTGACCCTTTGACCGTCACTTTCAAAAATTCATAACAAATTCATACTAACTCAGAAAAATTCAAGTAAGATATCAAAATGTTCGGAAAAACATCACCTATATGCGCATGTCATTTTCATTCTTGACAAAAGTGTTGGAAAGTCCCCATCTCAGTTTTAGCTCATATGCTCTTAGCATGAACAGTAAAATCTAAAAAAATTCAAAAAAATCTAAAAAAATTTGGTGGCAAACATTGACCAATGTTTTGAGTGCTTGCCAAGTTTCATAATGGAATGACATTCGTGGAGGTCGTGACAAAAAAAAAGAAAATCAAAGCTCCAAAATTTCTTTTTTTTGCCATGACTTCCACGTATGTCATTCCATTATGAAACTTGGCAAGCACTCAAAACATTGGTCAATGTTTGCAACCAAATTTTTATAGATTTTTTTGAATTTTTTTAGATTTTACTGTTCATGCTAAGAGCATATGAGCTAAAACTGAGATGGGGACTTTCCAACACTTTTGTCAAGAATGAAAATGACATGCACATATAGGTGATGTTTTCCGAACATTTTGATATCTTATTTGAATTTTTCTGAGTTAGTATGAATTTGTTATGAATTTTTCAAAGTGACGGTCAAAGGGTCAAAGGGCAAAAGCATAAGAATTGCAAAGTGGCTTGGACTGAACAGGTGAGTTTCTGAAACTAGGGGTAAAACAGATGAGTGGGACCCAACTAGGGGCATAAAGTTAATTATCCCTAAACAAAAACACAAAATAAAATAAAAATAAATAAATTGCAGCAAGGTATTTTTGGATTTTAATATATGATTAAAACAGACCCGGTGGCCATAGTTTTCACTAGAGTCTTCTCTCTTGAACATAGCATACGGTGGGTAAACAAATTACTGTTGGGCAATTGATAGAAAAGTGCATAGTTATGACGATATCCAAGGCAATGATCATGTATATAGGCATCACGTCCGAGACAAGTAGACGGACTCCTGCCTGCATCTACTACTATTACTCCACACATTGACCGCTATCCAGCATGCATCTAGAGTATTAAGTTCATACAGAAAGGAGTAACGCCTTAAGCAAGATGGCATGATGTAGACAAAGTAAACCCAATTAATATGAATAAACCCCATCTTTTTATCCTTAATGGTAACGATACAGGTACGTGTCATGTCCCTTTCTGTCACTGGGATTGAGCAATGCAAGATCGAACCCATCACAAAGCACCTCTCCCATTGCAAGATAAATCAATCTAGTTGGCCAAACCAAATCAATAGATCGGAGAGAAATACAAAGCAATAACAATCATGCATAAAAGATTTCAGAGAAGACTCAAATAATATTCATGGATAATCTGATCATAAACCCACAATTCATCGGATCCCAACAAACACACCGCAAAAAAGTATTAGATCGAATAGATCTCTAAGAACATTGATGAGAACATTGTATTGAAGATCAAAAAGAGAGAAGAAGCCATCTAGCTACTAGCTATGGACTCGTAGGTCTGTGGTAAACTACTCACACATCATTGGAGGGGCAGAAAGGTTGATGTAGAGGCTCTCCGTGATCGATTCCCCCTCCGGCGGTGTATCGGAAAAGGTCTCCAGATGGGATCTCTGAAGAACAGAAACTTGCGACAGCGAAAAAAGTATTTAGGGTGTCTCTCTGATGTACGGGGAATATTTGGGAATTTAAAGAGCTGGAATTATGTCAGGAGGTGCCATGAGGGTCCCACAAGCTTGCCCCCCTGGGGCGCGCCTGGCAAGCTTGTCGCTGCCTCGTGGTACTACAGGTGTTCTCCCGAAGCTTCGAGGGTCCCTTCTGGTCCAAAAAAATCATCAAAAAGTTTCGTACCATTTGGACTCGGTTTGGTACCGATTTTTGAAAAGCCAAAAACAAGTAAAAAATAGCAACCGACACTGGGCAATAGATTAATAGGTTAGTCCCACAAAATGATATATAATTGCATAATAAACATCCAAGATTGATACTATAATAGCATGGAACAATCAAAAATTATAGATACGTTGGAGACGTATCATGCTATAATTGTTGGAGACTATCTGTTGGAAATATGCCCTAGAGGCAATAATAAAGTGGTTATTATTATATTTCCTTGTTCATGATAATCGTTTATTATCCATGCTATAATTGTATTGACCAGAAAATCAAATGCATGTGTGGATACATAGACAACAACATGTCCCTAGTAAGCCTCTACCGGGCTAGCTCGTTGATCAAAGATGGCTATTGTTTCATGGCCATAGACATGAGTTGTCATTTGATAACGGGATCACATCATTAGGAGAATGATGTGATGGACAAGACCCAAACTATGAACGTAGCATATGATCGTGTCAAGTTTATTGCTATCATTTTCTTCATGTCAAGTATATGTTCCTATGACCATGAGATCATGCAACTCACTGACACCGGAGGAATACCTTGTGTGTACCAAACATCGCAACGTAACTGGGTGACTATAAAGGTGCTCTACAGGCATCTCCGATGGTGTCTATTGAGTTGGCATGGATCAAGACTGGGATTTGTCACTCCGTATGACGGAGAGGTATCTCAGGGCCCACTCGGTAATACATCATCGCAATGTGACTAATAGGTTAGCCACGGGATCTTGTATTACGAAACGAGTAAAGAGACTTGCTGGTAATGAGATTGAACTAGGTATGGAGATACCGACGATCGAATCTCGGGCAAGTAACAAACCGATAGACAAAGGGAACTACATATGGGATTAGCTGAATCCTTGACATCGAGGTTCGACCGATAAAGATCTTCATAGAATATGTAGGAACCAATATGGACATCCAGGTCCCACTATTGGTTATTGACCGTAGAGGTGTCTCGGTCATGTCTGCATAATTCTCGAACCCGCAGGGAATACACACTTAACGTTTGGTGACGATATAAGTATAGTTGAGTCATTATGGTGGTTACCGAAGGTTGTTCGGAGTCCCGAATGAGATCCCGGACATGACGAGGAACTCCGGAATGGTCCGAAGGTGAAGATTGATATATTGGACGAAGGGTATTGGAGTCAGGAATTGTTTCGGGGGTACCGGGTGATGACCAGCATGACCGAAAGGGGTTTCACGGGGCCTCGGCAAGTGTTGGGAGGCCTCATGGGCCAAGGGGAGGGGGCACACCAGCCCACTAAGGGGCTGTGTGCCCCTCTCACCCCTTCTCACGTAACCAGGAGAGGTGGGGCGCCCTCTCTAGGGCAGCCGCCCCCTTTGCCTTGGGGGCCAAGGCTCCTAAGGGGTGGGGGGGCCAAAGCCCATCTAGGGTTTCCCCCTTCTGGTTGCCGGCCCCCCTAGGGAAACCCTAGGGTGCCCCCTCCTCCCCCCTTCCCCCTATATATAGAGAGGTAGAGAGAGAGTAGCTGCACCCTCATACGCCACGGCGCTGCCCCTCCTCTCCCTCGTAGCCTTCTTCCTCTCCGTAGCGCTTAGCGAAGCTCTGCTGAGATTCCGCCACCACCACCGCCACCAGGACGTCGTGCTGCCGGAAGACTCGAGCTACTACTTCACCATTGCTCGCTGGATCGAGGAGGTGAAGGCGTCATCAAGCCATACATGTGTTGAACATGGAGGTGCCGTCCGTTCGGCACTTGGATCGAGAGTTCATGGGACGGATCGTGATTGGATCGCGAAGAAGTTCGACTAGATCAACCGCGTTTCTTAACGCTTCCGATTAGCGATCTACAAGGGTATGTAGATGCAATCTATCCTCTCGTAGATGGTCATCTCCTAGATTGGATCTTGGTGAGCGTAGGAATTTTTTTGTTTCCCATGCAACGTTCCCCAAAAGTATCCGTCTCACATCTTTCATAGAATATCCCAAAGCTTTATGGTGCCTTTTTAGCACCCATATAAGTTTTTCTTTTTTGTCTCCCTGAAAGGTCAACATTAATAATAACAGGAAAATTTTAGTTTCATTAGTGAACTCATAACTTAATCCCTTGGGTAATCGTTTGTGAATAGGAGGTGGCAAATCTTCGTATCCTCTTATTTCTAGAGCTTCATACACCTTATTAAGACAGGGACTAACCATAAGGGTCATATCCATTGATCTTTCAATTTCTCCTCTCTCTTAATCTTCAAATAAAGATCCAGGCTGCACTAAAGATCTTTCCATTTCATCTTCGGGAGTTTACAAATGAATTTCAGCAAGGTGCTTTATTTTCAGTTCTTCCTCATCCCTTTGATAGGGTTTGTCCATTTTGGTTGAGAAAGGAAATTTATCCATGTCGTCTCCCGACTTCATGGATATTGCTTTCATGCTTATATACGTCCCTGCAACGTTTAGAAAAGAGGTTCCAAAGACGGTGACACGGTCTCTATCTTCAGCTATTCCCGAAACAAAGATATCAACATGATCAATAAGTGAACCAATAATAACACTAACATCCCTGGTGATACCACAAGGTTCCCTATCAGTCTTATCTGAAGCTTAACGACAACATCAATAGCTTCAAAAGTGCAAGGTGTTATGTCATCATATATTTTTGCATAAATACTATAAGGGATAATATTAACAAGTGAACTGGGATCACACAATCTCTACTACTTAAAAAGAACGTAATGTTCCCATTTCACCTTTCTTCCCACCACCCCTTCGTCCAACCTTCCATGTATATGATAATCAATCACCTTAATTTACTTACCTTCTGAAACAATTCCACTTTAATTTACTTACCAAACTTCTAATCAAAATATAAGGTAATTCATGGTTAGAATTTGATGAACATTTATTTACATAATTGCATTATTATTGATAGGTAAATCACAAGCTATCGTACTAGAATATTTATATCCCGTTGCAACGCACGTGCATTGTTCTAGTCCAAAAAGCGACTTCCTACCAAATGAACTTGATAGTACTTGTTTACCTGTGTCCTTACCTTTCGTGCATCCATTTAAATAAGCGAGGGTATCTTGATCAAGATGGACTTCTTTATTTATAACGGCCACATGTGTAGGAAGTTCTTCCACTATATCAATATGAGGTGGTGTCATGTATGGCTCAACCTTCAACTTATGTTTAGATGGGAGCACTTGAGTGTTTTCTTTTAGCTTCTTCTGAAGATAAGCCTCTTTTCGATTGGGAGGTGGTGTACATTTTTTTGTTATTGCTTCCACCATCCTAATTGCCTTGGATTTCCTTGAGTTCCAAAGGTAATCTTCCTTGGTATCTGTAAGAACTCAGAAAAATCCTTCATGATATGAAAGTAGGGTTAGTGCCGACATTAAGCTCAATTTACGTATATTTTTCATCTTACTAGACTTAGAGAAATTTTTAATACTACCATAATTAGGATCAACTTTCTTTTTCTCTGTCGATCATAGGTAGCAACTCTCAACATTCTGGCAAATTTTATCTAGTAACCCCCATGCTTGGGAATTACTAAAATCTAGAAAGCTCCGCCAGAGGCAGTATCTATTTCCTGCTTGCTCTATTGATCTAATCCTCCATAAAAGAAATGTAAAACCAACCAAGGAAGATAATAATGACCATGACTTCAGATAGTATGCTTTGATACCTTTTATATGAAGCAACTAGGCTCTCACCTGGACGTTGTCCAAAATTACCAATTTTTCTTCTCACTTTTTAAAGTTTACCTTGAGAATAAAAGCAACCTAGGAACGTATAGGACAATTCCTTCCAGGTGCTAAGGGTATCCGTAGGCTGATCTTTTAACCATTTTCGTGCATCATTAGCAATTGTATAAGAGAATAATTTCAGTTTAGTCTCTTCATGTGTGAGATCTTGCAATTGAAATGTACCACATAGATTATTGAATGCATGCACATGTTGATACAGATTTTTCGCATCTTCACCTCAGAACTGCTTTTCTTTTAGCAAACAAAATTTCATATATTTCACCAGTTGAGTCTAGACCAGTAGATATAAAGTTTTCTCCTTGAGCTGGGCCTTCCACATTCAAAACGCCCACCGGGTAAAGTTGTTCTTGTAGGGCCATGGTTGCCTGAAACCTACAAAAACTATGAGGACACAAAGTAAATCAAAACTTAAAACTAATCCCAAAATCACTCAGCTCCCCGGTAACGGCGCCAGAAAAAGCTTGATGGCTTGCAAGTGCACATGCTTGTAGCTTTTTCAAAGTAAGAGTATCGATCCCACCAGGAGCACATGAATTGGGTTTTTGTCTCTCGTAGTGACTTATGGAATTGTACCTACACGTAATTGTAGATTCAAAGGAAAGTGAGGACCAAGGACAAATATTGGTTTTCATTTAGTGCAAACTTAAAGTAAATAACATAAACAAAAAAAAAGTAGGAAAAGTGACAAGTGAACTAACTGAGGAGTAAGGCATTGTCAGTGAGTCCGGATTTCCCATTGGTATCTGGATACTTGAGCCACTCTTGGGGTTTGCACTGGGCAGAGCCGTGTACAGAACACGTTCTACTCTAGGTAGACTTCATGCCATGCACACCACTACCGAGTCTCCCCCTGTAGGTTACAACTACGGTAATTAAGGGTCTCCCTGCGACCTCACTAAGGTTTCACCATAATTCCCCTATCAATTGTAAAACCTAGCGGTGAAGGCTTTTACTATCACCTCAAATTACCTTCAATCCCTAACTCTTACAACAATAGTAATACACTTCTTGGCCTTCCAACGACAATGTTGCATGGGGCCCTTCACAACATTCACTAAGTCTATCAAACTAAATCATTTAACAGAGAATCTCATATCCTTATTAATGTTTCAGGTCCTATACATACCAAGGTTCGGTTCATCCATATCCCCAAGAACTGGGGCTTTACTCGTACATAGGGTTAGCAAACAACATGGAAGTGGCGATAATAAACATGGATGAATCAAATGGGTAACACACAACATGATCCACTAGGGTCCCTATTGGAGATATGCCCTAGAGGCAATCATGTATGATGATATTTGTAACATCCCCAGATCTTAACCCTGTCATCAAGCTAATTAATTTGCCATGTCATCATATTTTACTAAGTCAAAATGCCACTTGTCTCAAATCAAATTCAATTTCAAATTTAAAATGCAAGTCAAGTAATTATTTCTTCAGACAGCAAAACAGAAATGTTCATAATAATGCAAATATTCCTAAAGCAATTATAAAAATAAGATCAATATTAATTGAGTTAGTCAAGTGACTCTAACATCAAGAAACAGTACCAGAACAGCACACCTTTAATCCATTTCATCTAATCCAAAATTTATATGAAACCATTTTGGCTCCAAACCAATTTCTGGCAGTGTTAAATAATACATAGTATTTAATTGGATAGCAGTCATATTTTACAAAAGTATTCCTGTGACTAAATCATTTTCAGAACAGAAACAAAACCGGAAACAGAAAATAAGAAATAGAAAAGGCCTAAACTGGACTGGGCCTAAGTGCACAGTATCCAGGCCCAGCCCAGCTGGCCTACCTTTCCCCTCTCTCTCTCCCTCATTGCCGTGTCGCCGTCCCCGTGGTCGCCGCGCGCTGCTCCGGCCGCTGGACGACATGACGACGCCCACCGACGCGGAGGGGATAAGAACAACCCCTCGTTCCTCCCCCTGGTCGCCGCACCACTTCTCCCCCCTCTCCCCCCGCTCGCGCCATTTTCCCCCTTTGGCCGAGCGCCATCGACGCCGCGCCGCCGTTTTCTCGCGGCCACCAGCGCCCGTGCGTTCCTCCGTCGTGTCCATGAAGCACGCCGGCATACACCTCTTCTTCCGCTCCCAAGGCCACGAGCTCGGTGGCACCACATCGCCCCGCGCCACCTTCGTCTTCCTCGGATCGCCGGACATCGCCGGCGTCGATCTGCTAAGCTGGTGCTACTAAACCTACCATCGAGCCGCCATGTGCTCCCCGGTGAGCTCCGCCCCACTCCCCCTTTGCTAGCTAGCTCATGCGCTGCCCCCTTGCTGCTCGCCGCCGTTGCCATAAGCACGCCGCCGTAGTTGGCCTCGCCGACGCGGCCACTGCCAGCACCGACCGCCTCCGAGCCCTGCGTTGTGCTCAGCACTCTTCCCGGAGGCCAACGCTGCCACCCGCGCCGCCTTTAGTGCACCCTAGCCTCGACCCCGAGTTCGACCGAACTCCGGCCGCTGCAAGAATGGACGCCGTCGTCGATTTACTCCGCCTCCGACCGCGTAGTTAGTTTCATTGAGTGCGCCGCATCGCGCACATCATCAGGGTGGTCGCGGCGCTCGATTTGGGCGTCTGTACGCAAAACCCGCACGTCGCCGCCCCTCTGATGCTCGCCGGAGCCGCGCCGGCGCGCGCCGGAGTTTAAAACTCCGGTGGGGCCACGTGTCAGCGCCCTACGACTAATCCCAGCCCTAATACCCGCTGACTAGTGGGCCCGACTACTATAGCGTTAGGATTAGTACTAATTAATTCACAGTTAGTTGTATCACTGACAGACTGGGCCCACGAGCTAACTAGACTAATTAGATTAATCTAAATATTGTTAAAGTGACCAGAGACTGACCACTGGGTCCCACTGGACCAAGTAGACCAGTCAAATGCTGACTGGGCTGGACCCAGTCAACGACATGTGGGTCCAGTGGGCCCCCCTTTGACCAGTCAAGCCTGCAGTTGACTGCTGACTGGGCAGTCAACAGGGGCCCACTGTCAGCCACACCAGCACTCTGTTGGGTGCACTAGTGGGTACCCGTAGCATTTTCAGTTTAAAATAATTCGAATTAAAATTAATTCAAAAATTCCAGAAAATGAATAAAACTTTGATAATCCGTAGAAAATAAACTGTAGCTCGGATCGAAAAACTTTCTACATGAAAGTTGCTCAGAACGACGAGACGAATCCGATTGTGCCATCTGTTTCCATGTCGGGACCCTCTACGGAGGTGAACCCGCAGCTTTTAGCCTATTTTCGGTAGATGAATAGTGCAAATACACCGGTTAATAATTCCAACTTTAATCCTGAAATAACTAATATGATTTAGACATGCTTTTAGGCAACCCTGCACTGCAAGTTAGCATAGCATGCTCTGTGTTGCATATGTTTGCCGTGTATTTATCTGTTTCTTCCCCCTCTTCTCTCTCGGTAGATCCCGGTACCAACGCAGTTCCAGAGACCGACGCAGCTCAGGAGCCCGACGACACCACTGACGACCTTGCCTTTGCCGCCGAGCAACCAGGCAAGCACCCCCCTTGAACATGCCTATATCGCCTATTCTCTTCTTTCTTGCGCTTGCATTAGAATTGCTGCTGCTACTGCTTTACCTATTCTGATGCATAGCCTGTTTATTGTAACCTGCTATTGATACCTTACCTGCTTATCCTAAACTTCTTAGTATAGGCTGGTTAGAGACCCCAGTGACCCCACTTGTCCCAGTTGCCTCGCTGGATCTTTGGAAGACTCGACAACCAGGCCCCAGCACCGCACATCACATTCCCTTTATCTGTACGACACTACAGCATTACTATCGAGTGCCGAGGGTGATAGCTCGTCAGCACTTCCGATGTTAACTCTGTGGAGTAGTTACTCGGTCGTGGTCATCGAGGGTGATTCCTCCTTCACCACTCCCGATAACGACGATGTCGAGCAAGACCTCAAGTGTGAACCTCGAGGGTGATTCCTCCTAAGTACATATTGACGGATACATCGAGTAGGAATCCAACAAGGGTGATACCTCGGATTCCCTGATGTTATGGACACACGGATACTTGGACTTTATAACTGTTACTTGGAAAGGCAGGTCGACCCTGAGGGGCACCCGCGAGTGATGTGGAGACGGGTTGACCTGGAAGGTACCCGAGAGTTAAATACGAGGCGTGGCCGGGCATTCTTAGCCCTTGCCGCAAGTCCTCGAGACGGGGCGACGGGGTCACATCGATCATGAGTCTCTACTCGTTACCGCACTACCAATACACTAATGATTTGGATATGTGATCTGAGTGGGCCTCTGGCCCAATAGCACTAACCATCACACGGGAATAGTTATGGGCACTCTGCAACGTGGTATCAGCCGAAAGCTTTGTCAGATGTCCAGTTCAGCATTGCGGCACGGTCGGATCGTGTCGGCCATCCGAGGCGATGCGGGTATCCACCCTTCTCGCAACGACCCGGAGTGCAATGGGCGATGGGCCCAAGACCCCGGAGTGCTTAGGATGTAGGCCGGCGGGGACCTCTCTGCTGAGCTCTAGGTAGGGCTGCGGTGTGTCGTTTGGCCGAGGCCGGGCATAACCCAGAAAAGTGTGTCCAGCCGGAGTTAAGAGAGCGTGGTGGGTAAGTTGGTGCACCCCTACAGGGAAGAGCTAATCTATGCATAGCCGGATCCTCGGTAACGGACACTCGGAGTTGTATCCCGATCGATACAACTAGAACTAGATACTTGTGATGAGAAATGGATAGTATGGCTCTGGGATCGCTTTCTCGCAGGGAGTCGAGGAAGTATCTCTGGCCGAGGTTGATACTTGGATATTAGGGCTCTGGGATCGCTTTCTCGCAGGGAGTCAAGGAAGGATCTCTGGGCGAGGTTGATGACACTACTATTACTACTTTACATTATGCTATTCTGTACTGTTCTAATGCTGCAAGACGAATGAAGATGATTCCGCAAGACCGCTGAAGATGCTAGTCTTCGATAGGACTAGGTCTTCTCTCTATTCTGGCATTTCTGCAGCCCAGTCCACATATACAGCCTTTCTTTGAAAATGTTGCATATGTAGTGTAGATCCTTGCTTGCTGAGTACTTCGGATGAGTACTCACGGTTGCTTTGCTTCCTCTTTTTCCCATATTCGTTTGATGCGACCAGATGACAGAGCCCCGGAGACAGCTGCCCCTGACGATGATCACTACTACCACTCCGAGGGTGGTTACTACTATGAGCTTGCCGACAAACAGGAGTAGGTTCGGTCGTAGTGTTTTCTTTTGCCCCGCCTTCTTAAAGGCCTATCTGTGTTTTCTTTTATATCTGTACTCAGATATCTGATGCTTCCGCTAACGCTTGTACACGAGCTTATGTATTCGAGCCCTCGAGGCCCCTGGTTTGTAACTTTAAGCTTGTATTATTTTAATTTGTGTCTAGAGTTGTGTTGTGATATCTTCAAGTGAGTCCTTAGGCTTGATCGTGTGCATTTGCGTGTATGATTAGTGCATGATTAAGCCGGGGGCATCACAGGTATCCGTGTGTCCATAACATCAGGGAATCTGAGGTATCACCCTCGTTGGATTCCTACTCGATGTATCCGTCAATGTGAACTTAGGAGGAATCACCCTCGAGGTTCACACTTGAGGTCTTGCACGACATCATCTTTATCGGGAGTGGTGAAGGAGGAATCACCCTCGATGACCACGACCGAGTAACTACTCCACAGAGTTAACATCGGAAGTGCTGACGAGGTATCACCCTCGGCACTCGATAGTAACGCTGCAGTGTCGTACAGATAAAGGGAATGTGATGTGCGCTGCTGGGGCCTGGTTGTCGAGTCTTCCAAAGATCCAGTGGGGCAACTGGGACAAGTGGGGTCACTGGGGTCTCTAAGCAGTTTAGGATAAGCAAGTAAGGTATCAATAGCAGGTTACAATAAACATGCTATGCATCAGAATAGGTAAAGCAGTAGCAGCAGCAATTCTAATGCAAGCACAAGAAAGAAGAGAATAGGCGATATAGGCATGTTCAAGGGGGGGTGCTTGCCTGGTTGCTCGGCGGTAAAGGCAAGGTCGTCAGGGGTGTCGTCGGGCTCCTGAGCTATGTCGGTCTCTGGAACTACGTTGGTACCGGGAACTACCGAGAGAGAAGAGGGGGAAGAAACAGATAAAGTGTTTCGATCCGAGCTACGGTTTATTTTCTACGGATTATTAAAGTTTTATTCATTTTCTAGAATTTCTGAATTAATTTTAATTTGAATTATTTTAAACTGAAAATGCTACGGGTACCCACTAGTGCACCCAGCAGAGTGCTGGTGTGGCTGACAGTGGGCCCCAGTTGACTGCCCAGTCAGCAGCCAACTGGAGGCTTGACTGGTCAACGGGGGGCCCACTAGACCCACATGTCGTTGACTGGGTCCAGCCCAGTCAGCATTTGACTGGTCAACTGGGTCTAGTGGGACCCAGTGGTCAGTCTCTGGTCACTTAACAGTATTTAGATTAATCTAATTAGTCTAGTTAGCTCGTGGGCCCAGTCTGTTAGTGATACAACTAACAGTGAGTTAATTAGTACTAATCCTAACGCTACAGTAGGCGGGCCCACTAGTGGGTGGGTATTAGGGCTGGGATTAGTCGCAGGGCACTGACACGTGGCCCCACCGGAGTTTTAAACTTCGGCGCGCGCCGGCGTGGCTCCGACGAGCATCAGAGGGGCGGCGACGCGCGGGTTTTGCATACAGACGCCCAAATCGAGCGCCGCGACCACCCGGATGACGTGTGCGATGCGGCGCACTCAATGAAACTAACTACACGGTCGGAGGCAGAGTAAATCGACGGCGGCCGGAGTTCGGTCGAACTCGGGGTCGAGGCTAGGGTGCACTAAAGGCGGCGCGGGTGGCAGCGTTGGCCTTCGGGGAGCGTGCTGAGCACGACGCAGGGCTCGGAGGCGGTCGGTGCTGGCGGTGGCCGCGTCGGTGAGGCCAACTATGGTGGCGTGCTTACGGCAATGACGGCGAGCAGCAAGGGGGCAGTGCACGAGCTAGCTAGCAAAGGGGGAGTGGGGTGGAGCTCACTGGGGAGCACACGGCGGCTCGGTGGTAGGTTTAGTAGCAGCAGCTTAGCAGATCGACGCCGGCGATGTCCGGCGATCCGAGGAAGACGAAGGTGGCGCGGGGCGATGTGGTGCCACCGAGCTCGTGGCCTTGGGCGCGGAAGAAGAGGCGGACACCGGCGTGCTTCATGGACACGACGGAGGAATGCACGGGCGCCGGTGGCCGCGAGAAAACAGCGGCGCGGCGTCGATGGCACTCGGCCAGAGGGGGAAAATGGCGCGAGCGGTGGTAGAGGGGGGGGGGAGAAGTGGTGCGGCGACCAGGGGGAGGAACGAGGGGTTGTTCTTATCCCCTCCGCGTTGGTGGGCGTCGTCGTGTCGTCCAGCGGCTGGAGCAGCGCGCGGCGACCATGGGGATGGTGACACGGTGATGAGGGAGAGAGAGAGAGGGGAAAGGTAGGCCGGCTGGGCTGGGCCTGGGTACTGTGCACTTAGGCCCAGTCCAGTCTAGGCCTTTTCTATTTCTTTTTTTCTGTTTCCGGTTTTGTTTCTGTTCTGAAAATGATTTAGTCACAGAAATACTTTTGTAAAATATGACTGTTGTCCAATTAAATACTAGGTATTATTTAACACTGCCAGAAATTGGTGTCGAGCCTAAATGGTTTCATATAAATTTTGGATTAGATGAAATGGATTAAAGGGGTGCTGTTCTGGTACTATTTCTTGATGTTAGAGTCACTTGACTAACTCAATTAATATTGATCGTATTTTTATAATTGCTTTAGGAATATTTGCATCATTATGAACATTTCTGTTTTGTTGTCTGAAGAAATAATTACTTGACTTGCATTTTAAATTTGAATTTGAATTTGATTTGAGACAAGTGGCATTTTGACTTAGTAAAATATGATGACATGGCAAATTAATTAGCTTGATGACAGGGTTAAGATCTGGGGATGTTACAATATTTCCTATGTGTTTATGAATAAACATAGTCCTTGGACATTATTAATGATGTGTATCAGCAAGTACGTGACTTGTTTGTGGGACTATGCATTGTATGATGACTGTCCTAAAAGGTCCCCAGTCGAAAGGGATGTGTGGACGCGCAGCTAACTAGACTAGCATATGACACGATGGATTATCGGTCTCACTGGCCATGGAGCATTGGATGCTAACTGTGTAATATGGACTTGGAAGGATCTGGTCGGATTCGACATAGTCGGATCCGAGTCGAGATAAGGTCCGAGTCAGACAGGCCCAACTATCAGACGCAGTGATAGGTCATCTATGAGTCTCTAGTACAACATACGTTCTATGTCCTAAGACCTGAGCCGTCACATGTACTCGGGATGGTGACAGACTTGCTTTGGGCCGAACAAATGTTACTCCGTGACTGGGTAGTTACAAAGGTAGGTTTCGGGTTTGTCCAGACCCATGATGCGAGACATGGTCGAGCAAGATGAGATTTGCCCCTCCGATCAGGAGAGATATACTTTGGGCCCCTCATGAGTTTCGACCAAGATAAGCATGGCCATGCGACAAGGATTATGAGATAATATGGTTTGTGGTCGGCATCACTAGAACGAGAAAGAGGCCGGGCTAGCACAAGGATGACGAACTCACCTTGAGCCCGATAACATATATTGTGTGGCAAAAGGAACAAAAGTGTGACATGTTGTACAGGTTCACCAACCGGCTTCATTGTCTACTTGGTGGTTGGCACGCCTTGCTAGAGGCCACTACCAACAAAGTAGGAAGGAGGTGATCCGACCTGCGACCAAGCCGACTTGAACCAAGGGGTCACGCGCTTAAGGTAAGGAACCTGTGAGGTTGGAACTGACTCCACTAGTTAGATGTGATCCTACTCGGACTCGGATCCAGGACGAACAGACTTTGGGCTTTAGGATCCGTGCGAGGCCCAAGTGTTGAGCCTACGATGGATTCCTATATATAGTGGGGGTATGGAACACTCATTGGGGTTGATCGCTTCGGCGCTGTCACTAGGGCTTTGCATGTGTTGCAAGTAGCCACTCCACTCGTCGTCAACTATGTGATCGGACCTAGCAGTCCGCCGCACGGTGTTCCTCCTGCACGCACGGATACCGATAGACGTAGTGCACTTGCGCCACTTCGGCGAACCTGTACGTGGGATCCGACGATCGTCTATTCGACGGAGATCGGACGAGGAGGAGACGTACCCCGTGAACGCGCTACCCCAACTCTACTTCCGTTGCACGGCACTTCGCATCTAGTGGTAATGATCCATGATCCATTCTTGTGGTAATGATCCATGTTCCTGGTTGTTCTGCGCGTAGAGCCTCTGCAATAGGATTTGGATTCAGATCGGATGCATATTTGATATGTGGAGGAGGCAAATGAGATATGTTGTCGTTTATGAGATCGGCTATGTGCATGGTTGATGAGATCAATTGCACATGTGGATCGTTGAGGCTATGTTTTCTGTCAATCGGAATCGATGAGGCCGTGACACAACCTACTGATAACCAACAAGTATAGGGGATCTCAATAGTTTTCGAGGGTAGAGTATTCAACCCAAATTTATAGATTTGACACAAGGGGAGCCAAAGGATATTTGCAAGTATTAGCAGTTGATTTGTCAATTCAACCATACCTGGAGATTAAATATCTGCAGCACAATGATCAGTAGCACAGTAATATGATGGTTTTGATAGAAGTGGTAACAGTAGTAGTAACGGTAACAGTGATAGCAATGATTTTGTAGCAAGTGTAACAGTGACAGCAGCAGTAGTAACTTAGCAAGAACAATATGTGGAAAACTTGTAGGCATTGGATCGGTGAATTCGCTGGA
Organism: Thinopyrum elongatum; assembly: GCA_011799875.1. Classification (NCBI taxonomy): domain Eukaryota; kingdom Viridiplantae; phylum Streptophyta; class Magnoliopsida; order Poales; family Poaceae; genus Thinopyrum; species Thinopyrum elongatum. Next base: position 245,905,058 of record CM022297.1, read on the forward strand.
TGATATTCATCATATAACAGTCATAACCTAGGGCGATACAAAACTAGCTAGCTCTAGTTCATAAATATAATGTAGGCATGTATTCCGTAAATAGTCATACGTGCTTATGGAAAAGAACTTGCATGAAATCTTTTGTCCTACCCTCCCGTGGCAGCGGGGTCCATAAGGAAACTAAGGGATATTAAGGCCTCCTTTTAGTAGAGAACCGGAACAAAGCATTAAGACATAGTGAATACATGAACTCCTCAAACTACGGTCATCACCGGAAAGTAATTCAATTACTGTCACACTGGGGTTTACGGATCATGACACGTAATAGGTGAATATGACTTGCAAGATCGGATCTAGAACATAGATATAATGGTGAAAACATAAACAGTTCAGATCTGAAATCATGGCACTCGGGCCCTAGTGACAAGCATTAAGCATAGCAAAGTCATAGCAACATCAATCTCAGAACATATTGGATATTAGGGATCAAGCCCTAACAAAACTAACTCAATTACATGATGAATCCCATACAACTCCTCACCGACCAGCGAGCCTACGAAGAAATTACTCTCTCCCGGTGGGGAGCATCATGGAATTGGTGATGAAGGAGGGTTCGTGATGATGAAGACCGAAGATTCCCCTCTCCGGAGCCCCGAACGGGCTCCAGATCTGGCCTCCAGATGAAGAACAGGAGGTGGCGGCGGCTCCGTATCGTGAAACGCGATGAAACTTTCTCTCCTATTTTTTCTCCAAAAATAAGATTTTTTAGCTTCGGAGTTATGGTCAGCGGAGCCCTGAGGGGCCCACAACCCACTAGGGCACGCCAGAGGGGGTGGGCGCGCCCTGGTGTCTTGTGGACACCTGGGGACCCTCCTCCAGTGGGTCTTGGCTCCATAATTCATTATATATTCTCAAATAATTCTCCAAAAAGTTTCATCCAAATCTGAGAACTTTTATTTCTGCACAAAAAACAACACCATGGTAGTTCTGCTGAAAACAGCTTCAATCCGGGTTAGTTTCATTCAAATCATGCAAATTAGAGTCCAAAACAAGAGCAAAAGCGTTAGGAAAAGTAGATACGACGGAGACGTATCACCTACTGATACGTCTCCATCGTAACTATATTTTTTGATTGTTTCATGCCAACATTCTACAACTTTTACATACTTTTGGCAACAATTTATATGATTTTCTTGGACTAACATATTGATCCAGTGCCCAGTGCCAGTTCCTATTTGTTGCATGTTTTTTGTTTCGCAGAAAATCCATATCAAACAAAGTCCAAACACGTTGTAGTCGGGTTGACCTGGAGGGTACCCGCGAGATTTCTACGTGGCACGGCCGGGCATTCCGGACCCTTGCCATAAGTCTACGAGATGGGGCGACGGGGTCACATGATCGTGAGTCTCTGCTCGTTACCGCGTGCTACCAAGACACTAACATGACCTATACGCACTAACCACCACGCGGGAACAGTTATGGGCACTCGGCGTCGTAAGTATAAGCCGAAGCTCTCCAGACATCAGCGACTGAGCGGCGTGCGCCCGGGTGGTCCGTGTAAGCACCTGCCTTATATAAGGAGGTTGCCAGGACTGATCCCGGCCGCCCACGCATCGTGCAGGAGTGCAAAGGGCGATGGACCCAAGACCCCTGTGAGCTTAGGATGTAGACCGGCGTGCTGGCCTCTCTGTTGAGTCTAGGTAGGGCTACGACGTGTTGATCTTCCGAGGTCGGGCATGACCCATGAAAGTGTGTCCGACCAGAGTGATCGAGCGTGCTGGGTAATGTGGTGCACCCTGATATGTCTCCATCGTATCTACTTTTCCAAACTCTTTTGCCCTTGTTTTGGACTCTAATTTGCATGATTTGAATGGAACTAACCTGGACTGACGCCATGGTGTTATTTTTGTGCAGAAATAAAATTTCTCGGATTGACCTAAAAATTTACGGAGAATATTTTTGGAATATATAAAAAATACCGACGCAAGAATTATCCAGAGGGGGGCCACCCAGAGGCCACAAGCCTGGGGGGCGCCCACCCCCCTGGGGCGCGCCCTATAGGCTTGTGGGCCCCCTGGACCTCCTCCGACCTCAACTCCAACTCCATATAACCCTATTCGGGGAGAAAAAATAGAGAGAAGGATTCATCATGTTTTACGATATGGAGTAGCCGCCACCTCCTGTTATTCATCGGGAGGGCAAATCTAGAGTCCGTTCGGGGCTCTGGAGAGGGGGATTCGTCGCCATCATCCTCATCAACCTTCCTTCATCACCAATTTCATGATGCTCACCGCTTGGAGTGAGTAATTCCATCGTAGGCTTGCTGGACGGTGATGGGTTGGATGAGATTTATCATGTAATCGAGTTAGTTTTGTTAGGGTTTGATCCCTAGTATCCACTATGTTCTGAGATTGATGTTGCTATGCCTTTGCTATGCTTAATGCTTGTCACTAGGGCCCGAGTGCCATGATTTCAGATCTGAACCTATTATGTTTTCATGAATATATTTGTGTTCTTGATCCTATCTTGCAAGTTGTAGACACCTATTACGTGTTATGATCCGCATACCCCAAGGTGACAATAATTGGGATTCTTTCTGGTGATTACCGTAGTTTGAGGAGTTCATGTATTCACTAAGTGCTAATGCTTTGTTCTGGTTCTCTATTAAAAGGAGGCCTTAATATCCCTTAGTTTCCATTAGGACCCCACTGCCACGGGAGGGTAGGACAAAAGATGTCATGCAAGTTCTTTTCCATAAGCACGTATGACTATATACGAAATACATGCCTACATCATATTGATGAATTGGAGCTAGTTCTGTGTCACCTGATACGTCTCCAACATATCTATAATTTTTTATTGTTCCATGCTATTATATTATCTGTTTTGGATGTTTTATAGGCATTAATATGCTATTTTATATTATTTTCGGGACTAACTTATTAACCCAGAGCCCAATGCTAGTTTTTGTTTTTTCCTTGTTTCCGAGTTTTACAGGAAAGGAATACCAAATGGAATAAAACTTTCGCGATGATTTTTCTTGGACCAGAAGACACATGTAGGACTTGGAGAAGAAGTCAGAGGAGTCCCGGGGAGGCCACAAGCCTCAGGGGCACGCCCAGGGGGGGCTGATGGCTTGTGGGCCCCTCGAAGCTCCTCCAACGCTAATTCTTGGCCTATAAATTCACAAATATTCCCAAATGACCAGAAGCGTCCACCAAAATACTTTTCCGCCACCGCAACCTTCTGTACCCGTAAGATCCCATCTTGGGGCCTTTTCCGGCACCCTGCTAGAGTGGGATTCGATCACGGAGGGCTTCTACATCAACTCTATTGCCCTTTCGATGAAGCGTGAGTAGTTTACCACAGACCTACGGGTCCATAGCTAGTAGCTAGATGACTTCTTCTCTCTCTTTGATCTTCAATACAATGTTCTCCTCGATGTTCTTGGAGATCTATCCAATGTAATATTCTTTTGCGGAGTATTTGTCGAGATCCCATGAATTGTGGATTTATGATCAGATTATCTATGAATATTATTTGAATCTTCTCTGAATTCTTATATGCATGATTTGATATCATTGTATTTCTCTTCGAATTATCAGTTTGGTTTGGCCAACTAGATTGGTTCTTCTTGCAATGGGAGAGGTGCTTAGTTTTGGGTTCAATCTTGCGGTGTCCTCACCCAGTGACAAAGTTTGGGGTAGCGAGGCACATATTGTATTGTTGCCATCAAGGGTAAAAAGATGGGGTTTTCATCATATTGCTTGAGCTTATCCCTCTACATCATGTCATCTTACTTAAGGCGTTACTCCGTTCTTTTGAACTTAATACTCTAGATGCATGCTGGATAGCGGTCGATGTGTGGAGTAATAGTAGTAGATGCAGGCAGGAGTTAGTCTACTTGACACGGATGTGATGCCTATATTCATAATCATTGCCTTGGATATCATCATAACTTTGCGCTTTTCTATCAATTGCTCGACAATAATTTGTTCACCCACCGTATTATTTTCTTTCAAGAGAGAAGCCTCTAGTGAAACCTATGGCCCCCAGACTTATTTTCCATCATATATTTTTAGATCTATAAACCAAAAAAACCCAAAAATACCTTGCTGCAATTTATTTGTTTTTACTTTGTTTTACGTTTTAGTAATCTTTTATATCTATCTCTATCAGATCTCATCCTTGCAAGTGACCGTGAAGGGATTGACAACCCCTTTATCGCGTTGGGTGCAAGTGTTTGATTGTTTGTGCAGGTGCATAGATTGGAGACTTGCTTGTACCTCCTACTAGATTGATACCTTGGTTCTCAAACTGAGGGAAATACTTATCTCTACTTTGCTGCATCACCCTTTCCTCTTCAAGGGGAAAACCAACGCAAGCTCAAGAAGTAGCAGGAAGAATTTCTGGCACCATTGCCGGGGAGGTTCTACATCAAGCCTACCAAGTACCCACCATAAACTCGCATCTCTTGCATTACATTATTTGCCATTTGCCTCTCGTTTTCCTCTCCCCCACTTCTAAAACGATTTCAGAAAAGCACAAAAAGATTTTCCTTTTTATTCGCCCTTCTTACATCCGATCTTTTGTTTGCTTGAACTCATCATCATGAGTGACTTTGGTATGGCAGAAATAGATGATGACCTAACTCCTAAAATTGGACAAACATGCAATCTGGATGCTAAATTTTTTGTTTTGGGATAAGGGAATTTTATGGGAAAAGAACATATACAAGAATTTTTTAATTGTGTAGGCAATCTGCCTCTCGATGATACTCCCATACTTAAAAGAACTAAAACCTATGTGGAAGCTATTTCAGCACTAGTTCTGAAATTTGAAAGTAGATTTATCCGTACTCATCCTACCTTGCAAAATTTGTTTTATGAGTAACCCGTTATAAAGGATCCTAAGGCTAAAAAGATAGCTACCCAAGTTCTTAAGAATGAATTTGATCACATAGTACGGGAAGCTAGGATTTTTTTTGATCATTATGGTATGATCTATGAAAAACCGGTTATAGATGAGATCCTTTACAATAGTGACTATGTTTTGAGACATTTGTTTGGAAATAATCAAAAAAATTATGAAAACTTTAAAAAGAAAATCTCCGTTTTAGATATGATCCAGCAAGTTTTCAACGATGTTAATCAACAGTATTCTTGGATTCTAGCCAGAAATCAAAAGGGATACGTAGATGAGCAGCTTAATAATGAAAAAATTTCTATGGATAATGTGTTCCAAGTTATATTTGCAAAACCTTCCGACAAGAACACATCTATGGAAAAGAATACCAAAGATGACAATACCTAGATCTATGTTTTATGCCTAGCTAGGGGCGTTAAACAATAGCGCTTGTTGGGAGGCAACCCAATTTTGTTTTTATGTTTTTTGTTTTTGGTTCTATTTTCCAATAAATACACATTATTACCTCTGTAGTAATTGTGTTTTGCTGTTTTAATTAGTGTTTGAGCCAAGTAAGACCTTTGGGATGGCTTACGGTGATAGTTGATTTGATCTTGCTGAAAAACATAAACTTTTGCGCTCAGTAATTTTTTTTTTAAATCACAGAAGCATGATTTTGATCTGAATTTCTTACACAAGATTGATATACAAATTGCCCAGGTTTTCCTATTTTTCCAGAAGTTTTGGAGTTACAGAAGTATACGAAGTTTACAGATTGCTACAGACTGTTCTGTTTTTTACAGATTCTGTTTTCTATGTGTTGTTTGCTTATTTTGATGATTCTATGGGTAGTATCGGGGGGGGGGTATGAACCATGGAAAAGTTGGAATACAGTAGATATTACACCAATATAAATAAATAATGAGTACACAACAGTACCAAAAAGTGGTAATTTATTTTCTTATACTAACGGATCTCATGAGTTTTCTGTTGAGTTTTGTGTTGTGAAGTTTTCAAGTTTTGGGTAGAGATTTGATGGAGTATGGAATAAGGAGTGGCAAGAGCCTAAGCTTGGGGATACCCAAGGCACCCCAAGGTAATATTCAAGGACAACCAAGCATCTAAGCTTGGGGATGCCCTGGATGGCATCCCCTCTTTTATCTTCAATCCATCGGTAAATTTACTTGAGGCTATATTTTTATTCACCACATGATATGTGTTTTGCTTGGAGCGTCTTGTATGATACGAGTCGTTTATTTTTAGTTTTCCACAATCATCCTTTCTATACACACCTTTTGAGAGGGACACGCATGAATCGTGAATTTATTAGGATACTCTATGTGCTTCACTTATATCTTTTGAGCTAGGCAATTTGCTCTAGTGCTTCACTTATATCTTTTTAGAGCACGGTGGTGGCTTTATTTTATAGAAATTTTTGAACTCTCATGCTTCACTTATATTATTTTGAGAGTCTCTAAACAACATCATAATTTGCTTAGGTTATGAATTTAGTCCTAATATGATGGGCATCCAAGAGGGATATAATAAAAACTTTCATATAAAGAGCGTTGAATACTATGAGAAGTTTGATTCCCTGCATTTGTTTTGACATATAAAGATGGTGATATTAGAGTCATACTTGTGAGTAATTGTGGATTGGTAGAAATACTTGTGTTAAAGTTTGTGATTCCCTTAGCATGCACGTATGGTGAACCGTTATGTGATGAAGTCGGAGCATGATTTATTTATTGATTATCTTCCTTATGAGTGGCGGTCGGGGACGAGCGATGGTCTTTTCCTACCAATCTATCCCCCTAGGAGCGTGCATGTAGTACTTTGTTTCGATAGCTAATAGACTTCTGCAATAAGTATGTGAGTTGTTTATGACTAATGTTGAGTCCATGGATTATACACACTCTCACCCTTCCACCATTGCTAGCCTCTCTAGTACCGCGCAACTTTCGCTAGTATATTAAACCCACCATATACCTTCCTCAAAACAGCCACCATACCTACCTATTATGGCATTTCCATAGCCATTCCGAGATATATTGCCATGCAACTTCCACCATTCCGTTTATTATGACACGCTTCATCATTGTCATATTGCTTTGCATGATCATGTAGTTGACATAGTATTTGTGGCAAGGCCACCGTTCATATTTTTTTATACATGTCTCTCTTGACCATTGCACATCCCGGTACACCACCGGAGGCATTCATATAGAGTCATATTTTGTTCTAGAATCGAGTTGCAATTCTTGAGTTGTAAGTAAATAAAAGTGTGATGATCATCATTATTAGAGCATTGTCCCATGTGAGGAAAGGATGATGGAAGCTATGATTCCCTCACAAGTTGGGATGAGTCTCCGAACTTTGAAAAAATTAAAAGAGGCCAAAAGAAGCCCAAATAAAAATTAAAAAAATGTGAGAAAAGAGAAGGGGCAATGCTACTATCCTTTTACCACACTTGTGCTTCAAAGTAGCACCATGATCTTCATTATAGAGAGTCTCCTATGTTGTCACTTTCATATACCAGTGGGAATTTTTCATTATAAGAACTTGGCTTGTATATTCCAATGATGGGCTTTCCTCAAATTGCCCTAGGTCTTCGTGAGCAAGCAAGTTGGATGCACACCCACTTAGTTTCTTTTTGAGCTTTCATACACTTATAGCTCTAGTGCATCTGTTGCATGGCAATCCCTACTCAATCACATTGATATCTATTGATGGGCATCTCCATAGCCCGTTAATACGCCTAGTTGATGTGAGACTTTCTCCTTCTTTTTGTCTTCTCCACAACTACCATATTCCATTCCACCTATAGTGCTATATCCATGCCTCACGCTCATGTATTGCGTGAAAACTGAAAAGTTTGAAAACATCAAAAGTATGAAACAATTGCTTGGCTTGTCATCGGGGTTGTGCATGATTTAATACTTTGTGTGATGAAGATGGAGCATAGCCAGACTATATGATTTTGTAGGGATAACTTTCTTTGGCCATGTTATTTTGAGAAGACACGATTGCTTTATTAGTATGCTTGAAGTATTATTGTTTTTATGTCAATATTAAACTTTTGTTTTGAATCTTATGGACCTGAATATTCATGCCACAATAAAGAAAATTACATGGGTAAATATGTTAGGTAGAATTCCACATCAAAATTTCTGTTTTTATCATTTACCTACTCGAGGACGAGCAGGAATTAAGCTTGGGGCTGCTTGATACGTCTCCAACGTATCTATAATTTTTTATTGTTCCATGCTATTATATTATCTATTTTGGATGTTTTATATGCATTAATATGCTATTTTATATTATTTTTGGGACTAACTTATTAACCCAGAGCCCAGTGCCAGTTTCTGTTTTTTCCTTGTTTTTGAGTTTTACAGAAAAGGAATACCAAACGGAGTCCAAACGGAATAAAACTTTCGCAATGATTTTTCTTGGACCAGAAGACACACGTAGGACTTGGATAAGAAGTCAGAGGAGTCCCGAGGAGGCCACAAGCCTCAGGGGTGCGCCCTAGGGGGGTGCTCTGAGGGCTTGTGGGCCCCTTGGAGCTCCTCCAACCCTAATTCTTGGCCTATAAATTCACAAATATTCCCAAACGACCAGAAGCGTCCACCAAAATACATTTCCACCGCCGCAACCTTCTGTACCCATGAGATCTTATCTTGGGGCCTTTTCCGGCACCCTGCCGTAGGGGGATTCAATCACGAAGGGCTTCTACATCAACTCTATTGCCCTTCCGATAAAGCGTGAGTAGTTTACCACAGACCTACGGGTCCATAGCTTGTAGCTAGATGGCTTCTTCTCTCTCTTTGATCTTCAATACAATGTTCTCCTCGATGTTCTTGGAGATCTATCCGATGTAATATTCTTTTGCGAAGTGTTTGTCTAGATCCGATGAATTGGGGATTTATGATGAGATTATCTATGAATATTATTTGAATCTTCTCTGAATTCTTATATTCATGATTTGATATCTTTGTATTTCTCTTTGAATTATCGGTTTGGTTTGGCCAACTAGATTGGTTCTTCTTGCAATGGGAGAGGTGCTTAGTTTTGGGTTCAATCTTGTGGTGTCCTCACCCAGTGAAAAAGTTTGGTGTAGCGAGGGACCTATTGTATTGTTGCCATCAAGGGTAAAAAGATGGGGTTTTCATCATATTGCTTGAGTTTATCCCTGTACATCATGTCATCTTACTTAAGGCGTTACTCCATTCTTTTGAACTTAATACTCTAGATGCATGCTGGATAGCGGTCGATGTGTGGAGTAATAGTAGTAGATGCAGGCAGGAGTCGGTCTACTTGACACGGACGTGATGCCTATATTCATAATCATTGCCTTGGATATCATCATAACTTTGCGCTTTTCTATCAATTGCTCGACAATAATTAGTTCACCCACCGTATTATTTTCTTTCAAGAGAGAAGCCTCTAGTGAAACCTATGGCCCCCAGACTTATTTTCCATCATATAGTTTCAGATCTATAAACCAAAAAACCCAAAAATACCTTGCTGCAATTTATTTATTTTTACTTTGTTTTACGTATTAGTAATCTTTTATATCTATCTCTATCAGGTCTCATCCTTGCAAGTGACCATGAAGGGATTGACAACCCCTTTATCGCGTTGGGTGCAAGTGTTTGATTGTTTGTGCAGGTGCATAGATTGGAGACTTGCTTGTACCTCCTACTGGATTGATACCTTGGTTCTCAAACTGAGGGAAATACTTATCTCTACTTTGCTGCATCACCCTTTCTTCTTCAAGGGAAAAACCAACACAAGCTAAAGAAGTAGCATCACCCTGGGTTATAACTGTTGCATGATGAATGCCATCCGACATAATTATCCATCACTGATCCGATGCCTACGAGCTTTTCACATATTGATCTTTGCTAAGTTACTTTGCCGTTGCTACTGTTACAATCACTACAAAATTGCTACTGTTACTTTTGCCACTGTTACCGTTACTTCGATACTACTTTGCTACTAAATACTTTGCTGCAGATATTAAGTCTTTCAAGTGTGGTTGAATTGACAACTCATCTGCTAATACTTGTGAATATTCTTTGGCTCCCCTTGTGTCAAATCAATAAATTTGGGTTGAATACTCTACCCTCGAAAACGGTTGCGATCCCCTATACTTATGGGTTATCAAGACCTTTTTCTGGTGCCGTTGCCGGGGAGCATAGCTCTATTCTCTGAGTCACTTGGGATTTATATCTGTTGATCACTATGAGGAATTTGAAAGATAACAAAACCAAGATTTTTCCCTCTACTACGAAGGGAGGTAAGGAACTTCCATCTAGCTCTGCACTTGATTCACCTTCTGTTTTGAGTAAGCTTGCGACACCACCACCTGCTATTAATTCTAATATGTCGCAAGTAATTGATGATGCCACTTCTGCTATGCATGATGCTTATGATGATACTACTGCTTTGCTTGATAATACTGTGCCACTGGGTGAACTTCTTGATGAACAAATTGCTAGAGTTAATGCTGAAACTGATGATATTTCTGAAACTGATGAAATTATTGAAACTGAACACTTTGAAACACCTGCTAGACCTAGCTCTCCTAGATATGAATTGCCTGATATACCTAAGGGTTATGTTATGGATGGAGAGGTAGCTAGGGACTTTCTTGCTTGTAAGGATAGAGATGATCTTAAGAAATTACTATGCAAGTGGAAAGAAAAATCATTGAATGCTAGAATGCAATATGATCCTAAGTTTGCTACTTCTCCTATCCTTGTTACTGATAAGGATTATGAATTCTCTATCGATCCTGAGTTAATTACTTTGGTTGAATCTGATCCTTTCCATGGTTATGAATCTGAAACTATTGTGGCACATCTTACTAAGTTGAATGATATAGCCACCCTATTTGCTCATGAGGAAAAAAATCGCTATTACTATATTCGTAAGTTGTTTCCTTTCTCGTTAAAGGGTGATGCTAAGATATGGTTTAATTCTCTTGCTTCTGGTTGTGTGCGTAGTCCCCAGGATATGATATATTACTTCTCTGAAAAATATTTTCCTGCTCATAAGAAACAAGTTGCTTTAAAGGAAATATTTAACTTTGTGCAAATTGAAGAAGAGAGTCTCCCACAAGCTTGGGGGAGGCTTCTCCAATTACTTAATGCTTTGCCTGATGATCCTCTCAAGAAAAATTAAATACTTGATATCTTTTATAATGTACTAACCGATGCTTCTAGGGACCACCTAGATAGTTGTGCTGGTTGTGTTTTCAGGGAATGAACTATTGAAAAAGCTGAAGTATTATTGAATAACATATTGAGTAATGATAATGATTGGACTCTTCCCGAACCACCTCCTAAGCCAACTCCGAAGAAAAGAAGTATTCTATTTCTCAGTCCTGAAGATATGCAAGAGGCAAATAAATCTATGAAAGAAAAAGGTATTAAAGCTGAAGATGTTAAGAATTTACCACCTATAGATTTGATGAAGGTGATATTCCTTATAATAAGTATGCTAGTCAATGCTTGGATGAATTTGATAACTTTATTGTTAAACAAGAAAACTTCAATGCATATGTTAGTAGACAATTGAAACGTAATGCTTATATGCTTGACTGCTTGGGCGACTACATGTGTAGAACTGTTAATGATCTCAAAATTATTAGTAAACATGGTTCCATGGTAAAAACTCAAGTAGAACAAGTTCTCAACGCACAAAATGATTTGCTTAATGAGATAAATAAGAAGGTGAATGATAATGTTGTTAGAGTTGTAACTAGAGGTGGTAAAATGACTCACGAACCTTTGTATCCTGAGGGCCATCCTAAGAGAATTGAGCAAGATTCTCAGAGAATTAATACTGATGCACCTAGTCCTTCTAAAAGGAAAAAAGAAAACTGATAGGACTTTACATGCTTCTAGTGAACCTATTGTAGACACACTTGAGAATCCAAATGATATTTCTATTTCTGATGCTGAGACACAATCTGGTGATGAACATGAACCTAGCGATAATGTTAATGATGATGTTCATGTAGATGCTCAACCTAGCAATGATAATGATGTGGAGATAGAACCTGCTATTGATCTTGATAACCCACAACCTAAGAATAAAAGATATGATAGGAGTGACTTTCTTGCTAGGAAACATGGTAAAGAAAGAGAACCATGGGTTCAGAAACCCATGCCCTTTCCTCCCAAACCATCCAAGAAAAAGGATGATGAGGATTTTGAGCGCTTTGTTGAAATGCTTAGACCTATCTTTTTGCGTATGTGTTTGACTGATATTCTGAAAATGTCTCCTTATGCTAAGTATATGAAAGATATTGTTAAAAATAAAAGAAAGATACCGGAAGATGAAATTTCCACCATGCTTTCTAATTACACATTTAAAGGTGGGATACCAAAGAAACTAGGAGATCCAGGAATACCAACTATACCATGCTCCATTAAAAGAAACTATGTTAAAACTGCTTTATGTGATCTTGGAGCCGGTGTTAGTGTTATGCCTTTCTCTTTGTATCATAGATTTGATTTGAATAAGTTGACACCAACTGAAATCTCTTTGCAAATGGCTGATAAATCAACTGCTATACCCATCGGTATTTGTGAGGATGTACCTGTCGTAGTTGCAAATGGTACTATTTTAACGGACTTTGTTATTCTTGATATACCCGAGGACGACAATATGTCGATCATCCTTGGTAGACCTTTCTTGAATACTGCAGGGGCTGTTATTGATTGCAACAACGGCAATGTCACTTTTTTATGTTACTGGTAATGAGCATACGGTACACTTTTCGAAGAAACAACCTCAAGTGAATAGTATCAATTCTATTGGAAAAATTTCAACAATTACTATTGGAGTTTTTGAGTTTCCTCTCCCTACTGTCAAAAAGAAATATGATATTCTTATTGTTGGGGACATGCATATCCCCGTTGAGGTAACCTAGTGTTATACGAAGATTCTCTGGTTTCATGTCATTCGGAAGAAGTTTGTTAAAGAGACTTGATCAACCTTGTTAATGGATTCCTTTTGATGGGCATGAGATGGATGAATTTATTAAACACAACTCTCTGTACCCTCTTTTTACTTTATATTATTTAGAATAAATAAAGCAAAAACACTGTTATTTCTCTGTTTCCTAAATTTTCCGTGCAACAAAAAATGACCAGAAAATAAAAGTTCTTCAAATGCCTTGAAAATTTAGTATGATTTTCCCACAATATTTAAGAATTTTTGGCACTGAAAACACATCAGGGGGGTGCACCAGTGGGCCACAAGTCCACAGGGCACACCTACAGGGCTTGTGGGTCCCACATGGGTCCCCCTCACTTATTCCAGCACCCATCCACTTTGTCTTCCTCCAAAAAAAATCCCACCATTGCTCAAACCCGTGTTTTAGCTCATTTTGCTGCAATTTTTGATCTCCTTGCTCAAAGCTCCATTCGTAAAATTGTTTTGGGGGATTGTTCTTTGGTATGTGACTCCTCCAATGGTCCAATTAGTTTTTGTTCTAGTGCTTTATATATTGCAAATTTATGCTGCTGTGGTGACCTTGTTCTTGAGCTTGCATGTCAAGTTTATATGGTCCAAAGTAGTTATGTTGCATGATATAGCCACTAGACACTTGTGGGAGTAGTTGCTATCAATCTTGTTGAGTTTTGTTCACTTTTATTTTGAGTCACTAAAATTTCAGAAATTTTTCAGAGGGAGAAAATGTTGAGGAAAGTGTTCCAAGGTGGTTCCTCAAAGAAGAAGGCTCCAAGGCTTGCGATACGTGAGCCGGACCTCGAACCACCGAGGGATGCTCCAGTCCAACCATGCAAATGGCCATCAGATAATTTCATGAACGGTGCCGGTTTCAAGGATGAGTTCTATGCATACGTGCATAACGCCGAGCTGACAGACTTCGTGTCAGATAAGTGTTTACAGTATTACAACCTCACCGATTCCTTTGTGCGGAGATTTAAGTATTCAGTCCATCACAATACGCATTCTGTTTTGTTTGATCTTTATGATAAATCATTTACCATGGACCTAGAAGATTTTAATGAAGCATGTAAAATTCCACAATGGGGCAGTTGTGCTGAACCTCGTAAATCGGATTGTTCTGAGTTCCTTGATAGCATTACTGTAGGAGAAACCAGAACCATAACACAAGCCACTATAGGGAGCATTCACTTTCCTGCATTACATTACTTTGCTCTCTTCACAGGAAGATGCATTAATGGTAAACATGATCATAGCCACCTTTACGCCCCCGATCTCATTGTTCTTAAGAGCGCAATAATGAATGATAAAATATTTAATTTGGGGGCTATCATTGCACGTTGACTACATAATAATGCTAAGGATGGAGACTTCTCTGGTGGAATATATGCCACTCGTTTAGCTCAGTATCTTGGAGTCCCGATAAAAGAGAATGATTTTCCTTTGCCACCTGTTTTGCTTGATAATAATGCTACCACTGGTACAGCGATGTGCTATACAAACGGTTTTTAACCCCTTTCCGCGACGGCATTTGGAACCGTCGCCAAGTGAGTGTGGGCGATAGGGGGGTCCTTCCCACACGACCCAGAAACCGTCGGGGATATGCCCTCCTGGCACACACGCTCGGCAAAATGAGGTCGTGTGCGACCGGCGAGCGATCAAATATGGTTATACATACAGTAGTGCTAAAAAATACAATTATATAGGCGAAATCATTTTCGGTCGTAAGTACATCCCACACAGTCAGTCCTCGCTAAACGTTTCTGTTCGTATATACATCCCACACAGTCGCTCCAAGGAAAACGTTTCTGTTCGCAGGTACATCACACAATTTTCCCCATTAAATCGTTTGTGATAGCATTGCCATTGCACATGATATTAACAATTTTATCATTTGCGTTATTGAATGCATCACACACGGTGCGTAGAAGAAACTGTGTGGCAAAGGATGTCTATCACACACAGTTTTTATGTGGTAAACGTTTGCGCAAGGTGGCCTAACACAAACAGTTTTCAAGAGAATGTCATGTGTGATTGTTCATTGATCCAACACGGTTTATTCCTAGAAACTGTGTGCATTGCTTGAGGTCATCGCCCACGGTGTTTTCTGAATAACCGTTTGCAATAGAAAAAAACCCAATTAACAGGCTAATTGGCCATTAGCAGGCTAATTGCCCTATTATTAATAATCCATTTATTAATCTAATTGACATTCAAATTAAGTAAATAATATATTTCATTTCCATATTAAGGAAGCAGGATTTCATAATTGAAATACATTAGAGTACAACATGATATAGCTTCAGCACTCAGCTACCCCATTACACAACTGCACCAGCACCAAGTTTCACATGCAACATCTAGAACCTTTCAAAATTAGCATCATAGACGGTACATAGACAGATGCATCTCATCTGGAAAACTACTGAAGCGGAAGGCGAATATTGAGCCTTCATTGATGTTGAAGGTCTTTGCAACTTTAGGCCAGTGCCTGTGGATGATTGACCGTCCATCCTTCGTCCTCTTCAGGAACACTTCAATATTGAACCGTGGGTGTTGTATGAAAACCTTCCTCGCCTACTGACCATAGAGGTGGTTTTAGAGGTAATCATCAGTGAACTACTTTGGAAAGGCCTGAAAACAAGGATGTGCATAAATATCTTCTCTATATTGGAAATGGGGGAATGGAATAAAAAAAGGCAAGGTATAATAGTTAGTACCATCTTGTAGTTAACTGATGTCTTCTTCATTGTGCAGACAAAGATCTTCTTATTTTTTGTCGCTAATTTCTTTATCCTAACAATCTTTCTGAGTTTCTTGACTTGATTGATATTCATGGACAACTCATTTCCCCATATGCAAAAAGGGTCGAATAGTGGGTCAAAACCTCTGACAGCAGGACCTACATGTGCAAGACCAAATTGTTAAAAACCTAAATATTAGAATGGTTCCTGCAATTGCACAATAATATGCTATTAGACAATGGACCATGCACATGCTAACCTCGATTGTAAACCTTAGTGCTTCCCATTGTTTCCCTGCAACACATATAAGGTAGTTAGTCATCAGGTTATGTAAGGGTTCGCATGCTATCAGTAAAATATGTTGATGACTAATAAGCACATTGCAGATTCATCAGATTAATTCAAGCCACATGAAAAACCCATTTATCCAAACCAAGCATGATTAAGAACTAAGAAATATAGCACTTGTATATGTTTCTCATGTATTAAGTGCAGCCAAATTCGATTTATTCCTCACATGCACAACAGTACAAAATTCTACCCAAGACAATTAGACATCGCATTGCAGAATTGAACCAAGCAGTTAACTAAACACCACAACAAATGAACCAAACATTAACTGAGCACCACATTGCACAATATAACATACTCCTAATAGAAGATTAGACAGTTATAACCAAACCAAGCATGCTTAACAACTTGGAAATATAGCAATTGTATTTGTTTCTCATGTATTTAGTACAGCCAAATTCAATTTATTCCTCGCATGTTATACAATAACAGAATACACCCACAACAATTGAACATCGCATTGCAGAATTGAACCAAATAGTTAACTAAACACCACAACAAATGAACCAAATGTTAACTGAGCACCACATTGCACAATATAACATACTCCTAATAGAAGATCAGACAGTTAACCAAACCAAGCATGCTTAACAACTTGGAAATATAGCAATTGTATTTGTTTCTCATGTATTTAGTACAGCCAAATTCGATTTACTTCTCACATGGTATACAATAACAGAATGCACCCACAACTATTGAACATCGCATTGCAGAATTAAACCAAACTGTTAACTAAACACCACAACAAATGAACCAAACGTTAACTGAGCACCACATTGCACAATGTATAACCAAACCAAGCATGCTTGACAACTTGGAAATATAGCAATTGTATTCGTTTCTCATGTATTTTGTAAAGATAAATTCGATTTATTTCTCACATGGAAGACAATACAAAATTGCAGCCTGAAGAATTGAACATCACATTTGCAGAATTGAACCAAACAGTTAACTGAAGACGACAACTAATTAACCAAATTGTTAATAAGTGAGCACCACACTGCACGACATATAGAACATATACACTAGAGCAACAAATTGCATGGTAAAATTAGATAGCACAATTCACTAGAATTTGTTAAGGAAAGGCAGGAGTAGCACAGGCAACGGGTAAACTGAGCATGCTTAACCGGTGTAGCTAGCAAATGGCAAGGTGCTCCTCCAAGATCTGGGGGTCGGCACAAATGGCAGCCATCGCGACCTCATCCGCGCATGCGGCCGCGATTTGCTTCTCCGCTGCCAAATGCTCCTTGAGCTCCTGGCTATACTGCGTGCACCATGGCTTAGGGCGGCGCTTATTTGGTGGAGGGGTTGGTGATTTGGGTGGAAGGTGTCGCGCCGACGGTCGGGGCATGTGGGATGTGGAAGGAGGAGTAGGATGGGGGTCGGGTGTGGATTACCTGCCTGGATAGACGAGGCCGAGCAGCGTGAAGGAGGGTCGCCGGTGAGGAGGCGGCGCTGCAAGTAAGGAGTGAAGGTTTCAACTTGGAAAGGAAGGCGGAAACAGGGGAAATGTGGCTTTTGGTAAGGGGGAGGGGGCGGGGAGGCAGATATTTCCGCGGAAGCTGAAATTTTTGAATCGCTTCAGCGAAAAAACTGGCACGCAAAGTGTCATCAGACACGTTCCCTTATTCAGAACTGTGTACGATATGTGAACATCACAAACGATTCAGATAGCTTTACCCGTGTGTGATGAGTTTGAATGTCAAAAACTTTGGTTCGAATTTCCCTGGTTACAGTGGTCATCCACGTCATTGCATAATTTGGGTACACAAAGGAGACTACAGCACACCCACACTTCTTAATCGAGCAAGTTCAGCAATTAAACAGAGCTAGCTGACCTAAACATTACTCTAACAAATTAAAGACCGGTGCAACAAAACAAAGAGTACTACTACGGCTGGTGCTCGTCGATCTCCACCGCCGCCTCCATGTCCAGCTCACGCCCGACGGTCTCCTGGGGAAGGGGCTCCATGGCATCCATCGCACCATACTCAGCAAACATCTCGCCATCCGTGTCCGCCATCTCTTTGGAAAAGGCCGCCACGAGCTGGGCATGGGCGGCCGCGATCTGGGCTTGGACGGGCTCCGTCGTGGCAAGGTATGCGGCGGAGGAACGGATGGCTGCTCGAACGCTCTCGGCGATTGCCAACTCTTCAGCCGTGGGTTGCCAACCGTTATCGGAGAAGCTTCGTTCGATTTGTGCGGTGACCGCCACGAGCTGGGCGTGGGCGTCCTTGACATGGTCGTGGGCGGCCTCCATCAGGGCTAAGGCCGCCGCTGTGGAACGGACAGCTATTGTGACGCTCTCGCCAGTTGCTATCCCCGAGGCAGATGTTGCTGCCGCCACCTGAGAAGCAACAGCGGCCGTTTGGGTTGCCCTGGCCGCCCGGTCGCAGATTGCGGCCGTGCTCATGCACCTTGTTAGCACGCGCATGGCGGCTGCGGCCGCGCTATCTCTGGAGTGGGCCGCCGAAGTTGCCCTCACGACGCGGGTCCACGTCCCCATCTTTCACCAATGATGATTGAACTGTGAAATGATATTTGGGGAGCGAGCTAGTGTGCTTGACACGCCGACTGTGGACTGTAGCCGACGCACCTTCTCGCATAAGCCATAGGCGTACTATACACCGACGGTGCTCCAGGATATTTTGTACTTCATCTCACACGGTTGGTGATAATAAACTGTGTGGGATCTACTTGATTTTTCATCTTGATTCGAATTACATAATGGGGTCATAGCGGCAATGGACGGTGTTTGAATTGCTAGAACTTTTATCTGCAGTGAACATGTAACTACATGTGTGTCGTAAAAAAATTGGAATTATTCAGGGTTCGTTTGGACATTTTATACATTAAATTGGTTTTCTAGCCATTTCAGGTGCACAATTCAAAATTAAACTACATGCACATGCTCCGGTGCACCAACATGGGTTGTAAAATCATATATGTGTCCATGGGTTTATGCTTATGTCCCATGCAAGAAATGGGGATGAATTTCGAACACCACGGCACCGTGGCTCTCCGGCAAACGTTGAGGTACTTGCGTTTGTAATTCTAGTAAATCCAAAACTTGTCTGAAATTCATGAAACTTGGCATGCTATCATGGAGCGGCATCAACATGTCGTGGTAAATTTTTTGTCCCATTTGGGGCAGGTTTGGGTATAAGCTTCTCACAAACCAGAGCTTCTCACAACAAGCCTGATGGTTTCGGTAGGGAACGTGCCACCTTTGGGGACGAAACGATATCCGTTGCCTCTTATTGCTTTCAAAAATTTTCTTGTGTCAACATAGAACAACAGGAGTGTTGTGTTAAATTTTGGAATTTTTCGGGGTTCGTTTGGACATTTTTATACATTAACTGGGTTTTCTAGGCATTTTATGTGCATAATTCAAATTTGAACTACATGCACATGCTCCAGTGCATATAAATTGGTTGAAAAATCAAATCTGTGTCCTTGGGTGCATGCTTAGGTCCCATGCAAGAAATGGGAATGAATTTCAAACACCCTGCCACCGTCACTCGGCCGCAAACATTGAGATACCTGGTTTTTAAATTCTAGTAAATCCAAAACTCGTCTGAAATTCATGAAACTTGGCATGCTATCATGGAGTGGCATCAACATGCTATGGTAAATTTTTTGTCCCATTTGGGGTAGGTTTGGGTATAACCTTCTCACAAACCAGAGCTTCTGACAACAAGCCTGATGGTTTCGGTAGGGAACGTGCCACCTTTGGGGACGAAACGATATCCGTTGCCTCTTATTGCTTTCAAAAATTTTCTAGTGTCAACATAGAACAACATGAGTGTTGTGTTAAATTTTGGAATTTTTCGGGGTTCGTTTGGACATTTTATACATTAACTGGGTTTTCTAGGCATTTTATGTGCATAATTCAAATTTGAACTACATGCACATGCTCCAGTGCATATAAATTGGTTGAAAAATCAAATCTGTGCCCTTGGGTGCATGCTTAGGTCCCATGCAAGAAATGGGAATGAATTTCAAACACCCTGCCACCGTCACTCGGCCGCAAACATTGAGATACTTTGTTTTTAAATTCTAGTAAATCCAAAAATCGTCTGAAATTCATGAAACTTGGCATGCTATAATGGAGCGGCATCAACATGTCGTGGTAAATTTTTTGTCCCATTTGGGGCAGGTTTGGGCATAAGCTTCTCACAAACCAGAGCTTCTCACAACAAGCCTGATGTTTTCGGTAGGGAACGTTTCACCTTTGGGGACGAGACGATATCCGTTGCCTCTTCTTGATTTCAATTTTTTCTCTAGTGTCAACATAGAACAACAGGAGTGTTGTGTTAAATTTTGGAATTTTTCGGGGTTCGTTTGGACATTTTTATACATTAATTGAGTTTTCAATGCTTTTATGTGCATAATTCAAATTTGAACTACATGCACATGCTCCAGTGCATATAAATTGGTTGAAAAATCAAATCTGTGTCCTTGGGTGCATGCTTAGGTCCCATGCAAGAAATGGGAATTAATTTCAAACACCCTGCCACCATCACTCGGCCGCAAACATTGAGATACCTGGTTTTTAAATTCTAGTAAATCCGAAACTCGTCTGAAATTCATGAAACTTGGCATGCTATCATGGAATTCGCAGTGTGACTGAATGAAAGATATGGTTTGAATGAACTTGCATTTTTCTCTCTTAATGTACAGACTTATCAAATGATTTTCTTTTGAAAATAACGTCAATGGTTTTTAAATATAAAACACTCATCGCAAACGTTTTAGTTAGAACACCCGTATGTAAACCGACAGCTTCCCCAGGAAGCCAAGGGAAAATGTGCCGAGCAGGATTTGTGCAGCTCTTGATCGCAAACGTTTTAGATAGAACACCCGTATGCAAAGTGAGAGCTATGGTCTTCCCCCTTAAGTCAAGGGAAAATTCGCAGCGCAGGATTTGTGCATCCCTTCAACGCAAATGGTTGTTTTGGATGACTCGTGTGCAACCACGTACAAATAATTTTGGTAAGATTTGCATCTGTCATATTGGGTATGTTGCCATTTGTCAAACTGGAAAGATTGACATTTGTTGATCTAGTAACATTGCCATTTGTCAACCTTGTAACACTGCGATTTGTCAAAATATGCAGCTAAAAATCACTAGCACTATCCAATGGAGGGAAGCTTCTACATTCACGGGGGACGTGGCATTGACCATTGGGCGGCAACAGTCGGTCATCCGGGTGCGCAATAAAGGATGCAAAGAGGGATCCTACAGCAGCAAGGACCAGCTTCCCTACCGATAGCTCATCTTACAGAACTCCCAAGTTAAGTGTGCTGAGGCTTGAGTATTCATTAGATGGGTGACCGGATGGGAAGTGACCTCGATGTTAAATTAATTGATGGTATGGGTCACTGTAAACATTTAATTGTCTTAAATGTATAAATGTATATAGTGCTCCCTCCTATTAGTTGAATTAACCTCGAGGTCCTTGTTTTGTAATTTTTGACATTTTTTGTTTTTTGAACACATGTTGATTGGCTTGAAGAAGGTCTATCCCGTTACTTTTTGATAATCTTTGTTTTTTGAACACATGTTGATTGGCTTGAATGAAGGTCTATCCCGTTACTTTACGACATGTTTCCAAAACATGGACCTCGAGGTTAATTCAACTAATAGGACGAAGCACTATATACATTCAACGCAATTAAATGTTTTCCAAAAAAAGTGATATGATTTCTGTGAAACTTATAAGTCATGTATGTCAAATTAACCTCTGTGTACTTGTTCTCAAATTAACCTCCGGGCCTATTTGCCACGTATCACACACATCTTGTTAAGTTGAACCATTTATGTTCTCTTCCCTAATCGAAAACAGTTCATTCGAGTGAACCGTATGCCGTATATCACACACACCTTGATCTGGCTGACCGTTTCTGTTGCTTTCCCTAATAGCAAACAGTTCATCGGAGCGAACTGTATGCTGTATATCGCACACACATTGATATGGCTGCCCGTTTTTGTTGTTCTGTCGAATCGTAAACAGTTCGTTTGGATCAACCGTATGCCCAGCATCGCACACGCAAGTAAAATCTGAACTGTGTTTGATGTACCAGCCATCGCAAACATTTTGCATCTTTTTTTATGGTTTTTTACATCACCGTTTGCGATTAATGCATCGCACACAGTTTCGTCAAAGGGTCTCTGATCGTAGTGTCGCGTTAGCAGCATCCTGCGGTAGTGTATGGTATGCTACCAGTTTCATCAGAGGAACGATCAGTCCCTCCTGTACCGACTAATGTTTGACAGGGAGCGCGTCTTCCGTATTATGCTTCCTGCTCCTGCCTTCTTTGACTTTCAGGTAAAACGAAGATGCTTCACAACCAGAGAGGAGGCGGACGAATATGAGAGAGCAGGGGAGGCCGCTCGCCTCCATGAGGCAGCCCTCCAAGCGGTAGCTGCCACTTCTCAGTACAACCCCAGCTATGATTTTGGATATCCGCCAGGCCAGCCGTGGCCCTAGACCAACTTAGGCCAAAAGCCTAAGCTTGGGGGAGTACCTATCTCTCACCGACATTACATTCATGTTCACACACTCATTTCAGTTGTCGGTGTTCATACCTTTTCATTGTATTATCCATGCTAGTTTATTTCTTTTTCTCGCTTTCTTCTTGTGTGTTTGAAATTTTTTGAGAAAATCCAAAAAAATTAGTTCTCGCTTCTTTTTAGTTTTTCTTTCTAGTTTAATTTAGTTGTAGTATTAAAAGAAAAACCCAAAAAGATTTCTCGTTCTTCTTTTGCTTGTTGGGAGCTTTCCCGTGTAAATAGTTTTCCTCGATCTTGTTTTACTTTCTTCAGAAAAACAAAAACTCCAAAAATATTTCAGTGTATTTCTTTGAAATTCTTTTCCTTTTCTTTGGGTCATAAGGAGAAGACCACGATGAAAATGTTGAGTGGCTCTCATATGCATTATTGTTGATCTAACAAAGAGCCCATATTACCTTGTCTTCTCCTTTGAATAAATGTTTGCAGATTCCAGCTTAGTCCAATACACGTGCACTCTTATTATTATTCACACCATTCGGTCGTGCAAGTGAAAGGCAATAATGATGATATATGATGAAATGATTGAGACGGAGAAAAGCTGGTACGAACTCGACCTATTTTATTTTTCTAAATATGATTAGCTCATCGTTCTTGATTCAGCCTATTATGAATGAAACATGTTTGCAATGACAATTAGTGATTATAGTTACTCATGCCATGCTTAATTAGCTAGGAGCGTATAATGGTTTGTCTTGTGTGCCAACATGCAATTTAAAATGGTTATGATGTAGTATGATAGGATGGTATCCTCCTTTGAATGATTCAAGTGGCTTGACTTGGCACATGTTCACGCATGTAGTTGGATCAAAATCAACATAGCCTCCACGATATTTATGTTCATGGTGATTTATATCCTACTCATGCTTGCACTCAATGTTGGTTAATCTCAATGCATGTTTATGATCGTTGTTGCTCTCTAGTTGGTCGCTCCTCAATCTTTTGCTAGCCTTCACTTGTATTAAGCAGGAATACTACTTGTGCATCCACTTCCTTAAACCCAAAGTTGTTCCATATGAGTCCACCATACCTACCTATATGCGGTATTTACCTGCCGTTCCAAGTAAATTTCCATGTGCCAAACTCTAAACCTTCAAATAATAATCTGTTTTGTATGCCTGAATCGCTCATGTAGGGACTGGGGGCTGTCAGTATCTTCCATGCTAGGTGGGTTATTCTCACGATGAGTGTTTATTCACTTGTCATTCACGAGAAAGTGGCTGGTAATCGGGATGCCCAGTTCCATGCTCGAAATCAAATCAAAATATAATCATAAAACAAAACTCCCCCAGGTCTGTTGTTGGTATGGACGGTACCCGTGGATTCGGCTAGCCGTGGAGTGTGATTGTTGGTGGAGGGGGAGTAAAAACTTTACCATTCTGTTTGGGAACCGCCTATAATGTACCTAGCATGGAAGATAGCAAGATCTCTTGGTTGTTATGTTGACAATGAAAGCATACCGCTCAAAATTATATTCATCTCTGTTTTAAAACCTCCGAGCTCTGGCACCTCTGCAAATCCCTTCTTCCCTCTGCGAAGGGCCTATCTATTTACTTTTATTGTTGAGTCATCATCCTCTTATAAAAAGCACCAGCTAGAGAGCACCGCTATCATTTGTATGCTTTGTTATTAATTGATATTGAGTATGAGTGTGAATGGATCTCTTTTGCCATAAATTACAATCTCTAATCAGTCTTTAATCTTCAGGGGTGCTCTGCATTTATATTTTGCGGTCTCAGAAAGGGCTAGCGAGATACCATTTTGTCATATTGTATCATGATTGTTTTGAAAAAAGTGTTGTCATCCGAGATTTATTATTATTGCACGCTAGTTGATTATGTCATTGATATGAGTAAATATGAGACCTAAATGTTATTGTGAATATGGTTAGTTCATAATCTTTGCTGAAACCCTGAATGCTGGCTATACATATTTGCAACTACAAGATCAAACAGAGTTTGTAAAAGTTTTTCTTTGTCACTTTCAGTTTGTCAACTGAATTGCTTGAGTACAAGCAATGGGTTAAGCTTGGGGGAGTTGATACGTCTCCATCGTATCTACTTTTCCAAACTCTTTTGCCCTTGTTTTGGACTCTAATTTGCATGATTTGAATGGAACTAACCCAGACTGACGCTATTTTCAACAGAATTGCCATGGTGTTATTTTTGTGCAGAAATAAAAGTTCTCGGATTGACCTGAAAATTTACGGAGAATATTTTTGGAATATATAAAAAATAGTGGCGCAAGAATTATCCAGAGGGGGCCACCCAGAGGCCACAAGCCCTGGGGCGTGCCCTATAGGCTTGTGGGCCCCCTGGACCTCCTCCGAGCTCAACTCCAACTCCACATAACCCTATTCGGGGAGAAAAAAAATCAGAGAGAAGGATTCATCACTTTTTACGATACGGAGCCGCCGCCACCTCCTGTTCTTCATCGGGAGGGCAGATCTGGAGTCCGTTCGGGGTTTCGAAGAGGGTGTTTCATTGCCATCACCATCATCAACCTTCCTCCATCACCAATTTCATGATGCTCACCGCCGGGAGTGAGTAATTCCATCGTAGGCTTGCTGGACGGTGATGGGTTGGATGATATTTATCATGTAATCGAGTTAGTTTTGTTAGGGTTTGATCCCTAGTATCCACTATGTTCTGAGATTGATGTTGCTATGACTTTGCTATGCTTAATGCTTGTCACTAGGGCCCGAGTGCCATGATTTCAGATCTGAACCTATTATGTTTTCATGAATATATTTGTGTTCTTGATCCTATCTTGCAAGTTGTAGACACCCATTACGTGTTATGATCCTCATACCCCAAGGTGACAATAATTGGGATTCTTTCCGGTAATTACCGTAGTTTGAGGAGTTCATGTATTCATTAAGTGCTAATGCTTTGTTCTGGTTCTCTATTAAAAGGAGGCCTTAATATCCCTTAGTTTCCATTAGGACCACACTACCACGGGAGGGTAGGACAAAAGATGTCATGCAAGTTCTTTTCCATAAGCACGTATGACTATATACGGAATACATGCCTACATTATATTGATGAATTGGAGCTAGTTCTGTGTCACCCTAGGTTATAACTGTTGCATGATGAATGCCATCCGACATAATTATCCATCATTGATCTGATGCCTACGAGCTTTTCACATATTGATCTTTGCTAAGTTACTTTGCTGTTGCTACTGTTACTATCACTACAAAACTGCTACTGTTACTTTTGCCACTGTTACTGTTACTTCCATACTACTTTGCTACTAAATACTTTGCTGCAGATATTAAGACTTTCAGGTGTGGTTGAATTGACAACTCAGCTGCTAATACTCATGAATATTATTTGGCTCCCCTTGTCTCGAATCAATAAATTTGGGTTGAATACTCTACCCTCGAAAACTGTTGCGATCCCCTATACTTGTGGGTTATCACACCCCTTCAAGGAAGTTAATCTATTCGAATAGCCGTGTCCACGGTAACAGGACGACTTGGAGTTGTATCCCGCTCTATACAACTAGAACTGGATACTGAGATGTGAAATGGATATGATGGCTCCGGGATTGCTTTCTCGCAGGGAGTCGAGGAAGTGATCTCTGGGAAATGCTACAACATACTACTACTTTATAATATGCTAATCTGCAATCTTCTAATGCTACAAGATGCTTCGAGATGCTAGTCTTCGATAGGCTAGGTTTTCCCTCTATTCAAGCATTCTGCAGTTCAGTCCAAAGATATAGCCCCATTCCTTTGATACTGATGCATACTTAGTATAGATTGGATGTAAGTCTTGCGAGTACTTTGGATGAGTACTCACGGTTGCTTTGCTACCTCTTTTCCCCTATACCCGTTCGCTGCGATCAGATGACGGATCCCAGGAGCCAGACGACACCACCAATACCTACTACTACCTGGAGACCATCGACGACCAGGAGTAATTAGGAGGCTCCCTGGCGGGAGGCCTTGCCTTTTCGATCCACATTGCTGTTTGTGCTAGCCTTCATAAGGCAAACTTGTTTTACTTATGTCTGTACTTAGATATTGTTGCTTCTGTTGACTCTTGTGTATTCGAGCTTATGTATTCGAGCCCTTGAGGCCCCTGGCTTGTAATATAAAGTTTGTATTATTTTAATTTGTGTCTAGAGTTGTGTTGTGATATCTTCCCGTGAGTCCCTGATCTTGATCGTACACATTTGCGTGTATGATTACTGTACGATCGAATCGGGGTGTCACATAGACGAGTTCCAAGCAAGATACGGTGGCCGATTTTACAACAGAAGCCGAATACATTGCGGCTTGTGAAGCTGCAAAGGAAGGTGTTTGGATCCAGAACTTTCTGGATGATCTTGGTATTTTTCCAGCCTTGGTAAAACCGTTGGAACTTTATTGTGATAATTCTGGTGCCATCGCACAAGCCAAGGAGCAAAGGAATCACCACAAGACCAGACACATAAATCGGAAATATCACCTAATACGGAAGATCTAAAGAGTGGAGATATAGAGTTATGCAAAATTCACACGGATGCAAATGTTGCCGATCTATTGACTAAGCCGGTTCCACAACCCAAGCATGCGGGGCATGTTAGAGCTATGGGCATACGATGTCTATTTGATTGACTCTAGTGCAAGTGGGAGACTGTTGGAGATATGCCCTAGAGGCAATCATGGATGATGATATTTCCTATGTGTTTATGAATAAATATAGTCCTTGAACATTATCAATGATGTGTATCAGCAAGTACGTGACTTGTTTGTGGGGCTATGCATTGTATGATGATTGTCCTAGAAGGTCCCTAGTTGAAAGGACTGTGTGGATGCACAGTCGACTAGACTAGCATATGACACAGTGGATGGCTCAGTCTCACTGGCTATGAAGCACTGGATGCTACCTGGATAATATGGACTTGGAAGGATCTGGTCGGATTCGACATAGTCGGATCCGAGTCGAGATAAGGTCCGAGTCGAACATACCCAATTATGAGACGTAGCGATAGGTCATATGTGAGTCTCTAGTACAACATACGTTCTATGTCCTAAGACCTAAGCTGTCGCATGTACTCGGGATGGTGACAGACTTGCTTTGGGCTGACCAAACGCTACTCCGTGACTGGGTACTTACAAAGGTAGGTTTCAGGCTTGTCCAGACCCATGCTGCAAGACATGGTCAAGCAAGATGGGATTTTCCCCTCCGATCAGGAGAGATATACTTTGGGCCCCTCGTGTGATCCAACCAAGATAAGCATGGCCATGCGACAAGGATTATGAGATAATCCGGTTTGTGGCCGGCATCACTGGAACGAGAAAGAGGTCGGGCTAGCACAAGGATGGCAGACTCTCCTTGATCCCGACAACATATATCATGTGGCCAAGGGAACATAAGTGTGACATCTTGTATAGGTTCGCAACCAGCTTCATTGTCTACTTGGTGGTTGGCACGCCTTGATACAGGGTGCTACCAACCAAGGAGGACGGAGCTGATCCGACCTGTGACCAAGCCGACTTGAACCTAAGGGGTCGCGTGCTTAAGGGAAGGAACATGTGAGGCTGGAATTGACTCCACGAGTCAGATGTGATCCTACTCGAACTTGGATTCAGACCGAACAGTCTTTGTGCTTTAGGAACCGTACGAGGCCCAAGTCTTGAGCCCGCGATGGTTGCCTATATATAGTGGGGGTACGAAACACTCACTGGAGTTGATCGCTTCGACGCCGTCACTAGGACTTTGCATGTGTTGCAAGTAGCCACCTCCACTCATCGCCGACTGTGTGATCGGACCTAGTAGTCTGCCGCATGGTGTTCCTCCTGCATGTGTGGATACCATTAGACACGGTGCACTTGCGCCGCTCCGGCGAACCTGTACGTGGGATCCGATGACCGGCTGTTTGAGGGAGATCGGACAAGGAGGAACGAACCCCGTGAACACGCTGCCCCAACTCTACTTCCGTTGCACGACACTGCGCGTCTAGCGGTAATGATCTGTGATCCATTCCCGTAACATGTTCCTGGTTGTTGTGCACGTAGGAATTTTTTTTTTGCAGCCGATGCACCTAGCGTAGATCCCAACAGTTCCTATGTTACAACGAGATGAAGATGGATGTGGATGATGATGATGATAATAGTGGTAATGATGTCAATGTCCCCTTGCACGTGGTGGTGAAGATGGCGATCTCCTCCTTGTCAATTTCCCCTCTGAATGGATTCCGGAGGCTAGGGTTCTCCCTTTGGATGCGTTTCTGGTGGATCTGTGCATCTGTTTGCCGATCTGAATGCAGAGGATGGAAGTAGCCGCGCAGCCTCCAACTTTATCCCTTTTCTTTATTTCTTTTATGGTAGATGATAATTACATTAAATGACATGATTCGGCCATAATTTACTGGGATTTCTTCCAGAGTATTTTATTTGCTGTAACAGATGTTTCCTGGAAAAAACAACAAAAAACTGTGCGTGAACGCGGTAAAATTCCAGAAAGCCTACGGTGTTGGCACAAAATACCCATCAAAATCATCACACATTTTGGACTCATCAAGTACGATAATGTGATTCAACTAGCTTGGACCTTAAAACTCGCGCCTAGAGCATCGGTGTCTGATGCACATTAATTCTGTCCAAACTGATTAAAATCATAATGGGTAACCGTCCATGCTCTTCACGCGAAGATCAATGGGTGATGGTGGTGCTTCAATATTTAATGACCAACACATGTTGTGCACATGAATAGACTAGCTATAGTGGGAGTAACTTCAAGAGTAACATCGGGTCCAACTCAGCAAATTTGCCTATGTGGCAATGAGTTAATGAAGAGAGAGGTAAATTAAGTAACTTATCTAGTTACCGTAACATCACATATCCCAAGACAATATGAGTTTATAACCTAATAAATGAAGTTTTGCATGACATCGCACATATGTTACTACACACTATGGAGGTAGTAGCATAGCCTAGGGCAGTATGTATGTTAGTAGTGTAAGTTACTCTCCACTATGGCTAGTCTTAAAGCAAGATGGGACGGGACAAACGATCGATGGTGTATTTTGCGGCGCGTGGATTTTTACCGACAACATTCAACGTATGTAGTCATTAGCAAAACAAGTTGTAATACACTTCAATCCCTAACTCTTACAATAATAGTAATACACTTCTTGGCCTTCCGACGACAATGCTGCGTGGGGCCCTTCACAACATTCACTAAGTCTATCAAACTAAATCATTTAACAGAGAATCTCATATCCTTATTAATGTTTCAGATCCTATACATACCAAGGTTCATCCATATCCCCAAGAACTAGGGGTTTTACTCGTACATAGGGTTAGCAAACATCATGAAGGTGGCGACGATAAACATGGATGAATCAAATAGGTAACACATCACATGATCCACTAGGGTCCCTATTGGAGATATGCCCTAGAGGCAATCATGTATGATGATATTTTCTATGTGTTTATGAATAAAGATAGTCCTTGGACATTATTAATTATGTGTATCAGCAAGTACGTGACTTGTTTGTGGGACTATGCATTGTATGATGACTGTCCTAAAAGGTCCCCAGTCGAAAGGGTTGTGTGGACACACAGCTAACAGACTAGCATATGACACGATGGATTATCTGTCTCATTGGCCATGGAGCATTGGATGCTAACTATATCATATGGACTTGGAAGGATCTGGTCGGATTCGACATAGTCAGATCCGAGTCGAGATTAGGTCCGAGTCAGACATACCCAACTATCAGACGCAGCGATAGGTCATCTGTGAGTCTCTAGTACAACATACGTTCTATGTCCTAAGACCTGAGCTGTCGCATGTACTCGGGATGGTGATGGACTTGCTTTGGGCCGACCAAATGTTACTCAATGACTGGGTAGTTACAAAGGTATGTTTCGGGCTTGTCCAGACCCATGATGCGAGACATGGTCGAGCAAGATCAGATTTGCCCCTCCGATCAGGAGAGATATACTTTGGGCCCCTCATGTGTTCCGACCAAGATAAGCATGGCCATGCGACAAGGATTATGAGATAATCCGGTTTGTGGTCGGCATCACTGGAACGAGAAAGAGGCCAGGCTAGCACAAGGTTGACGAACTCGCCTTGAGTCCAACAACATATATCGTCTGGCAAAAGCAACAAAAGTGTGACATGTTGTACAGGTTCACCAACCGGCTTCATTATCTACTTGGTGGTTGGCACGCCTTGCTAGAGGCCACTACCAACCGAGTAGGAAGGAGGTGATCCGACCTGCGACCAAGCCGACTTGAACCTAAGGGGTCACGCGCTTAAGGTAAGGAACCTGTGAGGTTGGAACTGACTCCACGAGTTAGATGTGATCCTACTCGGACTCGGATCCAGGCCAAACAGACTTTGGGCTTTAGGATCCGTGCGAGGCCCAAGTGTTGAGCCTACGACGGATGCCTATATATAGTGGGGGTATGGGATACTCATTGGGGTTGATCGCTTTGGCGCTATCACTAGGGCTTTGCATGTGTTGCAAGTAGCCACCTCCACTCGTCGCCGACTATGTGATCGGACCTAGCAGTCCACCGCATGGTGTTCCTCCTGCACGCGCGGATACCATTAGAAGCAGTGCACTTATGCCACTTCAGCGAACCTGTTCGTGGGATCCGACGATCGGCTATTTGACGGAGATCGGATGAGGAGGAGACGTACCCCGTGAATGCGCTGCCCCAACTCTACTTCCGCTGCACGGCACTGTTCGTCTAGTGGTAACGATCCGTGATCCATTCCAATAGCATGTTCCTGGTTGTTCTGCGCGTAGGTAAATTTTATTTTGTAGCCGATGCACCTAGCGTAGAGCCTCTGCTATAGGATTGGGATTCAGATCGGATGCATATTTGATATGTGGAGGAGGCAGATGAGATCTGTTGTCGTTTGTGAGATCGGCTATGTGCACGGTTGATGAGATCAATTGCACATGTGGATCGTGAGGCTCTGTTTTCTGTCAATCGGAATCGATGAGGTCATGACACAACCTACTGATAACCCACAAGTATAGGGGATCACAACAGTTTTCGAGGGTAGAGTATTCAACCCAAATTTATAGATTCGACACAAGGGGAGCCAAAGGATATTTGCAAGTATTAGCAGTTGAGTTGTCAATTCAACCACACCTGGAGATTAAATATCTGCAGCACAATGATCAGTAGCACAGTAATATGATGGTTTTGATAGCAGCATTAACAGTAGTAGTAACGGTAACAGTGATAGCAATGATTTTGTAGCAAGTGTAACAGTGACAGCAGCAGTAGTAACTTAGCAAGAACAATATGTGGAAAACTCCTAGGCATTGGATCGGTGAATTCGTTGGATGATATTCATCATATAACAGTCATAACCTAGGGTGATACAAAACTAGCTCCAGTTCATAAATATAATGTAGGCATGTATTCCGTAAATAGTCATACGTGCTTATGGAAAAGAACTTGCATGACATCTTTTGTCCTACCCTCCCATAGCAGCGGGGTCCATAAGGAAACTAAGGGATATTAAGGCCTCCTTTTAGTAGAGAACCGGAACAAAGCATTAACACATAGTGAATACATGAACTCCTTAAACTACGGTCATCACCAGAAAGTATCCCAATTACTGTCACACTGGGATTTACGGATCATAACACGTAATAGGTGAATATGACTTGCAAGATCAGATCTAGAACATACGTATAATGGTGAAAATATAAACGGTTCAGATCTGAAATCATGGTACTCGGGCCCTAGTGACAAGCATTAAGTATAGCAAAGTCATAGCAACATCAATCTCAGAACATAGTGCATACTAGGGATCAAGCCTAACAAAACTAACTCAATTACATGACGAATCTCATCCAACTCCTCACCGACCAGCCAGCCTACGAAGAAATTACTCACTCCCGGTGGGGAGCATCATGGAATTTGTTATGAAGGAGGGTTGGTGATGACGAACACCGAAGATTCCCCACTCCGGAGCCCCGAACGGGCTCCAGATCTGGCCTCCAGATGAAGAATAGGATGTGGCGGCGGCTCCATATCGTGAAATGCGATGAAACATCCTCTCCTATTTTTTCTCCAAAAATAGGATTTTATAGCGTCGGAGTTAGGGTCAGTGGAGCCCTGAGGGACCCACAACCCACCAGGGCGCGCCAGAAGGGGTGGGCGTGCCCTGGTGTCTTGTGGGCACCTGGGGCCCCTCCTCCAGTGGCTCTTGGCTCCATAATTCATTATATATTCTGAAATAATTCTCCAAAAAGTTTCATCCAAATCCAAGAACTTTTATTTCTGCACAAAAAACAACACCATGGTAGTTCTGCTGAAAACAGCTTAAGTTCGGGTTAGTTTCATTCAAATCATGCAAATTAGAGTCCAAAACACGAGCAAAAGCATTAGGAAAAGTAGATACGACGGAGACGTATCAACTCCCCCAAGCTGAAACATTTGCTTATCCTCAAGCAATTTAGTTGACAAACTGAAAGTGATAAAGAAAAACTTTTACGAACTCTTTTGTTCTTGTTTACATAAATAAGCTTAAGTAGCACCCAGGTTTTCAGCAAAGATTATAACTAAACATGTAAAAATAACTCTTAAAAATTATATTAACTCATATCAATGGCATAATCAACTAGAGAGCAATAATAAGATATCTCAAATGGCAACACTTTGTCAAAACTATCATGATATAATATGACAATAGTGGTATCTTGCTAGCCCTTTCTGAGACCGCAAAACATAAACGCAGAGCACCTCCAAAGTTCAAGCAGCGACTAAACATTGTAATTCATGGTAGAAAAGATCCAGTCATGATGCATTCAACATTAACTATACACAATTTATGAGGATGACAATAGTGCTCTCAGGTCTGGTACTTGTTTGATAAGGTGATGACTCAACATAAAATTAAATAGATAGTCCCTTCGCAGAGGGAAGCTTGGATTTACAGAGGTGCCAGAGCTCAAAGCTTAAATGAGAGATAAATATAATTTTGGGAGGTACACCCTTCCTGTCAACGTTACGACCAAGAGTTATCAATATCTTCCATGCTAAACACATTAGCTTTGGTTCCCAAGCAGTAAAAGTAAAGGTTTACTCCCCCTCCACCAACAAACAGACTCCACGGCTAGCTGAATCCACGGGTACCGTCCATACCAACAACAGTCCTGGGGGAGTTTTGTTTAATTATTTGCAAATTTTCATTTCGGGACTGGGCATCCCTATTACCGCCCCTCTCGTGCAAGGACGAGTGAATAAACACTCATCATGAGAATAACCCGCTTAGCATGGAAGATACTAACCGCCCCCTGTCGCTCCATGAGCGGTCCAGGCACACAAAACAGATGTTCATTTGAAGTTTTAGAGGTGGCACATGCAAACTTACTTGGAACAGCAGGGTAATACCGCATATAGGTAGATATGGTGGACTCATCTGGAATAACTTGGGTTTGAGGATTTTGATGCACAAGCAGTATTTCCACTTAGTACAGGCGATGGCTAGCAAATAGGTTGAGAAGCGGCCAGCTAGAGAGCGAAAACGGTCATGAACATGCATTATCAATAATCAACATTGAATACTAGCATGAGTAGGATATGAACACCATGAACATAAATATTGGAGAGGCTATGTTGGTTTTGATTCAACTACATGCATGAGCATGTGCCAAGTCAAGCCACTTGAAACATTCAGAAGAGGATACCATATCATCATACTACATCACAATCATTTTAATGCATGTGGACATCAAAGATAAATCATTATCCACTCCTACTACTTAAGCATGGCATGAGCAACTATAATCTCTAATTGTCATTGCAAACATGTTCGATCATAATATGTTGAATCATGGATACTAGGTTAAACGTATTTACTAAAACTAAAACAAGTTGAGTTCATACCCGCTTCTCTCTGC
Source organism: Thinopyrum elongatum (assembly GCA_011799875.1). NCBI lineage: Eukaryota > Viridiplantae > Streptophyta > Magnoliopsida > Poales > Poaceae > Thinopyrum > Thinopyrum elongatum. The sequence goes on from CM022297.1 coordinate 245,939,489, forward strand.
CACAGTCAATTCATCAAATATCGTCATTATTGCCTTTCACTTGCACGACCAAATGATATGAAAATAATAATAGTGGAAGAGTGTCGTGGACTAAGCTGGAATCTACAACATTTTATTCAAAAGGAGAAGACAAGATAATTTGGGCTCGTTGTTAGATCAACAATAATACATACGAGAGCCACTCAACATTTTCATCATGGTCTTCTCCTTGGTATGACTCAACAAAAAGAAAAAGAATTTCAGAGAAACACGCTGAAATATTTTTGGAGTTTTTAGTTTTTCTTGAAGAAAACAAATTAAAGAAGGGAAAACAAAAATGAGAAAAACTATTTACACAGGAAAACTCCCAACAAGCAAAAGAAGAATCGAGAAATCTTTTTGGGTTTTCTTTTAATACTACAATTAATTAAACTAGAAAGGAAAACCGAAAAGAAGCAAGAAGTATTTTTTGGGTTTTCTCAAAGTTTTTCAAACACACAAGAAGAAAGCGAGAAAATAAATCTAACATGGATAATACAATGAAAAAGTGTGGACACCGACAACTGGAATGAAATGTGTGAACATGAATATAATGTCGGTCGAAATACGTACTCCCCCAAGCTTAGGCTTTTGGCCTAGCTTGGTAATCACCACCCGTAGTAGCCATCCGGTCCCACGTGAAAAGGTTGTGGCAGCAGCACCTGAGCGTCCCACTCCTGGGGCTCCTCCTCTGCCACTACCTGGTCATTTCGGTAGGCAATAATGTCCTCTGGCATGACCCTGTATCCGCCCTGGCAATAGAATCAAACAAAGTAGGTGCAGGCAATGGAATAACATCACGGGAATCCACACTGAAAATCAGGTTGTAACAAATATTATTAAGAGATTCAGCATCATCAGTAAACTGGCGAGCCACCATCGCCTGGTGATCCAGATAAACTCGGGGCAAAGGATAATCATGTTGGCGTATCTGAATGTTAAAGTGACTCGCTAAGCGAGTGGCATAAATACCACCATGAATTTTGCCCTTGGTTCTGTTAAGGTGCAGACGACATGCAATAATAGCCCCTAGGCTAAAGGTGTGATCATTGTGTAGTGCAGGCGTAAAATAGCGAGGTCGGGGGAACTGAGTGCACCGACCTTCTCCCTAGTAGTTAGACACTTCGCGATGAACAAATCAAAGTAATGTACAGGAGGAAACTACAAACTAGTTGCAGTGGCGCCCGACACGCCTCTCTCATCCCCCAACTGTCAAAGTGCGGAGGAAGTCCTCAAACTCTGCTGGTCTAGGCTCGTTTAATTCCCCATCAGAAGGGATCAAACATATATCACAAAAGTCAGTGAGCAGTATCTGACGGGTTTCAATGTATAAATTAAACTGCACCTCAGGGGGATTGTTCCTACTCAGGAAATGAAAATTTTGCACAAAGGAATTTGTATGGAGGTGGTGTTGGTCACACTCAGCTGCGAGGAAGTCAGGCAGGCCAGCAGTTGCAATGAATTGGGCGTACTCTTGATGGAACCCGACCTCCTCCATGAAGGCATTATGCAGCCATTCGCATGGCCGCACCTCCGCCGTTCTCGGACTGTTGAGGTCATTGTCCGATGAATTCCCAATGACTCCCTTAGCATTCTTCTTGAAGGGAAACTTCCTAAAGAAGCTCATCTTATTCCTATAAATAAAATTCTAAAAAAATTAGTCCACAAAATTTTTGTTATCAAAACTTCATACAATTGATAGCAACTACTCATAGGGAAGCCTCGAGGCCATATCAAGCATTCAAACTACTTAGAACTCTAAGAATTCAACATGCAAGCCCATTTACAGCAGCACCAAGAGTAGCTAATTATTCACAATATAGACCACTAAAGCTAAAACTAATTGGAGCAATGGGGGAGTCACATACCAAGTAGCAATCCCCCAAAACAGTTTCGGAAACGGAGCTTCGAGCAAAGAGATCAAAATCCGCGGGTTTGAGAGCAAGAACACGAGAGAGAGAGAGTGCTATGGTGATTTTTTTCTGGAGGTAGGAGATGACATGGGCTAAAAAGGTACGTGAGGGACACACGTGGGGACCACAACCCACCAGGGCGCGCCTGGGGTTGCTGGCATGCCCTGGTGTCTTGTGGACACCAGGGGCACCCCCTATGATGTTATTTGTACTAAAAATTCACAAATATTCAGAAAAAATCGCATCAAATTTTCAGGGCATTCTGAGAACTTTTATTTTTTGGTCAATTTTTATTGCACGGAAAATCCAGAAAACAGGATAAACATGGCATTTTATATTATTTAACTAAAAAACAGAAGACAAAAGGTAAGGGCAGAAAGTTATGCTCACTAAATTCATCGACTTCATACCTCTCAAAAATGACCCATTAACAAGGTTGATCAAGTCTTATTAACAAACACTTCTAATTAGCATGAAACCAAAGAACTTTCATAAAACACTAAGTTACCTCAACGGGGATATGCATGTCCCCAACAATAAGTATGTCATATTTCTTTTTGGCAGTAGGTAGAGGTAGTTGAAAACTTCCAATAGTGAGTGTTGGAGATTTTTCAATAACATTAATACCATTCACTTGGAATTGTTTCTTCAGAAAGTGCAATGTATGCTCATTACCATTGATAAAAGTGACCTTGCTTTTATTGCAATCAATAACAGCCCCTGTAGTATTTAAAAAGGGTCTACCAAGGATAATCGACATGTTGTCGTCCTCGGGCATCTCAAGTATAACGAAGTCTGTTAAGATAGTAACATTTGCAACAACAACAACAACAACAACAACAGGCACATCCTCACAAATACCGATAGGTATGGCAGTTGATTTTTCAGCCATTTGCAAAGATATTTCAGTAGGTGTGAGTTTATTCAAATCAAGTCTTTTATATAAAGAGAAGGGCATAACACTACCACCAGCTCCTAAATCACACAAAGCAGTTTTGACATAATTTCTTTTGATGGAGTAAGGTATAGTTGGTATTCCCAGATCTCCAAGTTTTTTAGGTACTCCATCCTGAAAAGAGTAATTAGCAAGCATGGTGGAGATTTCAGCTTCAGGTATCTTTCTTTTATTAGTGATGATGTCTTTCATGTATTTTGCATAAGGGGCCATCTTTAAAATATTCGTCAAGTGGGTACGCAAAAAGACTGGCCTAAGCATTTCAGCAAAGCGTTCAAATTCTTCATCATCCTTTTTCTTGGATAGTTTAGGTGGAAAGGGCGTGCATTTCTGAACCCATGGTTCTCTTTCTGTTGTGGTATCACACGGCCCACTATGGGGCCATCGGCCCCTTGTGGTTTAGCAAGGGTGAAGAGCGCATTGCACAAAGAGCAGAAAGCACAGAGCAGCACGGCAACGATGACACGGGTAGTTTTACCCAGGTTCGGGCTGCCGCGAGGCGTCAAAACCCTACTCCTGCTTTGGTGGATTGATGGAAGGACCGTGGTGGAGACGCAACGCTCTAGCCCGGCAAGGTCACCTCAGGGGGAGAGCAGCTACGCGCGTACGAGTGTACAAGGGTCCAAATCCTTTCTAAGGTAGCCACGACCCTCCTTTTATAGGTCAAGGGGTCACCACAATGGCAAAACAGTCATTATGCACTGATTAGATAGCCATAGTGCTATCATACCTAACTCTGCAGACGGGACAGGGTGCATTAAATGCTCCGCTTAGTGTCACATCGTGGCGTAGCCCGGCAAGCCTTGTCGTGCCATTCAGCCACCTTTTCGCCTGCCCGCGCGACACGTCGCCTGGACGGGTGTCATTTAGGGATGATCTTCCTCATAAATGGCCTGCCACGTACCAAGTAACAGCCACTTAGTCACTTGGGGGCTCGACACCGCACTGATGGGTGACTTGTGTTGCTGTGAGGTGGACTGGTGGAGCTTTGGCGGGGTAATCCGCCCTTGATGTCCCCGGCAAGCCTGCCGGGGGAGTCTTGAGGCTTGTCTTGGGGTAACCTCGACCCCGCCAGGCTCGCCTGCCCGGCAAGGGAGGTTTTTCCTTAGTGATATCTTGCTTATTTGGTTGGTCTTGGTCTTCTTGATCCGCCCTTTGATTTCTCAAAGAGCCATCTCTTCTGCTTGGCCTTGCCTTGAATGTCGTAACCTTGCTCTTGAGCCTGTGTACAGTCCAGGCAACACACCTGGGGATTTGTTGCACCGACAAGAGCCCCTGGGCCTAGCCTGAACGCACTGCCGAGCGTTGTTGGGGTAGGCCCTGTCTAGTACACAGGCGAGCGGGTTGTGGTAGCTTGTCCTTTGAGATCTTCTTTGCTTCTCCATTAACCTGTGCTTGAGTCAGTTTCTGGTTTTCCTGTGGGTCGCGTGATGCCAATCGCAGTGGGGCCACCTTTTGTAATGGCCCGTGAATGACTTTAACGCACGAGGGAGCAACTGCTAATTCAGTCTTCCCACCACGTCCTTATCCTCTGCCACGTATGCTGCATGCATTGAGTGGGGTAGGTGACGGAGGCGCATGGTGCAGGAGAGAGAGCCAGGGCAGGAGCTCGGCCTTCCTTGGTTGGTGTAAGGGGACGGCGATCGGATCCGACCGTCGGTGGTAGCTTGGACTGGTCAGATCAGAAAGAAACCCCTCTGGGGCGGGGGCGAAGGATCATTCCCCAGCCCCAGCTTGCCTATAAAAGAGGGGGCAAGGATGAAGCAGAGGTGTCCATCCACGCATCTCTCTTTCTTCATTTCTTTCCTTCTTCTTTGTTGTGTTAAGGGGGAGAGGCCGGGGCCGGTCCCCGGGCTCTAGCTTGGGGTTGATGATGCCGAACGCTCGTATTGACGCTGGGGGAGTGAGTCTGGTCCGGGGGCGTAGGAGATGCAGCGGTCGGGGGTGTGGGCGCCGAACTGTCCACCGTGTGGGAGGCGTTACGCTCCTCCGAGACGGTGAGGCGCCCGCCTCTCCCACACGAGACGGCCACTTGGTGGAGAGTGCTTGCCCTGTCCACAAGACGCTGAGGTTTGCCAACTTGACGACGAGGCTCCTGGGGCTTCCGGCGCCTGCTTGGGGTGCAGCGCTCGGGATCTTTGGTAATCCCAGCACTACTCCTTTCGGCGGAGTCGGGACGATCGTTGAAGATGGCAGCAACTTCCTGCCCTCCAAGCTGGGGAGCGATGCTCCTCGCACGCCTCGGATGCCGCCATCGCCTGCTTCTTCTCTGGGGAAGGTGTCGGCCGGAGGGGCCGACGTCCTCCTGGAGTGGTGGTGATGAAGAAGGAACGAGGGAAGACGGAGAAGGCGGGTGGCAGGCCGTCAGGTCAGAGTACGATGGCACCGACGCCTTCATCTCGTATTGCCGGCCCGCTGTCTCATATTTCCACTCTTCCCCTCCCTCCCCGGTGTAACACCCCCAGTGGTTAACTACAGTAATCCCCTTTTTATTATGCCATGTCATCATGATCAACAGTGCATAATTATCATTAGCATCATATTGCATTTCAACTCCTAAGTCAAATCCAAATTTAAATGAAAGTGGAAAATAAAAGTTGTCCAACATAGAAACTAAAATGTTCGATAAATAACAAATATTGCAGAGACTATTCTAAAATTGAAACCAACAATTAATAAAATAATTAGGTGGCTCAAACATTATCAAAACAGTAAGGATTAATGCATTTTAATTATTATGAAAATTGTGTGAACTCAAATTGTCTCCAAACTAATTTTTGGTAGTGGTAGGTAATGCCTAGTATTTATTGGAGCAATTGCCATGTTCTACAAAAATCATTTTGAGGCCTAACTATTTGCTAAACAGAGACATGAGATTAAATAAAAAGAAAAAGGCAAAATAAAACAAAACAGGAAAATAAAAAGAAAACCCCCGGCCTAACTAGGCCTCAGCCCAGACGGCCAGCCCAGCTGGCCCGAACGGCCCAACCCACCCCCTTATCCCCTGGACCCCGAAACCCTATCCCCCTCGTTCCCCCATTCCCCTCCGTCCCGATCTGGACACCGCCGCCCCGGCGCCCGTCGCCGTCGCCACTGCCCCGCACCCAGGACGCCCGGCGCCGACGCCGTGCTCGCCGCCCTCGTCCCCGTCGCCTACGCCGGCGCCTCCTCGACCCTCTCCTCCCCGACTGCCTCCCCGACTCGGCTCCCTCGAGCCTCGCCGATGCACCCCGGCAACGGCCATGAGCTCCCCCTCCGTCCCCTCTCCCTCTCTGGTCGCCGGCGCCGTCCACCGCCCGCAGTCCAGCCACGCATCGCTCGCGCCTGCTGCCGTCGCCGCTGCCCGCAGCGGCCTGCGGCCAACACCGCCGCTGCTTCCCCGCGCGCCGCGCTGGCCCCGCCACGTCCGCCACCGCTCGGTGCCTGCGCTCACCGCCCGCGCCCCGCCTTGCCCAGGCTGCGCCTGGCGCGCCCCCGCCCGCGCTCTCACGCGCTCGCGCCCGCCATCCCCTAGCCGTGCGCCGCTCGCGCTCCCCTGCCCCGCCCCTCGCCCCGCTCCTTGCTGCTCGCCTCGGCCTCGCGTCTCCGCCCCCGCGCGCCTGCGGCTCCGGCCCCCTCGCCCCGCTCTCCCACCGCCCAGGGCCGCCGCCCCCTTCGGCCTCCTGCGCCGGCGCCCGTCGCTCCCCGTCGGCCTGGCCGCGCCCGGGCACAGGCGCCCGGCGCCCACGCCCGATAGCCCGCCCCGGTCGGCCCCTGTGCCACTGACCGCTGGGCCCGACCCCCCCTGGCCGAATGACACATGGGGCCCACGGCCCCGAAACGTTTTTAAAATTAAAAAAAATTAATTAATTAATTAATTAGTTAATTAATCCTGATTAGGTTAATTTAATTTAGTTAATTAGTTTAATTAAGTATTAATTAATTAGTTAATCACTAATTAGCCAACAGCCTATGACAGGTGGGACCCACAGGTCCTGACGTCATGCTGACATCAGCAATCACTGTTTCGGATAATTCTGGTTTAAATGATTAAATAAATTCCAGAAATTGTTTAAATCTTTATAAAATCATTTTAAATAATCCGTAACTCCGATCGAAAAACTTTGTACATGAAAATTGCTCAGAACGACGAGACGAATCCGAATAAGCGGTCCGTTCGTCCGTCACACGTCCCTAACTATCCGAACATGCAACCGTTCCCCTCCGGTCATCTGTCTGACAAATGTCCGGAACCGGGAAAACATTCCCGGATGAATCCCACCTTCGCCAGTATCACCCGGCACTGCGTTAGATCACCTCCGTCACCGCGTATTGCCATGTTATGCTTTGTGCTGCACTTGTTCGCTGTGTATTTATACTGTTTCCTCCCCCTCTTCTCTCTCGATAGCCCCCGACACTGATGTCGTCCCCGAGGCCGACGCAGCTCCGGAGCCCAAAGACACTATTGACAACCTTGCCATTGCCGCCGAGCAACCAGGCAAGCCCCCCCCCCTTTGATCATCCCGATATCGCCCATTCTATTTTCTCATGCTTGCACTAGAATTGCTGCTGCTACTGCTTTACCTATTCTAATGCATAGCCTGTTTATTGTAACCTGCTGTTGATAATTACCTGCATATCCTAAACTGCTTAGTTTAGGCTGGGTAGAGACCTATCATTGACCCCACTTATCCTGACTGCCCCGCTGGATGATCCGAAGACCCGATCAACGGGATTGAAGACCAGGTCCCGGCACCGCACCTCACCCCCTTAGTTGTAACGACACTGCAGCGTTACCACCGAGTGCCGAGGGTGATACCTCGTGTAGCACTTCTGATGTTAACTCTGTAGAGTAGCTATTCGGTCGTGGTCATCGAGGGTGATTCCTCCTTCACCACTTCCGGTAACGACGCTGTCGTGCAACACATCAAGTGTGAACCCATCGAGGGTGATTCCTCCGAGTTCACCTTGACGGATACATCGAGTGGGAATTCAATGAGGGTGATACCTCGGATTCCCCTGATGTTATAGACACACGGATACTTGGACTTTACACTGTTACTTGGATAGGCGGGTCGACCCTGAGGGGTACCCGCGTGCGCCTGAGAGGCGAGTGTTGTGAAGACGGGTGCCTGTGTGGTGCCCGAGTGAGAATATGAGGCGTGGCCGGGCATTCTTGGCCCTTGCCGCAAGTCCTCGAGACGGGGCGACGGGGTCACATCTTTCGTGAGTCTCTGCTCGTTACCGCAAGCCCTAGTCCATTAACAATTTGGATATTTGATCCGAGCAGGTCTCTGGCCTGATAGAACTAACCGTCACGTGGGCATAGTATGGGTGTTCTGCATCGTAGCATCAGCCGAAAGCTCTGTCAGACGTCTAGTTCAGCCTTGCGGCCGGGACGGACCGGCGCCCCCCTGGTGCCTGGCTTCCCCCTGCACGCAACGACTCGAAGTGCACAGGGCGATGGGCCAAGACCTCTGAGCACTTAGGATGTAGACCGACGGGGACCTCTCTGCTGAGCTCTAGGTAGGGTTGCGATGTGTCGTTTGGCCGAGGCCGGGCATGACCCAGGAAAGTGTGTCCGGCCGGAGTTAATCGAGTGTGTTGGGTAAGTTGGTGCACCCCTGCAGGGAAGAAAACTTCTATCGATAGCCTGTCCTACGGTAAAGGACACTCGGAGTTGTATCCTGATTGATACAATTTTAGAACTGGATACTTGGATACTATGGCTCTAGGATTGCTTCTCGCAGGGAGTCGAGAAGGGATCTCAGGACGAGGTTGATGACTGTATGGCTCTGGGATTGCTTTATCGCAGGGAGTCGAGAGAGGATCTCTGGGTGAGGTTGAGATTTAATGATACTGCTACTTTATATTGATCTGTTCTGCTCTCTTCTATTGCTGCAAGACCGATGAAGATGCTAGTCTTCGATAGGACTAGGCCTTCTCTCTATTCTGGCATTTCTGCAGCCCAGTCCACATATACAGCCTCTTTTTGAAAATGTTGCATATGTAGTATAGATCCTTGCTTGCTGAGTACTTCTGAGTACTCACGGTTGCTTTGTTTTCCTTTTCTTCCCATATCAGTTTGACGTGACCAAGATGGCGGAGCCCCTGAGACAGATGCCCCGTCGATCGACTACTACTACTACCCCGAGGATGATTACTTCTACGAGTTGACTGACGACCAGGAGTAGGATCGGAGGGTCCCAGGCAGGAGGCCTACGCCTTTCGATCGTAGTGTTTTATTTTGCCCCGCCTTTCTAAAGGCCTTTCTGTTTCTGTTTCATATCTGTACTCAGATATCTGATGCTTCCGCTGACGCTTGTTCGCAAGCTTATGTATTCGAGCCCTCGTGGCCCCTGGCTTGTAATATAAAGCTTGTATGACTTTATTTATGTTTTAGAGTTGTGTTGTGATATCTTCCCGTGAGTCCTTAGGCTTGATAGTGTGCGTTTCCGTGTATGATTAGTGCACGATTGGGCCGGGGGCGTCACAAGTTGGTATCAGAGCCGACTGCCTGTAGGAATCCCCCTTTCCAACTCCTTGGCCGAAGTTGAGTCTAGTAACCGAAAACTGTTTTGCTAACTTGGCTGTGTGGCTTACGGGCCCACGTCGCCAAATGGGTGGTATTAGGATCTTTTAGTCCTTGACCTTTACTCTGGGACTCTGACCTCTCTTCTATTTGGGTTAAAATTTTACTAACTCCAACATTAGGTTCTCGTAATCACATCCACCCGGAGTTCTGAAATATCCCCCCTTGTTTTGAGATTATGGGCCAGGTTCTGCTTACAGGATCCTCTTATCGAGGGCACCCTGTGTTGTCACTTGCAGATTCCTCGCTCCAATAGTTTTCTCCGACGTTGATGTAGCCTTTGCTATGTCTCGTTGTGTACTTCCTTGCCGCGTGCCTGTGCGCCGCCTAGATGTCTAGCCCTCCCTTTTCTACTGTCATAATGCCGGATACTAACCGAGGCTATGTGTGGATTTGAATGTCTGGTGCGAATATGCTGAATTATCTATTGCACTTCCTTCTGTTGTGCGTGATACTTCATGAATCATTCCATACACATGCAGTTTTTCTTGCTAAACTGCCCCTGTTGATTTGGCAGGATGGCTGACGATCCTCCACCTCCACCCTATATTGCCGCCATGATGCAGCAGTTTGAACTCAACCGTCAGCAGTTTGAGCTTAACCGTCAGTTTATGACCGGAGTATTGGCTCAATTCCCAACTTAGAATGCTCAGCAACAGAATGCTCCAATAACTCTGCCAGAATTTGTGCGCCTCAGTCCATCTATTTTCCGCAACTCCACCAATCCTATGGATGCTGATGATTGGCTTCGTGACATCCTGTTTGAGATGGAGTCAGCTAATGTTGCCCCTGACAGTCACGTCACCTTTGCGACATTCCACTTAAAGGGTCCAGCTGCTCAATGGTGGGAAAGCCACAAGGCTATGTTGCCTGCAGAGACTGTAACCACTTGGCAGGAATTTCAGTCAGCTTTTCATGCACGTTACATTCCTCAAGGTCTGATGGACCAGAAGAAGTAGGAGTTCCGCAAACTCTCACAGGGCACAATGACTGTGGATGAATATCAGAGCAAATTTCTCGAATTATCCCGCTATGCTGAAGATGACGTCGACACTAACACTCGCAAGCAGGAGAAATTCCGTGAAGGACTACGTACTGATATAAAACTTGCACTTGCTGTCCATGATTTCACAGACTTCGCAACGCTTGTCAGCAAATCTTTCCAAGTTGAAACAGCTCTGACAGAGTACCAGGAGTCGCTCAAGCGCACTCATGAAGCTGGCTCATCCTCGGGTCAGCCTGTTCAGAAGCGTCGAGTCTGGATCCCACACAATGTTCATCATCAACCAGCTCCAACACCAAGGCCGTCTTATGTTGCACCTCGACTGCCTTCACCGCCGACACAGCTAACGGTTCATGATGGACCGCCTAATGTTATGGCTTCTCCTCAGGATGTACCACGTCCTCCTGATGGTCGTACGAAGGGCCATCGAACCCATCATTGCAGAAATCGTAAGGCCAGGATGTCTGCTGTGGACCGAGGCCAGGTTACTCACGTTAAAATGGGAGAAGCTTGTGAGTCTCCAAAAATCATGATGGGAACTCTGTCAGTTAATTCAGTTGCAGCTTCTGTTCTCTTTGATTCCGGGGCATCACATTCCTTTGTGTCTCAACAATTTGCTCAGCGACATGAGCTACCTCTAGAGTTATTGCCCACACCATTAGAGATTATCACTCCCCGTTCCAGGTGGCAAACCAAGATGGTAAGTCACAACAATCAGATCAAAATTGAAGGGTTGATGTTCTCTGCTTCCCTTATTGCTCTTGGACCTTCCGACATAGACATTATTCTCGGTATGGACTGGTTGACCGCCCATAATGCTTTGATTGACTGTGCTACTAAGACAGTCCAGCTCACACACCCTTATGGTCAGGTGATCAATTACTCAGCCCGAATAGCTCAAGATGCTAAAAGCCAGATATATGTACTGAATGCATTGAATGCTTCACCTCTTGAAGGCATCGAGAACGTTCCAGTGGTTCGTGATTTTCAAGATGTATTTCCAGAGGAACTTCCAGGGATACCCCCTGCTAGAGCTGTCGAGTTTGTCATCAACTTGAAGCCTGGCACTACCCCTATTGCGAAGCGTCCTTATAAAATGCCTCCGCATCATCTTCTCGAGCTTAAGGAAGAAATTGACACGTCACTTAAGAAGGGCTTCATCCGCCCCAGTTCCTCCGCTTGGGGAGCACCTTCACTCTTCATTAAGAAGAAGGATGGAACTAACCGATTGGTTCAGGATTATCGGCCCATTAACCAAGCTACAATCCAGAATAAATATCCGGTTCCTCGGATCAATGATTTGTATGATCAACTTGCCGGTTCCTCAGTATTCTCTAAGCTTGATTTGAGATTGGGATACCATCAGATCCGTGTTCGTGAAGAGGATATTCCGAAGACTGCATTTGTTACTCGTTATGGCTCCTACGAGTACACTGTCATGTCATTTGGCTTAACAAATGCTCCAGCCACATTCTCCCGCCTGATGAATTATATTTTCATGGATTACCTCGACAAATTTGTCGTGGTATATCTGGATGATATTCTGGTATATTCGAAGAATAAAGAAGAACTTGCTGAACACCTCCGTCTTGTACTAGAAAGGCTCCGAGAACACCAGTTGTATGCCAAATACTCCAAATGCGAGTTCTGGTTATCTAAAGTGACATATCTTGGTCATGTGATTTCGAAAGATGGCATTGCCGTTAACCCAGAACGAGTTCAGGCTATTCTGGACTGGACTCCTCCGAAGAACGTCAAGCAAGTGAGAAGTTTTCTCGGCCTTGCAAGTTATTGCCATCGATTTGTCGAGAACTTTTCTAAGATTGCTAAGCCTTTGACTGATCTGCTTCACAAGGGCGTTAAGTTCGAATGGACAGAAAAATGTCAGGAAAGTTTCCAGACACTCAAAGACAAGCTGACATCTGCCCCAGTACTATCTCCTCCAGATACCCGCAAAGACTTTGTGATCTATTGTGATGCATCCCGTGAAGGATTAGGCTGTGTCCTAATGCAAGAGCGTAAAGTGATTGCTTATGGCTCTCGTCAGTTGCGCCCACATGAAGAGAATTATCCGGTACATGATCTAGAACTAGCTGCTGTGATCTATGCATTGCAGTTGTGGCGACATTACCTTCTCGGTAATCGTTGCGAGATTTACACGGATCATAAAAGTCTGAAGTACTTGTTCACTCAACCATCTCTAAACCTCCGTCAGCAAAGATGGATGGAGGCCATTGCGGACTATGATTTGGGTATATCCTATACCCCTGGCAAGGCTAACGTGATGGCTGATGCCTTAAGCCGCAAGTCCTATTGCGACAACCTCATGGTTAGGCAAGCTCAACCTCGTCTTTTTGAAGAACTGTGCAAGCTGAATCTGCGTATTGTTCAATAGGGCTCTCTAAATAACCTTGTGATACAACCAGATCTTGAGAAAGCTGTTAAGAATGCGCAAGCTAAAGATGCTGAAATTGATCTCATGAAGAAAGACCTTCACCTTGTAAAGTACATGGATTTCTCGCTGTCTGAAGATGGAACCTTGTATTTCAGAAACCGCATTGTGGTACCTCGCTTTGAACTCATGACTGACAAAGTCATGAAGGAGGCACATGATACCCCGCTGTCTATTCATCCGGGTAGCACCAAGATGTATCGTGATCTCCGTCAAAGTTACTGGTGGTCTAGAATGAAGCAGGACATTGCTCGCTATGTTGCTGAATGTGATGTGTGTCGTCGCGTTAAAGCAGAACATCAGAAGCCTGCTGGAATTCTGCAACCCCTTCCTATTCCTCTATGGAAATGGGATAAGGTTCAGATGGATTTTGTTACATGACTACCCAGGTCACAGAAGGGTCACGATGCTATCCTTGTCGTCGTCGATCAACTTTCCAAAGTTGCACACTTTCTGCCTGTCAAAGAGACTATCACTGCTAGTCAGTTAGCAGAATTGTATATCTCCAGAATTGTTTCACTCCACGGTATTCCGAAGGAGATTAGTTCGGACCGTGGCGGTCTTTTCACTTCCAAATTCTGGGAAAGTTTCCAAACAGCTATGGGAACTCATATTACCTGGAGTTCAGCTTATCATCCCCAATCCCAAGGCCAAGTCGAACGAGTCAATCAAGTGCTTGAAGACATGCTTCGGGCTTGTGTTATATCGTTTGGCAAGAAGTGGGAAGAATCTCTTCCTTATGCGGAATTCTCATATAACAACAGCTATCAAGCTAGCTTGAAAATGGCTCCCTTTGAAGTTCTTTATGGACGTAAGTGTCGAACCCCTCTGAATTGGTCAGAAACTGGGGAACGACCGCTCGTGGGTCCGGATATTATTCAACACGCCGAAGAATAAGTTCGTATTGTCCGAGAAAATCGCAAGGCGGCTCAGGACCGTCAGAAGAGCAACTATGATCGCAAACGATGGGGTTTGACTTATCAACCTGGTGATCAAGCTTATCTTTGAGTCACTCCTATGAAAGGCACTCACCGTTTTGGAATCAAGGGCAAGTTAGCTCCACGCTACATTGGTCCTTTCCGCATTGTTGCTAGACGTGGTGAAGTGGCATATAAATTGGAGTTGCCGCCGCAATTCTCTCATATCCACGACGTCTTCCATGTGTCGCAACTTCGTTAATGCTTCATGGAATCTCCGCACCGAGCTGTGGATCACGAAATGCTCGAATTGCATGATGATCTTTCATATAAGGAGCATCTGATCCGCCTTGTCGATGAAGCTGAACGCCGGACCCGTCAGAAGGTTACCAAGTTCCTCAAAGTGCAGTGGTCAAATCATACTGAAGATGAAGCCACTTGGGAACGCGAGGATAATCTTCGTGCGGAATACCCCGAACTTTTTCCTTCTACCTCTTAAATTCTCGGGACGAGAATTCTTGTTAGTAGAGGAAATTTGTAACACCCCCAGTGGTTAACTACAGTAATCCCCTTTTTATTATGCCATGTCATCATGATCAACAGTGCATAATCATCATTGGCATCATATTGCATTTCAACTCCTAAGTCAAATCCAAATTTAAATGAAAGTGGAAAATAAAAGTTGTCCAACATAGAAACTAAAATGTTCGATAAATAACAAATATTGCAGAGACTATTCTAAAATTGAAACCAACAATTAATAAAATAATTAGGTGGCTCAAACATTATCAAAACAGTAAGGATTAATGCATTTTAATTATTATGAAAATTGTGTGAACTCAAATTGTCTCCAAACTAATTTTTGGTAGTGGTAGGTAATGCCTAGTATTTATTGGAGCAATTGCCATGTTCTACAAAAATCATTTTGAGGCCTAACTATTTGCTAAACAGAGACATGAGATTAAATAAAAAGAAAAAGGCAAAAGAAAACAGGAAAATAAAAAGAAAACCCCCGGCCTAACTGGGCCTCAGCCCAGCCGGCCAGCCCAGCTGGCCCGACCGGCCCACCCCACCCCCTTATCCCCTGGACCCCGAAACCCTATCCCCCTCGTTCCCCCATTCCCCTCCGTCCCGATCTGGACGCCGCCGCCCCGGCGCCCGTCGCCGTCGCCACTGCCCCGCGCCCAGGATGCCCGGCGCCGACGCCGTGCTCGCCGCCCTCGTCCCCGTCGCCTACGCCGGCGCCTCCTCGACCCTCTCCTCCCCGACTCGGCTCCCTCGAGCCTCGCCGACGCACCCCGGCAACGGCCGTGAGCTCCCTCTCCGTCCCCTCTCCCTCTCTGGTCGCCGGCGCCGTCCACCGCCCGCAGCCCCGCCACGCATCGCTCGCGCCTGCTGCCGTCGCCGCTGCCCGCAGTGGCCTGCGGCCACCACCGCCGCTGCTTCCCCGCGCGCTGCGCTGGCCCCGCCACGTCCGCCACCGCTCGGCGCCTGCGCTCACCGCCCGCGCCCCGCCTTGCCCAGGCTGCGCCTGGCGCGCCCCGGCCCGCGCTCTCACGCGCTCGCGCCCGCCTTCCCGTGGCCGTCACGCGCCGCTCCGTGCCCCGCTTCGCCCCGCGCAGCCCGCCCCCGTGCGCCGCTCGCGCTCCCCTGCCCCGCCCCTCGCCCCGCTCCCTGCTGCTCGCCTCAGCCTCGCGTCTCCGCCCCCGCGCGCCCGCGACTCCGGCCCCCTCGCCCCGCTCTCCCACCGCCCAGGGCCGCCGCCCCCTTCGGCCTCCTGCGCCGGCGCCCGTCGCTCCCCGTCGGCCTGGCCGCGCCCGGGCACAGGCGCCCGGCGCCCATGCCTGATAGCCTGCCCCGGTCGGCCCCTGTGCCACTGACCGCTGGGCCCGACCCCCCTGGCCCAATGACACATGGGGCCCACGGCCCTGAAACGTTTTTAAAATTAAAAATAATAAAAATAAAAATAAAAATAAAAGCAATTAATTAATTAATTAGTTAATTAATTAAGTTAATTAATCCTGATTAGGTTAATTTAATTTAGTTAATTAGTTTAATTAAGTATTAATTAATTAGTTAATCACTAATTAGCCAACAGCCTATGACAGGTGGGACCCACAGGTCCTGACGTCATGCTGACGTCAGCAATCACTGTTTCGGATAATTCTGGTTTAAATGATTAAATAAATTCCAGAAATTGTTTAAATCTTTATAAAATCATATTAAATAATCCGTAACTCCGATCGAAAAACTGTGTACATGAAAGTTGCTCAGAACGACGAGACGAATCCGAATACGCGGTCCGTTCGTCCGTCACACGTCCCTAACTATCCGAACATGCAACCATTCCTCTCCGGTCATCTGTCTGACAAATGTCCAGAACCGGGAAAACATTCCCGGATGAATCCCACCTTCGCCAGTATCACCCAGCACTGTGTTAGATCACCTCCGTCACCGCGTATTGCCATGTTATGCTTTGTGCTGCACTTGTTCGCTGTGTATTTATACTGTTTCCTCCCCCTCTTCTCTCTCGGTAGCCCCCGACATCGACGTCGTCCCCGAGGCCGACGCAGCTCCGAAGCCCGAAGACACTATTGACAACATTGCCCTTGCCGCCGAGCAACCAGGCAAGCCCCCCCCCCTTTGACCATCCCGATATCGCCCATTCTATTTTCTCATGCTTGCATTAGAATTGTTGCTGCTACTGCTTTACCTATTCTGATGCATAGCCTGTTTATTGTAACCTGTTGTTGATAATTACCTGCATATCCTAAACTGCTTAGTTTAGGCTGGGTAGAGACTTATCAGTGACCCCACTTATCCTGACTGCCCCGCTGGATGATCCGAAGACCCGATCAACGGGATTGAAGACCAGGTCCCGGCACCGCACCTCACCCCCTTAGTTGTAACGACACTGCAGCGTTACCACCGAGTGCCGAGGGTGATACCTCGTGTAGCACTTCTGATGTTAACTCTGTAGAGTAGCTATTCGGTCGTGGTCATCGAGGGTGATTCCTCCTTCACCACTTCCGGTAACGACGCTGTCGTGCAACACATCAAGTGTGAATCCATCGAGGGTGATTCCTCTGAGTTCACCTTGACGGATACATCGAGTGGGAATTCAATGAGGGTGATACCTCGGATTCCCCTGATGTTATAGACACACGGATACTTGGACTTTACACTGTTACTTGGATAGGCGGGTCGACCCTGAGGGGTACCCGCGTGCGCCTGAGAGGCGAGTGTTGTGAAGACGGGTGCCTGTGTGGTGCCCGAGTGAGAATACGAGGCGTGGCCGGGCATTCTTGGCCCTTGCCGCAAGTCCTCGAGACGGGGCGACGGGGTCACATCTTTCGTGAGTCTCTGCTCGTTACCGCAAGCCCTGGTCCATTAACGATTTGGATATTTGATCCAAGCAGGTCTCTGGCCTGATAGCACTAACCGTCACGTGGGCATAGTATGGGCATTCTGCATCGTAGCATCAGCTGAAAGCTCTGTCAGACGTCTAGTTCAGCCTTGCGGCCGGGACGGACCGGCGCCCCCCTGGTGCCTGGCTTCCCCCTGCACGCAACGACTCGGAGTGCACAGGGCGATGGCCCAAGACCTCTGAGCGCTTAGGATGTAGACCGACGGGGACCTCTCTGCTGAGCTCTAGGTAGGGTTGCGATGTGTCGTTTGGCCGAGGCCGGGCATGACCCAGGAAAGTGTGTCCGGCCGGAGTTAATCGAGCGTGTTGGGTAAGTTGGTGCACCCCTGCAGGGAAGAAAACTTCTATCGATAGCCTGTCCTACGGTAAAGGACACTCGGAGTTGTATCCTGATTGATACAATTTTAGAACTGGATACTTGGATACTATGGCTTTGGGATTGCTTCTCGCAGGGAGTCGATAAGGGATCTCAGGATGAGGTTGATGACTGTATGGCTCTGGGATTGCTTCTCGCAGGGAGTCGAGAAGGGATCTCAGGACGAGGTTGATGACTGTATGGCTCTGGGATTGCTTTCTCGCAGGGAGTCGAGAGAGGATCTCTAGGTGAGGTTGAGACTTAATGATACTGCTACTTTATATTGATCTGTTCTGCTCTCTTCTATTGCTGCAAGACCGATGAAGATGCTAGTCTTCGATAGGACTAGGCCTTCTCTCTATTCTGGCATTTCTGCAGCCCAGTCCACATATACAGCCTCTTTTTGAAAATGTTGCATATGTAGTGTAGATCCTTGCTTGCTGAGTACTTCTGAGTACTCACGGTTGCTTTGTTTTCCTTTTCTCCCCATATCAGTTTGACGTGACCAAGATGACGGAGCCCCAGAGACAGATGCCTCGTCGATCGACTACTACTACTACCCCGAGGATGATTACTTCTACAAGTTGACTGACGACCAGGAGTACGATCGGAGGGTCCCAGGCAGGAGGCCTACGCCTTTCGATCGTAGTGTTTTATTTTGCCCCGCCTTTCTAAAGGCCTTTCTGTTTCTGTTTCATATCTGTACTCAGATATCTGATGCTTCCACTGACGCTTGTTCGCAAGCTTATGTATTCGAGCCCTCGTGGCCCCTGGCTTGTAATATAAAGCTTGTATGACTTTATTTATGTTTTAGAGTTGTGTTGTAATATCTTCCCGTGAGTCCTTAGGCTTGATCGTGTGCGTTTGCATGTATGATTAGTGCACGATTGGGCCGGGGGCGTCACACCCGGCACCATCATCACCGGCCTCTTTAGGACGGTCGCCGGGGAGGGGGTCGCTCTCTTGGTGCCTTCGCCTCCTCCAGCAGTCTTCCAGCTGAGCTCCGGCGGTTCTCCCCACCGGTGCTTGTGCTGGGGCTTCTTGCTGGCCCTGGAGGTGGTGACCAGGGCACCGCCGAGCTGCTCCCTCCGCCCCTCTCCTTCGCAGCCTCGCCACTCCCGATCTTGTCAGGCTGCGTCCGGCAAGCCCTGACGGGATCGGGCTGGGCTTCCGCTCAGGCACTCCTTTTGCCTTCTTCACCTCCCACCGTACCGTCTAGGAGGAGAGGGACAAGAAAGGGATTATGGGGCTCTTATCTTTTTTCAGTCTAAAACATGTAGGCACTTGCCAAACTTTAGTCTAAATTATGTAAACTTCTTTATCCATGTTTGTGCTCTATAAAATATGTACTTGCTTATCAGCATATTAATGAAAAAGACAAGCCTTGCCGGGTACTTGTGCATGTATCATGTCCATGCAGAGGTGAGGTGCCTCTATACGTTCAAGTAAACAAGTTTCCCCCGGCAAACTATCCTGCCGATACCCTTAGTTTGCTGCCGTGGGGCAAAGCCTGTCGGGCATAAAACTATAAAAAGGGACCGGCCCCTCGTCGAACCCTCTCCATCAAAGACAACTGCGACCACCTTGTCCGAAGCAACGTTCGGGACAAAGGATGGGAGCACCTATGTTTTGAAGGTAACGAGGTTTTCATATGCACAAGTTTTTACCTTACAGAACAGGTATGGATAAGAAGAAACTTAACTGTTTGGCTTGCCGGGGATCACTGTGTAGGCTTGTCTTCATTTCTTCTCTTCGGGATCAAGTCCACGGCAAGAACCCTGCAACTTAGTGCAGATGAAAACAGTGCTACATGCGACCTCATCTACATGATCATGCTATGCTCATGATATGTTTATGCATGCATGCAATCTTGTCGGGGCCCCCCCAACGCTTCGTTTATTCATCTGTTGCTCAGGGTCTGCTCCTGGCTTTGTACAAAGGGTTACATGCAACATCGGCAAGGCTTGTACAAAAGGATGGCTGCTGGGTAGGGCCTGACAGCCACGCCTTACAGGTAGAACTTACGAAGATGCTCAATGTTCCATGAGTTTTGTAACTAAATGCCATCTCCGGTCTTCAGACGGACTACGCCGGGTCTGGTGACTCGTACTACCCGGTAAGGGCCTTCCCACTTCGGCGTCAACTTGTTTGCACCCTTGGCGGACTGAACACGCCTAAGGACAAGGTCGCCTTCCTCAAAGCTCCGGGCATGAACCCTGCGGCTGTGATAGCGACGCAAGGCTTGCTGGTGGCGTGCAACACGCGTAACAGCCCGTAGACGGTTCTCCTCAAGTAGCACACCGTCGTCATGCCGGTGCTGTTCCTGCGCTACTTCATCGTAGGCAAGCTCTCGAGGTGATCCGTATATGAGTTCCGTGGGGATAACTGCTTCTGCCCCATAGACTAGGGAGAAGGGAGTCTGCCCAGTAGCTCGATTTGGTGTCGTACGGAGGGACCAAAGAACCACCGACAGCTCGTCGATCCATCGCCTGCCGCACTTCTGCAGCCTATCAAATGTTCTTGTCTTGAGTCCTCGCAGCACTTCAGCGTTTGCCCTCTCAGCTTGTCCGTTGCTTCTGGGATGGGCAATAGAGCCAAATGAGACTTTGCTTCCGAGGGCATGAACGTATTGCATGAAGGCGCGGCTTGTAAATTGGGTGCCATTGTCAGTGATGATCCTGGCGGGTACTCCGAAACGGCACACCAATCCTTTCAAGAACTTGATAGCTGATTGTGCGGTCACCTTCCTCACGGGCTCCACCTCTGGCCACTTTGTGAACTTGTCGATAGCGACGAACAAGAACTCAAAGCCCCCGGTAGCATGGGGGAAGGGGCCCAAGATGTCGAGCCCCCAGACCAAGAAGGGCCATGACAAAGGGATCATCTGGAGAGCTTGAGCAGGCTGATGGATATTCTTGGAGTGGAACTGGTAGGCTTCACATTTGGTGACTAGCTCAATTGCATCTTGGAGGGCCGTGGGCCAGTAAAAACCTTGCCGGAAGGTTTTTCCAACCAGGGCCCTCGATCCAATGTGGGAGCCGCATATACCCTTGTGTATCTCTGCCAACAGTTCCTTTCCTTCTTCCCGGCAAATGCACTTCAATTTCACTCCATTGGGCCTTCTTCTGTATAGTGTGTCGTCAACGAACTGATACATACTAGCCCTCTGGGCTACTCTTTCAGCTTCTTCTTGCTCTTCGGGAAGTTCTCCTGTTTGGAAGAAATGGACTATGTGCCGCGCCCAAGTTGGAGCCTGAGGCTGGGCAACGAGGACCAGCGGCACCTCCTCATTCGTGGGAGCGCACTCCTCGACCGCAGAGATTGGTAGTTCGGTGGGAGGGTGCTGCTCACCAGGCAAAATGGAGTTGTTCCCGCCAACCTATCTGCCGGGGACCTTAGAGGGCTCTGCCGGGAGAGGCATGCCGGAGTCCAGTTTCCTCCTCTTCCTGGCCATTGTTGCCGGGGATACGGAGGGTTGAGTCAGATGGAGAACAAAAGTCCCTAGTTCCATAGGGAGTTTTTGCGCAGCACACTTTGACAGATGATCAGCAATGTTGTTTTCCTCACGCGGTATGTGCTCTGTTTGCAATCCATCAAAGCGCTCCTCCAACTTTCTCACTTCCTCGACGTATGACTCCATCAATGGGCTTTGATAATCCTTGTTCACTTGCCTTGCCACAAGTTGCGAATCTCCACAAATGATCAACTTCTTGTTTCCCAGTTCTGTTGCGATCCTGAGCCCGGCAAGGAGTCCTTCATATTCTGTTGTATTGTTGGTAGCCTTCTCCCGGGGGAAATGCATTTGAACCATGTACTAGAGGTGCTCCCCAGAGGGAGCAACAAGAAGCACGCCGGCTCCTGCACCTTGTAGGGAGAAGGCACCATCAAAGTACATGATCCATTCCGCAATAAACTCCGCCAGTGTTCTGCTCTGGCCCATTCCTCAATATGCGTTGCAAGGATAACTCCAAAGCCCATTCCACTATCCTGCCAGTGGCCTCAGGGTTCCTCAATATGCGTTGCAAGGGGAAGCGGGTGACAATCGTGATCTTGTGCGCTTGGAAGTAGTGGCGCAGTTTCCTTGAGGCCATGATGAGGCCAAAAATCAACTTTTGCATGCCAGAGTACCTCGACCTAGCCCCCTGCAACAGGGAGCTGACGAAGTACACTGGGCATTGCACCACTTTCTTCCTTGCCGTGACCTTGGAGCTGTCTCCATTACCCCGCTCCTCCTTGTTTTTATCTGCCTCTGATCTTGCCGGGGCGAGTTCACTTCCTTCTCCAGAGGGGACGGCAGTTGGAGCTGCTTCTTCATCTACTTCCCGCTGCTCCACCAGCACTGCGCTAACCACTTGATTGGTTGCCGCTAAGTATAGCAGCAACGGTTCTTGTGGTTTTGGAGCGACTAAGGTGGGGACAGAGGAAAGATAGGTCTTCAGATCCTGCAGCGCAGCGTCTGCCTCCTGGGTCCACTCCATGGGCCCAGCCTTCTTCAAGATTTTGAAGAATGGCAGGGCGCGTTTGGCGGACTTGGAAATGAACCTGCTTAGCACGGCAATAGATCCAGTCAGACGCCTCACATCTTTAACTGGCTTGGGTGCTTGAATCTGCTCAATTGCCTTGATCTTGTCGAGGTTGGCCTCTATCCCCCAGTGGGACACAAAGAAGCCAAGCAGCTTGCCGGAAGGAATGCCAAACACACACTTCTCTGGGTTCAGCTTCAAGTTGATCTTGCGTAGATTTGCAAAGGTCTCTTCCAAGTCCTGAATGAGAGTTGATTTGTCCTTAGTTTTAACCACTATATCATCCATGTAGGCTTCAATATTCCTGTGCAACTGGGACTCAAAGCCAATCTGTACTGCTCTCGCGAAAGTGGATCCAGCGCTTTTTAACCCAAAGGGTATACGTACAAAGAAGTATGTGCTGCATGGGGTTATAAACGCAGTCTTCTCTTCATCTTCCTCGGACATGAAAATCTGGTGGTACCCGGAGTAGGCATCCAAGAAGGAAAGCAGGTGACATCCAGAGGTGGAATCCACGATCTGATGGATGCGCGGCAAGGGGAATGGGTCCTTTGGGCATGCTTTATTCAAATCTGTGAAATCTATGCAAAGCCTCCATTTCCCATTCGTCTTGCGCACCACCACTGGATTCTCCAACCAAGTTGGATGCAATACTCCTCTGACCAAACCAGCAACTTCGAGTTTCTTGATCTCCTCAGCAATAAACTGCCGCCGCTCCAAAGCTTACTTTCGGACCTTCTGTTTAACGGGTCGGGCATGTGGGTAGACAGCAAGGTGGTGCTCGATTACCTCCCTGGGAACACCGGGGATGTCAGATGGTTGGCAAGCAAACACATCGACATTTGCCCGCAGGAAGGCAACGAGCGCTCTTTCCTATTTGTCATCAAGGGTGGAGCTAATAGTAAATGTACCATTAGTGCCAACCAACCCTGTCAGGACCTTCTTCATAGCAGGTGCAACAACTTTTGATCTCTTGCTATTGAAACTCTCCGACAATTCATCAACAGGCGTAGCACAATCCGAAGAAGCGCGCTTCCTGGATTCTTTGTTGGCGTCCTTGCTAGCTTTCTTCCCTTTCTTGCTTTCCTTGGCGGGAGCGGGAGCTTCCGCGGCCTCTGCAGCGACTGCTTCCCGGTACGTCTTATCCATGCATATCACTGCGTCCTTCTTGTCTGATGGAATGGAAATGACGTCCATCGGTCCCGGCATCTTCAGAGTGTTGTAGGCATAGTGGGATGCCGCCATGAATTTTGCCAGGGCAGGGCGGCCAAGGATTCCATTGTATGGCAGGGGGAGGTCGACCACATCAAACACGGTCTTCTCGGTCCGGTAGTTTAGCTCCCACCCCCAAACATTACCGGCAATGTGCTCTTCCCCTTAGGACGACTCCTGCCGGGGTTGATGCCTTGGAAAGTACCGGTAACCTTGAGCTCTTCATCTGCTATCTGGAGCTTGCTGATGACCTTGGGAGATACACTACTGGAATCAGAATCTTTGCCATCAGCTGCCTCTTTGCCGTCTGCTAGCTGATGGCACAGATGGTCTTTGCCATCAGCTTACAGAAAGCTGACGGCAAAGAAGGAGCAGACGGCAAAGATATTGTTTGCCGTCAGCCGTATCTTTTCCGTCCGCTAGCTGACGGCATAGAAGCTTTACCATAAGCTAGCGGACGGCAAAGAGGGAGGGTGGCCCACTAGCGAGAGCCACCTAACGGCCACTTTCTTTGCCGGCCGCTAGCCGACAGCAAAGCTTCTTTGCCGTCTGCTAGCAGACGGCAAAGAAGCTGGCCAAACTAACGTCCGTTAGCTAGGTTCTTTGTCGTCTGCTAGCAGACGGCAAAGAACCATGCCCTAACTAAAAAGCCAACGCCCGCGCCCCACCCCTCTTTCTGTCCCCTCTCTCTCTCTCTCTGCCCCGTGCCCTAGCCGTCGTCGCCCCGCGCCACCCTCGTCGCCGGCCGCCCCGCCCCCGTGCAGCCGCCACCCCCGTCGCCGCGGTGCCCTCGTCGCCGCGGTGCCCCCGTCGCCCCGGCGACCCCCTCCTCCGCCCCGCGCCACCCCCGTCGCCGCCCCGCCGCTCAGGCGCCACCACCGCGGCCGCCCCGCCGCTCCGGCGCCCCCTCCTCCACCCCGACCGCCCCTACTCCCCTCTCCTCCACTATACCAACCGACCGCGTCCTCCCCTCCTCTCCATCCCCCCTCCCTCCACCCGGCCCGGCCGCCACGGCGCCCCTCTCCTCCACCACCGCGGCCGCCCCATCACTCCGGCGCCCCCTCCTCCACCCCGGCCGCCGCGACGCCCCTCTCCTCCACCCCCGCGGCCGCCCCGCCGCTCCGGCGACCCCTGCTCCGGTGAGAACTTGTATCTTTTTTCTGTTTTTTTAGATTTAGTTTAGGTTTAGTTTAAATTAGGCTTGGTTTAGTTTAGGTTTACTTTAGATTTTGATTCTATTTTTTAAGTTTTGGTTTACATTTATTTTAATTTAAATATTCAGTGGACAGCATGTCTTTGTGCCTTCTGTTTTCGCTGACATTCTTTTATTTGAATTACTTGTATGTGATGTTTAACATACATATCAGTTTGGTTCGAGTGAGACATGCTGATCTGTTGGATTTTTGATTAGTTAATCAAGATTATTTTGCTGATTGTCCTTAGGCTATACATATCTCCTAGTGCTAGAAACTGTAGAATACCAGCGCCACATAACCAAAATATACATGGTAAGTAAGTATTCACTGTGATGGTCGTGTTGAGAACATGGGAATGTTTTCTTTAAATAAAACCTGGGTGTGCTCAAAATTTTGTACCCATTAATTAAAGTGTGCTATAGAAAAGGGGTAAAATCCTAATGAACAACATACATGTACAGCAATGTATAGGTTTTTGTCAGGAGTGTTTGTTGAATCTCCTGATTTTCATGTTTTATACAAATATTATAATAACAATTAATTGTCAAAAATGGCAATTTTTATGTGATATGGAGTGAGGAACTGATCATTCAATGATATTTTTTTAACCCTATGTGAACTGCTGTCCATTTTAATTCCACAACGTAATTGTCACTTGGCAAAAAAAATTATTAAATGAATTATGATATTGGTTGAAGTGTGACAGTAGAAGACATAAGGTCCATGGCATGTCATGCAGAATTGTAGTTGTCTATATTTCACCAAATTTCAAATAATTTTTCTACCAAAAATAAATGAAAAAATATTGGTTACACTTGAACCTTGTGTTATCTTTGAATATCACCATCAATATCGTTGGTAGTGGTAATGTTTTCTTATTGGTATCACCATCAATTTGGTTTACATTTTCAGTTTTGTTTCATGTCTAAAGAAATCCCTAGTTTTGAAGGGTTCTAGCTGTTGCCATCATATGTCCACAAGTGCATTGCTTTTTGAATATGAAATGATGACTCGGTGTAGTTGATTATCTACTGCTCAAAACTTCTGCTGCTGTAATGTTGTTTGATAATGTTGTAAGGGTAGTAATTGGTATCTTCTGCTACTTATCAGAGATGGGGGGAGGCCGCCACCGCAGGCTGCGCTCTGCCACACCGGAGTACGACTTGGAAGGTTTCGAGTTCTTCACGATCGTACTTGAGAATTCCTCCAGGAGGTAGGTATATAAAAGGAGAGATCTCCCCTTCACCCATCTCTTTATCATAACTCTGTTGTTTGCTACATCACTCCTTGACCCACGCTGCAAAGGCTGCCTGACACTTTTATGAAGATGCTGGATGGCCATCGGCCAAAGAATGTGAAGCTACGACAGGCCGGCAGCGGACTTCGCAGGCTTTGGGACGTGGAGGTGGTGATCAAGAACGACCACATGTACCTGTATTGTGGCTGGGAGCAGTTCGTCCGTGCCTACGACCTGCGCCATGGGTACTTCCTTGTCTTCAGGTACGACGGCGACGCCATGCTCACCGTGAAGTTGTTCAACACGACTATGTGCCGCATGCGCTACCAGGACGACGATGATGCCAGTACGCTCTGCCTCTTCTTCCTCTCCATTTGGCTTTGTCTCACACTGATTGTTAAAAAACCTTTGTTGCATTTAGTCAGGCAATGGGAGCAGCAGCAGCGACTCTGGCTACAGCAAAAGTAGCAACAAGTCTGGCTACAGCGAAAGCAGCAGCGTGGATGATCCGGAATGGAGTGGGGAAGAAGAGGAGCAGAGTGGGGATGAGGAGGTGCAGCCTATTCTGTCTGACGATGACCTCGCGATGGTGGTGGCTGACGATGGCCAAGCGATGGTGGTGGCTGACGATGGCCAAGAGATGGTGGTGGCTGAGGATGACCTAGCGATGGTGCTGCCTGAAGATGGCCTCGCGATGGTGGTGGTGCCTGACAATGACCTCACGATGGTGGTGGCGCCGGCGATCCCACAGCCGGGCGACATGACCATGCCAATTGTGGTAGAAGAGTACATCCCACTGCCTCGCCGCTCTAAGCGCATCAGGATGATGAAGGAGAAGGAGAAGAAGGAGGAGTGAAGTATGTCAGGTATGTCAGATCTCCAAAATGATCTATACTTAGCTTTGTTTCCTCCGAAATGACCTAAGTTAGCTCTAATATGCTAAGTTAGCTCTAAAATGCTAAATTAGCTCTAATATGCTTAGTTACCTGGGTTAGCTCAAGAAAGACCTATACTTAGCTTACTTATGTCAAAAATGGCATAATATGCTTAGTTAACTCAAAAAGGCATAATTAGCTAGGTTAGCTCCAAAATGACCAATTTTACCTAGGTTAGCTCCAATATGATCCATTTTACCTAGGTTAGCTCCCAAATGACCAAGTTTACCTAGGTTAGCTCCAATATGATCCATTTTACCTAGGTCAGCTCCAAAATGACCTATTTACCTAGCTTAGCTCTAAAATGACCTACACACTTAGCATTTTTACCTAGCTTAGTTAGAAGAAGAAGAAGATAAAGAAGAGGAGAGGAGAAAAAGAAAGAGAATATAAATTCTTCTTCTTCTTTTTCTTCTTCCTTTTCTTCTTTTTCTTCTAGCTAGTCTTGTTCTTCTTCTTCTAAATTTCATCTTTCCCAATTTGCAGATTTGCTTTAGATGAGGAAGCTTGCATTGATGGAGTGTACTCTTCTCCTTGTGCTTCCTTTTTGTTTATGGAAACTTGTTGGAAACTTCTTTTGGATATGTATGTATATATGGATATGTTGTTGAAACTTCTTTTGGATATGTATGTATATATGGATATGTTGTTGGAAACTTCTTGTTGGAAATCATTGTATGTTGGATATGTTGTTGGAAACTTGTATGTTTCTTATGTTGTTGAAAACTTATTGTTGGTATGCTTGTTGAAATTATTTTGAAATGTGTGTGTATATATATATATATATATATATATCTGTGAAATTCTGTCAAATTGAATGAATTTAAGAAAAAACAGGGGCTATACAGGCACTTTGCCGTCTGCTGGCAGACGGCAAAGAGCTTTGCCATCAGCCAGCTGATGGCAAAGCTGCCACGTGGCAGCTACCTGTGCAACCTGGGGGGCACTTGGCTGGCCTATATTGTTTCTTTGCCGTCCGCTAGCAGACGGCAAAGCACGCCATTAACCCATTAACGGCCCTAAGCTACCACGTGTGCCGTCTAGGACCTTTGCCGTCTGCTGGCGGACGGCAAAGACCATTTCATCTTTGCCGTCCGCCAGCAGACGGCAAAGAGCCCTTCGCCGTAGCCTATTCAGCCGGACCTGTTGCCGTCTACTGGCTGACGGCAAAGGCCTTTGCCGTCCGCCAGGCATGCCTTTGCCGTCAGCCATGGCAGACGGCAAAGTGCCTGATTCCTGTAGTGATATCAGATTCAACCCGGCCCCGACATCAACCAACATCTTTGTGACTTTGAGGTTGCGAATCATTGGTGAAACCAACAATGGCAAACATCCTACCGTAGTGGTGCGGTCAGGGTGATCCTCTTCATCATAGATGATGGGCGTGCGGGACCACTTGAGCGGCTTCCGAGAATCTGCCGCTGGCTCCACGGCATTGACCTCACGTGCCCACTGTTTGAGCTGGCGGTGAGAGGAGTGCAAGGACGCACCTCCGTCAATGCACAGGGCTTCAGTGGCCTTCTGGAACTCCTGCTCGCTGGTTTCCTCTTCATCTCCTTCATCATTCCCATCATCGCATTCCTTCTTCTCACAGCCTCTGGCCGGTTTCCCTTAATGCTGAGGGGCCTTACCGGGGCGACCTCTTCTGCCACCTCGGCCCTTCCCTCCAGCACCATCTTGGTCTCTCTCTTTGTCACGTTGCTCGTACTCAGCTTTCTGCTTCTTGACAAGCTGCTCAAATTGATGACACTCTTGAAGATCATGTCCCTTAGTCCGATGGATCTTGTAGTACGGCCCGTCAGCCTTCCCAGCCTTCTTGGTAGCCGCGGCTTCCCGGCAGTCAGCGCACGCGGCAACTTCCTTGCCGGGAGCCTCGGTCTTGGCCTTCTTGCCGGTACTAGGAGTGCTCGCTCCTTCAACAACCATCGCTGCTTTATCCTTGCGCTTCTTGCTGTGTTTCTTGTTCTTCTTCTTCTGATTGGTGGCGTCGTCGTCATCCTCTGAATCAACGTCGATGCCATCTTCTTCACTGGGGAGTCGCCTCCCCTCCTCTGTTCGGGCACACTTGTCCGCCAGAGTGTATAGCTCATTCACAGTCTTGGGCAACCGAATGTTCATTTTGGAACATATCCTGCGGTTGCGCATGTTGGACTAGAACGCAGCTATCACAGCTGCTGGATGGATGTCTGGAATGTTCTTGTGCACCCGGCTGAACCTCACTCTCTCCTTCCTTCTGTGGGAGGAGCTGCAAGTCGCTGGGCCGCCCTGGTCCTTGATGGCCGCCCGTGAAGGCGCCAATAAACTCATGGCACAGCTCAGCCCAGGTCGAGATGGAGTTCTCTGGCAAGTGCATTAGCCACGACCTCACGTTTGGCTTGAGGGCCAAAGGGAAGTAGTTGGCGAACACCCTCTCGTCCCTTCCTCCGGCAGCTTGAACAGCGATGGTGTAGATGCTCAAGAACTCTGTCGGGTTCAATCTTCCATTGTACTTTTCTGGTATATCTGGTTTGAACGTATGGGCAGATGGCCAACGGACTTGCCACAGCTCATGAGTGAAGGCGGGGCACCCAACCTCGAAAGGTAGGTACCCGCCACCACCGAGCATGGGTTCGTTGACGTCGGGGCCATTGTGCCTATCAGACTGGCGGCGGGTGTCGCGACGTCGCTTAATGGTGACGCGTGTGTCTTCCCTCCGCCTGTCTTCCAGGACCCATAGCTGGTCTTGATGTGCCTGAGGATCAGATGAAGCCATTGATACATCGTCCGGTTCTTGGTCGCGTGGCCCTGGCTGCGGCCCCTGCGCTGGCTGGCATGGAGGGGACTGCACCGTCGGAACGGCTCCCTCGGTGCGGCCAGCGGCTTGGGCCGTTGCTGCTTTTGGTGGAGGTCGTGGCGGGCCTGCCAGATGTGATCCTCCTGCCTTAGCGAAACAAATCAAGCTCTGGATAGTGGCCCTCCACTCATCCATTTGATTGGCCGCTGGCGGAAATCTCAACAAGAGCTGGGCCCGCACTATGGCCTCCAAGGCGGTGCTTGGCATGGACGACGACACGGATCGCGCGACGTCGCCCGACTCCTGATGGTGCCTGTAGTGGCGGTGCCATGTTCTCGCTGCCGCGAGCCAGCCGCCAGGGCGGCATGATGACGAGGCGGATGCGCTTGGGGGTTGATGACTGCATTTGGCGCATCATCTCGGCTAGCTTGCCCTGGGGGTGGCGCGGGCCCTGTAGCCGCACCCGCGGCGGGGGCAGCTAGGTGATTACGATCCGCTTTAGGGTGATCGCCACCGCTGCGGCTGTGTCCCTCGACGAGGTGGGGAGGCAAAGACGGAGCGTTCTCCCCACCCGCACCTTGCGGAGCATGGCCGCCGGGTTGTTGTTGGTGTCGCCCTCCTTCGGTGCCTCCTCCTCCTGCTTCGGCCGCAGGGGGAACGGTGATGGCACCGCCTGCGCCAGTCACGTTCCCCGCGGTGTCGGCGTTCCCATGTTCCCCCGCAGCCCCCACGGCATTAGTGGCCGCATGCGAGGGAGCCTTCGAGGTAGACGGGTGAGCTGAAGCACCGGATTCCTTTTTGGGCACCATGGACGATGAAGCCGTTGATGAAGAAAACAATGATGAAGATGGCGCGCTGCTTACACTCTCAGGTTCGCGCAAACGCTTACCCCTACCTGGCGCGCCAAAGATGTCGTGGTATCACACGGCCACCTATGGGGCCATCGGCCCCTTGTGGTTCAGGAAGGGGGAAGAGCGGATTGCACAAAGAGCGGAAAGCACAGAGCAGCACGGCAACGATGACATGGGTAGTTTTACCCAGGTTCGGGCCGTAGCGAGGCGTAAAACCCTACTCCTGCTTTGGTGGATTGATGGAAGGACCGTGGTGGAGACGCAGCGCTCTAGCCTGGCAAGGTCGCCTCGGGGCGAGAGTAGCTACGCGCGTACGAGTGTACAAGGGTCCGAATCCTTTCTATGGTAGCCACGGCCCTCCTTTTATAGGTCAAGGGGTCACCACAATGGCAAAACAGTCATTATGCACTGATTAGATAGCCACAGTGCTATCATACCTAACTCTGTAGACATGACAGGGTGCATTAAATGCGCCACTTAGTGTCACATCGTGGCGTAGCCCGGCAAGCCTTGCCGTGCCATTCAGCCACCTTTTCGCCTGCCCGCGCGACACATCGCCTGGACGGGTGTCATTTAGGGATGATCTTTCTCAGAAATGGCCTGCCACGTACCATGTAACAGCCACTTAGTCACTTGGGGGCTCGACACCGCACCAATGGGTGACTTGCGTTGCTGTGAGGTGGAGCGGTGGAGCTTTGGCGGGGTAATCCGCCCTTGGCGTCCCCGGCAAGCCTGCCGGGGGAGTCTTGAGGCTTGTCTTGGGGTAACCTCGACCCCACCAGGCTCGCCTGCCCGGCAAGGGAGGTTTTTCCTTGGTGATATTTTGCTTATTTGGTTGGTCTTGGTCTTCTTGATCCGCCCTTTGATTTCTCAAAGAGCCATCTCTTCTGCTTGGCCTTGCCTTGAATGTCGTAACCTTGCTCTTGAGCCTGTGTACAGTCCGGGCAACACACCTGGGGGTTTGTTGCACCAACACTTTACTTACCATGTTTTCAAGCAACAAAGTCTCTTTTATCATATCTTTTATTTTTAGGTTGTGGGTTATCAAGATCAATAGCAGGTTCTATCTCAACTTCATTATCTGGTTCTTTACCATTGTTTGGTTGAGTTTCTTCATGAACATCATCATTATCATTTTCATTATCACTAGGTGAATGTTCATTACTAGATTGAACTTCAGGATCAGAGATAGAGGCATCATTATGATCTTCAGGAGGTTTTTCTATTTCAAGTTCACTAGAGGTATGCAAAGTCCTATCATTTTTCATTTTCTTCTTCTTTTTAGAAGGACTAGGTGCATCAGTGTTAATTCTTTGAGAGTCTTGTTCAATTCTTTTAGGGTGTCCCTCGGGATAAAGTGGTTCCTGAGTCATTTTGCCTCCTCTAGTTGCTACTCTAACAATAAAATCATTCATATTGTTGTTCATTTCATTAAGCAATTCTCTTTGAGATTTAGCAACTTGTTCTAACTGAGTTTGAACCATAACATCATGTTTTCCTACACCCCTAACATCATTAGTACTTCTAAATAACATGTCACTCAAGCGAGCAATCATATCAGAATTATATTTCAATTGTTTGATAACATTTGCATTGAAGTGATCTTGTTTGATGACGTACCTATCAAATTCATATAGGCATTGACTAGGATGTTAATTGTAAGGGATATCATCTTCATCAAACTTCATGAAATAAATTTACCTCTACCACCTGTGGTGGTGGTGTATCAAGTCCATGTATTTCTTCGATAGGTGGTAAATTCTTAACATCTTCAGCTTTAATCACTACAAAAAAAGACACATCCGTGACATTTTGGGCCGAACGAATTTTTTTCCTGTCATGCTTATGACACTTCTATGATGATAATTGTGACAAAACCCGGTATCATCATAGATGTGGTGGGCTCCTACTTCTATGACAAAAAATCATGACAGAAAATGGGCTTTTCGTCCTGGGCGGGCCAGAGACGCACCTGCATGACATTCTTTGGGCCGTCCATGACGAAAAAAATCGTGGTAGAAGCGAGGGCGAGGAAAATTTCGCGGAGTTCCCGGTTACGGCGGGTGGTCGGGGCCGAGCGATGCACGGAGGGATTGCGCATTTCTCTTGTACACGTACGCGCGTGGGTGCGAGGCATTGGGCTCTAACTGTACCCGAGCGAGGCGTTCCCTTACTGAACCCGAGCAATTGCACTAGCTACGTTACTGAACCCGAGCTATCGATCCCTGGCTGTTAACTGAACCCGAGCGATTCCTTCGCTACTGCTGCTAACTGAACCCGAGCGATCGATCGCTGCTGCTGCTGCTTGCTGAAGCCGATCGAACCTGCTGCCTTTTGATGAACAGTGAACATGGGGGTGTGTTGAACGAGTCGAGACGTACGTGGTTTGGGGTTGGATGAGCAGGACCCCGTGGTAGTAGAGGTTGTTGCCGCTGGATGAACAGGACCCCGATCGAGAAGAGGCCGCCACACACCCGAGCCGGTTGGGGGTGGATGAATAGGACCCCGTGGAGGGCTAGTTGAATAGGACCCCGTGGAGGGCTGGTTGAACAGGACCCCGTGGAGAGGGCTGGTTGAACAGTAGCCGGTGGAGGCTGGATGAACAGGACCCTCATGGTGAACAGTAGTTAGTGGAGGTTGGAGGAAGTCGATGGTGGATGAACAGTAGCAGGTGGAGGCTGGAGGAAGTCGATGGTGGATGAACAGTAGCCCGTGGACGCTGGAGCGAGGCAGTAGACGGTGGATGAATAGTAGCCCATGGAGTCCCATTTTGCGGTACGCCACACCCCTCCCAATGAACAGGACCCCATTTCGACCGTAGGCGCTCCAACACAAGTCCATTTCCTCTGTTTTACGGTATGCCACACCCCTCCCGATCAACAGGACCCCATTTTGACCATAGGCACTCGAACACAAGTCTGTTTTCTCCGTTTTGCGGTACGCCAGACACTTCCCGATAAACAGGCCCCTTTTCGACCGTACGCGGTCGAACAGAAGGCCGTTTTCCACTGTTTTGCGGTATGCTAGACCCCGTTCTGGCTGTTCCATCCAAGCTAGTTGGCTCCCGTCGAACACGACCCATTCTGACCCAGTCTGTTGCCTCCCGATGAACAGGACATTGTTTCTCCGTTTCGACCGAGCCCGTTGGCTGCCGATGAACTGGACGCTGTTGCTGCCGTCTGTTGCCTCTCCATGTACACGAGCCGTGCCCGTATTTTTTGCCATCTGGCTGTACGTACGTGTGCATGGTTTTGACTGGACTGCCTGAACTGCTACGTCAGGGGCTCTACTACTACACGTGCCACTGCTTGCTCGGCCACAGTTCATCGTTGCAGAGAGACCGATCGACCAGTATGTACGTACATGTTCACGACCAGAATGACAACGCTACATATGCTTCGACCAGGTGGGTCCCGACTGTCAGGGAGGATAAGGAGGCACTTCCTTGCGCGCGAAGTTATTGATGGTGGGTCCCAGCGGTTAGGGGGAGAATTATTTTTTTGCCCATAATATGGACGCACTTCCTTGAGTGCGAAGATGTAGCTAGTAGGTCCCAGCTGTCAGGGGGGAAATGTTTTTTTCGCAAAATACAGAGTCCCTTCCGGTGGGTCCCCGCTGTCAGGTGGAGGAATAATTATTTTACGCGTAATAAGGAGGCACTTCCTTGTTGCGGCCGTGGACCCAGCTGTCAGCCTCTCCATGTATAGTCCTCTTTCGATGGAAGTCGTTCCTTAACCATGTTGACCACGCCGCGCCGAGAGCACCAAGGCGGTGGACGACAGCGAGGCCTAGGAAGGGGATGACGCGGAGCTGGGGATGACGCGGCAGTGGATGCCCACGTAGAGAGGAGTACGAGGGTTGACTGGTTCGGCTGCGGTGTGAGGCTGCCATCGCCGCAGAATAACACGGGTTGTGGGTGAGTAGAGGGATGGCCTGGCCAGTGGTGGGAGTAGGGTGGGGCGGTGAGGCCTGCGCGGCAGCACAACCGGCCACTGGAGGAAGGAGCAGGCGGTCTCGCCGGCGCTGGTTTGGGCGGCTGGTGCAAGAAGATCAGCAATTGAAGAAGCAGCAGGACCATTCGATTAAAATCCAATGGTCACTACTGCTAGAATCGTGTGTTGACTAAGTTGACAAAGCCCTGCGTACGCGTCAACTTAGTAGGCCCACAGGTCAGCCTCCGAACTGGTGCGCCCTAGATGTCAGTGGGAGGAATCATTTTTTTCGTGTAATAAGGAGGCAGTTGCTTGCATGCGGCCATGGACCATGGGGGTCCCTACTGTCAGCCTCTCAATGTACATCCCTATTCCGATGGCTGTCGTTTGTTGAATGTTGAGCACGCCGCGCCTAGAGCACCAACGCGGTGGACGACGGTGAGGCCTAGGAATGGAACGACCCGGAGCCGGCGAAGACACAGCAGTGGATGACCACGCTAAGGAGAGTATGACGGTTGACTGGTTCGGCTGCGGCGTGAAGCTGCCATCACTAGAGAATAACAGGAGGTGCAGGTGGGTAGAGGGATGGCCAGGCCAACGGAGGGAGTAGGGTGGGCTGGTGAAGCCTGCGCGGCATCACAGCCGACCACAAGAGGAGGGAGCAGGCAGTCCCGTCGGCGCTGGTTTAGGCGGTTGGAGCAGGAAGATCAGAGATTGAAGAAGCACGTCGGCCGTTGGATGGACATCCAACAGTCATTGCTACTAGAATCGTGTGTTGACTGACAAAGCCTTGCGTAAACAAGTCAGCCTCGAAATCTTTGGCGTGTACAGCCCATTTGCTATTATTTTTATAATTTACAGCCCATTTGCTAATTCATATGGAATTTATTGCAGCCGGTATTCCATTTATAGAATTGCTGCCCATTTTCTGGTCAGTGCCAGGGTTAAAAATTTGAACTAAAAAATATGTGAAATTTTAAAAATTCGCATATTTTTGCTGAGGAACAAAATATTCTTAATCCAAAAATTAGTAGCCATACTAAAAAAATTAAAATAAAGTAGTACTATGTTATGTTAAAATCCAATGAAATATAAAATATCAATGAAGAACAAAAACAAAAAACGAAACTAATTGCCCATTTGCTATATTTTTTTTGGAATTTGCAACCCCTTTCATATTACTTTTAATATTTACTGCCCATACTTTTTGGCCAGGCCGGAATGCATCCCTCCTCGTCTTGAAAGATTTGCAGCCTAGTAAGTCGGAGAAAACAAATAGGCCTAGCTTGGGTATTCTTCAAAAAGAAATAGTGGGCTACCTATTTTCCCAAAGAAAAAACTGCTGGGCTGGTCATGTTGTTAGACGGGCCACAAAGACTGCACAACCCAGTTTATAGCCTGCTCCTCTGAACAAATCCTCAAAAAAAATGTTGTGCAATTCTGTCATTAATTGACTATCCGTTGACAATGATGTGGGTCCCAGATATCAGCAGGGTGGATTAGAGTAAAAAAACGAGGGGTGCATCTGAGTAGTAAAGAGGCGCTTGCTTGTGTTTGGGAGTGGACCTGGTGGGTCCGTACTGTCATACTCACAACTATAGTCCTCTCCCGATTCACTATGTTGACAGGGCCGGACGGCGGCGACGCTGCGAGCGCTCCAAGGCGGAGGACGACGGCGAGGCCTCGGGCGGGAATGAACAGGAGCTGGGGAACATGCGGTAGTATGGCCGTAGGCGGAGGGGAGTATGAGGGTTCACTGGTTCTGGTGCGGGGTAGGCTGCCGTCGCCGGAGAAGAATAGGATGTCGGGGGGAGTAAAGGGATGGCCTGGCCAGCATTTCAGGGTACGACAGGGCGGCGATGCGTGCATGGCAGCGCAACCAGCCGTAGAAGGCGGGAACAAGCGCTCCCGCCGGCGCAGGTTTGGTTTTGGCGGCTGGACCGGTCAGACCCAAAAAATCATTATGCTGGATTATAAGAATTAATTTTATATGGCTAAAACTTGTTGTAAAATGCTGCGGAGCAGCTTTTTCTTCTTGAGGATTTTTTTTGAGCCAATTTTCTTCTTGAGGTGTGAAGCCAAGCACATTCAGAAGCCCTGGGATAAAGTGGTGTCGCCAATGTGTTGGGCTGGGTTGGGCATTCTTATCAAAAAATAATAATTGACCGGAACTATTTACGATGTTGACTACGATTTGCATGGGTCCGCTGGTTGCAGGAAGAAAATGGTGGGAGAAAAAAGACTGGTCGTTATCTTTGCCTAAGAATAATATCGACTGAATGTAACGACACTCTCATAGGAAATAATATCCTCGTGTTAAAATTTGACTTTTCAAATCGTAAATTTAAAGAACTGGTGCATGAGCATTTAGCTTTATTTATTTATTTACTTATTTATGTTTAGGGGACCATGAGCATGTACCTAGGCCGGATTCATGTGAGAGCCTCCCTTTCAGTTAATTATGGGCTCCTCTATTGGGCCTTCATCACTGGGCTGCATGTTATCGACAAGTGGAAAATGTGTTCCGTACCAAAAATAGTATGCGCTACATACGGGGCACTAAAGGATCGGACCGTTCAATGACTTCCAAAACATTGTGTTTGTCATTCTAGCAACACATTTATTCAACCAACAGACGAAATATACTGCTGATTGTACATTGAAAATAGCAGCATCAACAACCAGGGCTGGGGATGCAACAGAAGCAGTAAGCAGGCCAGAAGAGTAAAGATGCAGCTCTCTCTTCCAAACCAAACATCAGCCATCATTACAAAAGGGCTACCAAAAAAGAACAAGTGTATGCATCAAACTAAATAAAGATCCTACTACACCAAGTGTACGTATCTAACTAACTGGCTCAGTTAGATGTTACTATTTATTAAGCTGTGGAGATTGGCTGACGGCTTGAACCAGATGGGTGCCTGACGGTTGAAACTCCAGTCTGATACTTGCGACCATCTCTCCTACTTTGGGCTGCAGAGCGTGGTGGCACATATCAGGGTCTGGTGCATGGAGAGACGCATAGTATGCTGTGTACACACAGTTTTGCCTGATGAACGAAACCGCGCTGCCATCTTGATCCTTGTCGTCGGTTATCTCCTAGTTAATCGGATAATTCAGTCCGAGAAACAGAGAGCATGTACCAAGGCTACTTACCAGCCTCCAGTCAAAAATTCCTAAAGGCCCAGAGAAGCTGGGATCCTGCTCAAAGACCTTGCAGTGACTGTGATTGTATTCCGCGAAACAACACGTCTGGTACATGCGAACGATCATCAATCGTTCGCCATCGTCTGATCGAGCCAGGAACCACCTGCAACTGCCATGCTGCTTTTCTTTGAAAGGTTCTGGGATTAGGAAAGGTAGGGACACCAGGCGGCCTACAACATCATATCAAGTTGGAGTCAAATAAAAAAGGGCTCGTACTATAGTCAATCTTAAGAACAACATGTTATGAGCATGAATATTTTTTCAGTAAATGTTGACAGTAATATAAGCAATCCATCATGATATCATAGGAAAGTAACATACTACTGTAACAGCCATTTGTAGCGATGACTGGAGTAGGCCAGCAATACGTCCAGCCATAGAAGGAGTCCACAGCGTAAATGAAGCCCTTGTGTCCAATGGCATCAGAGAACCATGGAGGATGTATGATCCTACGATGGACGTGTAGATTTATCCACTTACCGCGGTGACCTGTCAGATAGGCGAGACCGCGGTTGAAGAATGCAATTAGCCTAAAGTCTTTATAATTTGCAGATCTTGTGGGTACTTGGTAGATTACAACCTTGAGCAAATCAAACTTGGTATCATGTTGGCTATTGT
This sequence comes from Thinopyrum elongatum, assembly GCA_011799875.1. NCBI lineage: Eukaryota > Viridiplantae > Streptophyta > Magnoliopsida > Poales > Poaceae > Thinopyrum > Thinopyrum elongatum. The sequence continues at coordinate 245,977,584 of CM022297.1, forward strand.
AAGATTCTAAGTATTCTGGGCCGCGGTGCCAAAGCAGTTCAGTGTTAATCAAAGGAGGGGGATCGATCGCTGGGTGTAGACCTCCACGAGCATCCAGCTGCAGCGACCGTCGATGAGCACCATCCAAGATGTGTTCATGCCGACCCAGTACATACCGTTAATGTAGTTGAGGGTGACGGGGATTGGATCGCAGTCGAGGGATTGATGCTCGCCACCCTACGATCGTTATGCCGTGTGACATGCCGTTTCTGAAGATCAGGCGGCATCAGCAAGCAGGGAGCTGGCTTAAAAAGCTCCGGCCTGAGGGCTTTGAGTAAACGGTACAGCCCTGACGAGCACGCGGCGAGCGGCATGGTACTGAGATTGTCCACACGCGAAACAATGAGCTTGATTACCTCTGTGGGGAGCAAATTCCAGCCACTCTTTCGATGGACGCTGCTCGGTTCTGCCATTGTTAGTGCTTGGGTTTCGGAAGAGGGGGGAGGCGCCTAGCAGGGATGGAAGATTGGACGATTATGTGCGGACGAGGATGGAGAAGCGAATATGTGATGTGGGAAGTGGACAGGTGATGATGACAAAGTAGCAGCAGCACGCCGCTTGATTTACGAGACACATCCCAGCAACGTAGGGTCATATCGATGCCAGACAACTTGCTTGAGTGATCACAGTACTAGTACAATAAACTACAGTACCTACTACTATGCCCTAGTTTGCATATAGTGGAGTAGGACTCTGTTCTACTACTAGCACCGGAGGAGTAGTATATTGTAAAATAGTTACAAACTTCGATGCCCGAGCGTGGAACGACTACGAACCGCCATCGGTGCTAACTCCAATCCCCAGCAAACATTCACTGGGAGACATGGCAGTTGCAAACGCCCACGACGCAGTTACAGTAGGTGTGTAAGGGTGGAGGTTTTGTCAAATACTATGGCTTAAAAACAGGCCACTGTCGGATGGAAATCTGACGGTTATGTGGGATTCGCCAGGATTGGGCTCGTGGCGAACAATCGCCAGATATCATTACTAAAAAAAGGTTAAAACACCCGGGGCTATAACTTGCACCGGCTGACCACTAACAATGATACTAACATAGTTGTAAAATGGTCAAAGAACGTGTCTACGTGGTGTTTGGAATTATATGCAAACTAGCAAGATGCCCGTGTGTTGCACGGAACATCAAGATGCATTTTTTTACAAAACACCTGTTGTGATTGACCCATGCAGGAGTAATCCCATGTGTAAAAACTAATGATATCTCGAGAATTTCATCGAAAAAATGGTATCTAGAGAATTTCATCGATAAAATGATATCTCGAGAAAGATGAGAGATAAGGTGAGGAGGAGCGGGGCGTGGTGGTGACTGGTGGTCGGACTGGGCGGAGGCATGGGGATGGACGGCACCGGCAGCGGCCACCATGCCAGATTGTTCTAGAGACTTCCTTTTTTAATTGCTCAACAATGAGGTTGTGGGAGATAAGGATGAACGAGGGAAGGCCTTATCTGCAAACATGGAGAGAGGTGCAGGTATCTTTTTGCAAAATTGCCATAGTTAGCTTTCTATCCATCAGATATAGATCGGACGGTCTATATTGCAAGATGGCAGGCACACCATCATCACCAACTTGTTTTTTTATAAGAGAAAGTAGAGAAGTAGAGAAGTAGAGAAAGTAGAGAGTAGAGAAACGGAGGGAGTACTTGTAAGGACACCATCTACTGCTTCGTGTGCTACTCCTGCGCTCCATTCGGCGGGCGCAACGTCCCCTACAGCCACTCCTGTTTCATGGACGGCCTGGTCGATGCTTGTAAGGTGCCCTGCGTCTACAAGAGTTTCGGCTGCGAGAGGTACGTCGACCAGCACTCGCTGGCGGAGCATAGTTCCAGATGCGCGCATGCGCCCTGCTACTGATATGAGTGCACGCCGCCGTTTGAGGGCTCGCCGGCGAGCCTCGTGCATCACCTCACGGCACCGTCCGTCAATCACTTCAGGCCCACGGCGGTGAACATCAAGTACAAGACATGCTACCCGTTCGCCGTGTCGAAGTCGCTGGAGGATCACCGCTACCTGCTAGTTGCGGAGGAGGACGACAGATCTTCCTCTTGGCCGTGGGCACCGGCAAGGCTCGCGCAGGCCGCCGCCCCTTCTCTGTAGTGTGCGTCAGGGGCAACGCCACTGACGCTGACACGAGGCCACTGTACCGGTGTGTGCTCACTGTTACTGCCCCTCCGAAGTACGAGGGCGCCCACGCTGCCTCCATCACGCTGAATGGGACTGTGCCGAGCTGCTTCGTTCCCGGCAATGTGGACAAGGAATACGCCTGGTATGATTTTCACCCCAAGATGATGCACGGGGACTCCAAGGAGGTTCACCTGGTCATATGCATTACCAAAGTCAACTGTTCATCACTAGTCTTCGCTCAATGTAAGCCGCTGTCTAAGCATGTTGAGACTTCTTATTTATATAGTATAGAACCTTCCATGCATGATCTTGCTCTATTAGAGTATCGTGCTTGAATAAAAGTGTATCCATTTATGGTTTAGTCTAGAATCTTCCATGTATGCTTTTGCTCCATTATAGTTCTTGCTTGCCATTTATGAGATTAATTGTGAATTTTTACTACAGTAATGGTGAAAGACTTAAGATGAACCATTTCTTAAATCTCCTCTGCCCCCTTCCAAGTCATCCTGATAAACAAAATCGATACTCAAAAAATAATTCTTAAAGATCATTTCTTGCAAAGCACAATAAGTGTTATTTCTTCAAAAGTTTTGGATGCAGTTTGAACACTTGAACGCTTTTGTTTGCAAAAGATACTTTTTTATCTATTTAGCCTACATTTACTATTCACCCGAATGCTTGTGAGCTCTAGAGAAGAAATAATATCCTTAGAAACCTATCGATACTCGTTACACATGAGATTACCCCCACATACTTTGTCAAAATAAACAACTCCCCGATCAATGCATTTCACTGTTCCGTGCAACACACGGGCACCTTATTATATATAGTACGACCATAAATTTAACTAACATTATATATAGTACCATAAATGCTCATGCATGTCACCAAAAATTATATCATTGAAAACTATGTTCAAATACGAATCCAACGATATAGTTTTTGTTGACATGGACTAACATTTTGTCAGTTAAATCTTCAGTCAAATTACATGGGGGACTAATAAACCACAACGGAGGTAGTACTAGTGTAGAGGGTGGCGTTGCACGGGAGTCTCACCCCGCTCGTGGCGCGGCAGTAAAGCCGTCATATCACAAAACCCCACCACTCCCAGTAATAAGTGGCCTGGTAAAATAAACGGACAAGCAACCATCACATCCCTCAGTTTTTTTGTATTTCATCTCTCTGCATTTACTTTGTCCGGTTCATCTCGCACACACGATCCCTAGCTACTACTTCTAGGGCCAGTTCTTTTGGCGGCTTAAAAAATAAGCCGTCTCTTCCCCAGCTTTTCCCAGAAGGCGCCTCACTCATTCATTTGGGCTTCTAAACTACTACCTCCATCCTGGTTTATTAGTCACCATTGTAACTTGTGCTAAATTTTGACCAAAGATTTAACTGATAAAATGTTAGTGCATGTCAACAAAGGTTATATTTTTGGATTCGTATTTGAACATAGTTTCCAATGATATAATTTTTGGTGACATGTATAAACATTTCATTAGTTAAATTTATGGTCAAAATTTGACACATATTACAATGGGGACCAATAAACCAGGACGGAGGTAGTAGTTATGGGATTACTAATTTAGAAGCCTGGTACTCCTAGTAGTAGTACTCAAGTTGGAATTCCAATTGCACGGCACAACTTGTTAGGCAAAAAATTCGATACATGGTGTACGAAGTGGTTTGGGAACTTGCATGCCTTCCCGACCAGTGAGATACTTCCTACAAAGTACGATAGAGAAATAACCACAGAGAAGGAAGCTAAAAGTAAAAAATCAAACAAGCATTTTTGCATTGAATCGTTTCACAAGCTTGACTAGTGTTGTTTTTCTACTTTTACAAAAACCGCATCGTAATGTTAAAACATGCATTTGCACGTACATAAGTAATAGTAGTAGCACAGTCTGCAATCATATATAGAGAGAGACGTGTAGTGCGATATATAGTTAAGTTTGTGCTATATGCACGTACTTACAAAATGCGTACGGATACATAAGGTTTCCAAACTTTTCCTTTTACATACTTAATTAAGGATGCTAATAATTCCTGAACGTTCGGGATTTATCATTTCCGTCCCAAAACTAATGAGATCGCCTTACGAAACTAAATTATTCCGAATAAAAGCCACGGCACGCCACGAGTGCCCTGGTGCGCGGCCGTTTCCCAGCACGGCGACACAACGCCTCTTCCTCAGCCTCGCAACTCGCGAGGTGCTGATTGGCGGCTTGCCGGCGGGTGAGCGCGATCTCACCGGTCTGGTGATCCAGCGCCAATAGGTACTCCTCCTCGCTGGAAGCGTGCACCCGGTCCATGTACCGCCAAGTGTAGATGAGGCGCTTGGGCCCAACTGCACTCAGGGCTTTGGCACGGGCGTCCTCCGCCACCCTCACGTCCCTCGCACGAGCCTTCTGCCAAAGAGCCAATTGCCTGACTCTCTCGGACGCGACATAGGCCTGCCAGGCACCATGCCTCGTGGCGCGCTTCTCTTCCTCGGCCTTCTTCTCCGCCTCTATTTTGGCGCGCTCTGCCGGAGGCAAAGCCTCCCACAAGGCGACCTCCATTTCTTTCCAAAGCTCCTCAAGGCTGGGGGGCTCGGCGGGCGGCGCAACATTCTCCTCGTAGCGGGGAGCCGACGCATCCTCCGACACGCGTGCTGGAGAGACTGGGAACACCGACGCGTCCACCTCGGCGCGTCGTGGCGAGGAGCGGAACCGACGCGTCCACCTCGACACGTCGCGGTGAGGAGCGGAACGCCGACGCGTCCTCCTCGACTAGTGGCGGCGAGGAACGGAACGGCGACGCGTGACCCTCAGCGCGGGGCAGCGAGGGGCGCCTAGGGCTTGGGAGGGGCGATGCCATGGTGGTCGACATGAGAGGGAGGGGGAGGAGATAGCGATGAACATGAGCGTTCTTCCGAATGCCGTGGGAGGCATAGTATTTATAGCGAGCAATGGCACACCTACGTAAGATATGTTGTGTGATTAACGTAACAGCTAGGTGGGCATATTTGTTGGAGTAAATTACGGGGAGGGAAGGGGTGGAAATATTGCTGGTCACAACGGATTGGACGAGCGCGGGGGGAGGAGAGTCATGCATGCAGATTTTTTTCACACGGGGTGGAGTGGTGGGACTGCCGAAGGTAGAAGGAGAGTCAAGCAGGCAGATTGTTTTCACACATGGAGAGGAAAAGGTTTGGAGACAAACGGGCTTCCTGCAGGTATGGGGAACGGTGCATAATAAGTCATCTTACATGCAATGAACTGACCATTGCATGCCGGGCTAGGTATAGTCTCAAGTCATTAAAAACGTACACGCCACACACATGTTCAGATTTCAAGGTGCACTAAATTATTGCATGCGATGATTAAGGTTGGCCATAGTGGTGGTATCTTAGCTGGTATCATGCACACGGGAATAGCAAACATGCTGATGTGGCAAAGAATTAAAGAAGAGAGGGGGTTAGAGTAACATAGGTAGATACCGTATCATGTTAAATACTATGCTACTTTGTGTCATGCATGGCACTATAAAGGTAGTCCCGTATCATACACTAGTATCATGCACATGATACTAGTATATGATACTTTCCACTATGAGTATCCTAAAGAGAATATTGACTAATGCATGTAAAAATCTTTGTCATTTACTAGTGTTCATGCATGCATGCCATGCGATAATGCATTGGTAAACACATTTTTTTGTGAAGAACGAGAGCATTAATTGAGTACTTTTGTAGACTAAAAAAACTATTCCACCGCCTCTATCTTGGTAAGAGTAGGTGAATTTTTGAATCAAGCCCTTTAAACTATAAGGGAGGTAGTAGTACTCTAATAGCTAACCTTGTTGTGATGACTAGATAGGACATGGCACGCACCTGGATGGAGGAACTAGTCTGGATTGTGCATATAAGTTTTGTCTGAAGTCAATGTACCTCTACTTTGACCAAACTTATAGAAAAAAGTATCAATATTCACAATGTCAAATCAATATTTTTATACTCATTATGAAATGTAGTTTCATAAAATATATATTTGGTATTGTAGATATTGATATTTTTAGTATAAATTTGGTCAAACTTTGACTTGACACAAATCTTACGCGAAGTAAAAAGGTGTTGGGGAACGTAGTAGTAAATCAAAAAAAAATCCTACGCATCACCAAGATCAATCTATGGAGAGACTAGCAACGAGAGAGAGAGGAGTGCATCTTCATACCCTTGAAGATCGCGATGCGGAAGCGTTGCAAGAACGCGGTTGGAGGAGTCGTACACGCAGCGATTCAGATAGCGGTCGATTCCGATCTAAGCGCCGAACAACGGCGCCTCCGCGTTCAACACATGTGCAGCCCGGTGACGTCTCCCGCGCCTTGATCCAGCAAGGAGGAGGGAGAGGTTGGGGAAGACAACTCCAGCAGCAGCACGACGGCGTGGTGGTGTTGGAGCAGCGTGGTTCTCCAGCAGGGCTTTGCCAAGCACTACGAAAGACGAGGAGGTGGAGAGGTAGGGCTGCACCAAGAGGGAGAGAGATTCGTGTCCCTGGCAGCCCCAAAATCCCAACTATATATAGGAGGAGGGGAGGGGGGTGCGCCCCCTCTAGGGTTCCCACCCTAGGGGAGGGGCGGCAGCCCTAGATGGGTTGGAGGGGGGCGGCCAAGAGGGGGAGAGAGGGGGGGCGCGCCCTAGGGTGTCCCCCTTCTCCCCTTTTGCTGCGCCTTGGGCCTTTGGTGGGAGGCGCACCAGCCCACTCAGGGGCTGGTCCCTTCCCACTCTTGGCCCATGCAAGCCTCCAGGGCTGGTGGCCCCACCCGGTGGACCCCCGGAACCCTTCCGGTGGTCCCGGTACATTACCGGTGACGCCCGAAACACTTCCGGTGACCAAAACCTCACTTCCTATATATTATTCTTTACCTCCGAACCATTTCGGAACTCCTCCTGACGTCTGGGATCTCATTCGGGACTCCGAACAACATTCGGTAACCATGTACAAACTTTCCCTATAACCCTAGCGTCATCGAACCTTAAGTGTGTAGACCCTACGGGTTCGGGAGGCATGTAGACATGACCGAGACATCTCTCCGGTCAGTAACCAACTGCGGGATCTAGATACCCATGTTGGCTCCCACATGTTCCACGATGATCTCATCAGATGAACCACGATGTCGGGGATTCAATTAATCCCGTACACAATTCCCTTTGTCTACCGGTATGATACTTGCCCGAGATTCGATCGTCGGTATCCCTATACCTTGTTCAATCTCGTTACCGGCAAGTCTCTTTACTCGTTCCGTAACGCATGATCCCGTGGCTAAATCTTTAGTCACATTGAGCTCATTATGATGATGCATTACCGAGTGGGCCCAGAGATACCTCTCCGTCATACGGAGTGACAAATCCCAGTCTCGATTCGTGCCAACCCAACAGACACTTTCGGAGATACCTGTAGTGCACCTTTATGGTCACCCAGTTACGTTGTGATGTTTGATACACCCAAAGCATTCCTACGGTATCCGGGAGTTGCACAATCTCATGGTCTAAGGAAATGATACTTGACATTAGAAAAGCTTTAGCAGACGAACTACACGATCTAGTGCTATGCTTAGGATTGGGTCTTGTCCATCACATCATTCTCCTAATGATGTGATCCCGTTATCAATGACATCCAATGTCCATGGTTAGGAAACCATAACCATCTATTGATCAACGAGCTAGTCAACTAGAGGCTTACTAGGGACATGTTGTGATCTATGTATTCACACATGTATTACGGTTTCCGGTTAATACAATTACAGCATGAACAATAGACAATTATCATGAACAAGGAAATATAATAATAACCATTTTATTATTGCCTCTAGGGCATATTTCCAACAGTCTCCCACTAGCACTAGAGTCAATAATCTAGTTCACATCACCATGTGATTTACATTGTTATGAATCTAACACCCAGTGAGTTCTGGGGTTCGATCATGCTTTGCATGTGAGAGAGGTCTTTAGTCAACGGGTCTGCGACAATCAGATCTGTGTGTACTTTGCAAATCTCTATGTCATACTGTAGACACTGCTACCACACTCCACTTGGAGCTATTCCAAATGGCTGCTCCACTATACGTATCCGGATTGCTACTCAGAGTCATCTGGATTGGTGTTAAAGCTTGCATCGACGTAACTCTTTACGACGAACTCTTTATCACCTCCATAACCGAGAAATATTTCCTTAGTCCTCTAGTTACTAAGGATAATCTTGACCGTTGTCCAATGATCCATTCTTGGATCACTCTCGTACCCCTTGATAGACTCATGGCAAGGCACACACATGTGCGGTACACAACATGGCATATTATATAGAGCCTATGGATAAAGCATAGGGGACGACCTTCGTCCTATCTGTTTGATCCACCGCGGTCGAGCTTTGAGTCTCACTCAACTCCACACCTTTCAAATCAGGTAAGAACTCCTTCTTTGACTGATCAATTTTGAACTCTTTCAAAATCTTGTCTAGGTATGTACTCATTGAAAGTCTCATCAAGCATCTTGATCTATCTCTATAGATCTTGATGCCCATCAATTAGGTAGCTTTATCCAGGTCTTCCTTTGAAAAACTCTTTTCAAACAACCATTTAAGCTTTCCAAAAATTCTACATCATTTCCGATCAACAATATGTCATCCACATATACTCATCAGAAATTCTATAGTGCTCCCACTCACTTTCTTGTAAATACGAGTTTCTCATAAACTTTGTATAAACTCAAAAACTTTGATCACCTCATCAAAGCGTATATTCCAACTCCGAGATGCTTGCTCTTGTCCATTGAAGGATTGCTGGAGCTTGCATACCTTTTAGCATCCTTAGGATCGACAAAACCTTCTGGTTGTATCACATACAACCTTTCCTCAAGGGAACGATGTTTTGAAATCCATCTGCCAGATTTCATAATCGAAAAATGCAGCAACTGCTAACATAATTCCAACAGACTTTAGCATCGCTACGGGTGAGAATGTCTCATCGTAGTCAACTCCTCGAACTTGTCAGAAACTTGTTTGCGGCAAGTCGAGCTTTATAAATGGTAACATTTACCATCAGTGTCTGTCTTCTTCTTAAAGGTCCATTTGTACTCAACGACCTGCCATTCAACGGGCAAGTCTACCAAAGTCCATACTTGGTTTTCATACATGGATCCTTTCTCAGATTTCATGGCCTCTAACCATTTGTTGGAATCCGGGCCCATCATCGCTTCTCCATAGTTTGTAGGTTCGTTGTTGTCCAACAACATGACCTCCAAGACAGGGTTGCCGTACCACTCAGCAGCAGTACGCATCTTTGTCGACCTACAAAGTTCGATAGTAACTTGATCCGAAGCTTCATGATTATCACCATTAACTTCCTCTTCAACTGACGTAGGCTCCACAGAAATATCTTTCTGTGATGCGCTACTCTTTAGTTGAAACAAAGGTTCAACAACCTCATCAAGTTCTATCTTCCTCCCACTCAATTCTTTCGAGAGAAACCTTTTCTCGAGAAAGGACCCGTTTTTAGCAACAAATACTTTGCCCTCGGATCTGAGATAGAAGGCATACCTAAATGTTTCCTTAGGGTATTCTATGAAGATGCATATTTCCGCTTTGGGTTCGAGCTTATCAGACATAAGCGTCGTATTCCCAAACTCTGAGAAATGACAGCTTAGGTTTCTGCCAAACCATACGGTGTCATCTCAACGGAATTAGATGGTCCCCTATTTAAAGTGAATGTTGTTGTCTCTAATGCTTAACCCCAAAACGATAGTGGCAAATCGATAAGAGACATCATAGTACGCACCATATCCAATAGAGTACGACTACGACGTTCGGACACACCATCACACTATGGTGTTCCAGGTGGCATGAGTTGTGAAACAACTTTCACATTGTCTTAAGTTGTATACAGAACTTGTAACTCAGATATTCACCTCCACGATCATATCGTAGACATTTTTATCTTCTTGTCACGATGATCTTAGACTTCACTCTGAATTTGTTTGAACTTTTCAAACGTTTTAGACTTGTGTTTCATTAAGTAAATATACTCATATCCACTCAAATCATCAGTGAAGGTAAGAAAATAACGATATCCACTGCATGTTACAACACTCATTGGACCGCATACATCAACATGTATTTTCTCCAATAAGTTACTAGCCCGCTCCATCATACCGGAAACGGGGTCTCAGTCATCTTGCCTAAGAGGCATGGTACGCATGTCGCAACCGATTCGAAATCGAGTGAGTCCAAAGATCCATCAGCATGGAGTTTCTTCATGCGCTTTACACCAATATGACCTTTAGCGGCAGTGCCACAAGTATGTGGTACTATCATTATCAATTTTGCATCTTTTATGAACATGTGTATTACTACGATCGAGATTCTATAAACCATTCACATTGGGTGCATGAGCATTGAAGGTATTATTCATGTAAACAGAATAACCATTATTCTCTAACTTAAATGAATAACCGTATTGCAATAAACATGATCTAATCACGTTCATGCTCAACACAAACACCAAATAACATTTATTTAGGTTCATCCCTAATCCCGAGATAGTGTGCGATGGTGATCACATCAACCTTGGAAACACACACATCGTCACCTCACCCTTAGCTAGCCTCCGTTTATTCCATAGCTTTTATTTCGAGTTACTAACATTTAGCAACCGAACTGGTATCCAATACCCAGGTGCTACTAGGTGTACTAGCAAGGTACACATCAATAACACGTATATCAAATATACTTCTGTCGACGTTGCTAGCTTTCTTATCTACCAAGTATCTAGGGTTGTTCCACTTCAGTGACTGTTCTCCTCATAACAGAAGCACCTAGTCTCAGGTTTGGGTTTAACCTTGGGTTTCTTCACTGGAGCAGCAACTGACTTGCCATCCATGAAGTTTCCCTTCTTGCCCTTGCCCTTTGTGAAACTAGTGGTTTTACTAACCATCAACACTTGATGCTCCTTCTTGATTTCTACCTTCGCGGTGTTAAACATCGCGAACAGCTCAGGGATCATCTTATCCATCCCTGGCATGTTATAGTTCATCATGAAGTTCTAGTAGCTAGGTGGCAGTGACTTGGAGAACTATATTAATCACTATCTTATCTGGAAGATAAACTCCCACTCGATTCAAGTGATCGTAGTACCCGGACAATCTGAGCACATGCTCACTGATTGAGCTATTCTCCTTCATCTTGCAGGCAAAGAATCTTGTTGGAGGTCTCATACCTCTCAACGCGGGCATGAGCCTGAAATCCCAATTTCAGCTCTTAGAACATCTCATATGTTCCGTGACATTCAAAACGTTTTGGAGCCTCAATTCTAAGCCGTAATGCATGATGCACTGAACTATCAAGTAGTCATCAGAACGTGCCTGTCAGATGTTCAAAACATCTACAGACGATGCTTGAGGGGGTGGCGCATTGAGCGGTGCATTAAGGACATAAGCCTTCTATGCAGTAATGAGGACAATCCTCAGACCACGGACCCAGTCCGCATTATTGCTACCATCATCTTTCAACTTACTTTTCTCTAGGAACGTATCAATAAAACAAGGGAGCTACAGCGCGAGCTATCTACAACATAATTTGCAAAGACACTTTGACTATGTTCATGATAATGAAGTTCATCTGATGAACTCCCACTCAGATAGACATCCCTCTAGTCATCTAAGTGATACATGATCCAAATCGACTAGGCTGTGTCCGATCATCACGTGAGATGGACTAGTCATCAACGGTGAACATCTCTATGTTGATCGTATCTTCTATACGACTCATGTTCGACCTTTCGGTCTTTCGTGTTCCGAGGCCATGTCTGTACATGCTAGGCTCGTCAAGTCAACCTAAGTGTTTTGCATGTGTAAATCTGGCTTACACCCGTTGTATTCGAACGTTAGAATCTATCACACCCGATCATCACGTAGTGCTTCGAAACAACGAACCTTCGCAACGGTGCACAGTTAGGGGGAACACTTTCTTGAAATTTTAGCGAGGGATCATATTATTTATGCTACCGTCATTCTAAGCAAATAAGATGTAAACATGATAAACATCACACGCAAATCATAAAGTGACATGATATGGCCAATATCATTTTGCTCCTTTTGATCTCCATCTTCGGGGCACCATGATCATCATCGTCACCGGCATGACACCATGATCTCCATCATCATGATCTCCATCATCGTGTCTTCATGAAGTTGTCTTGCCAACTATTACTTCTACTACTATGGCTAACGGTTAGCAATAAAGTAAAGTAATTACATGGCATTTTCATTGACACGCAGGTCATACAATAAATTAAGACAACTCCTATGGCTCCTGCCGGTTGTCATACTCATCGACATGCAAGTCGTGATTCCTATTACAAGAACATGATCAATCTCATACATCACATATATCATTCATCACATCCTTTTGGCCATATCACATCACACGGCATATGCTGCAAGAACAAGTTAGACGTCCTCTAATTGTTGTTGCAAATTTTTTTACGTGGCTGCTATAGGTTTCTAGCAAGAACGTTTCTTACCTACGCCACAACCACAACGTGATATGCCAATTTCTATTTACCCTTCATCAGGACCCTTTTCATCGAATCCGATCCGACTAAAGTGGGAGAGACAGACACCCGCTAGCCACCTAATGCAACTAGTGCATGTCAGTCGGTGGAACCTGTCTCACGTAAGCGTACGTGTAAGGTCGGTCCGGGCCGCTTCATCCCACGATGCCGCCGAATCAAGATAAGACTAGTAATGGCAAGTAAATTGACAAAATCGACGCCCACAACAACTTGTGTTCTACTCGTGCAAGAAACTACGCATAGACCTGGCTCATGATGCCACTGTTGGGGAACGTAGTAGTAAATCAAAAAAAATTCCTACGCACCACCAAGATCAATCTATGGAGAGACTAGCAACAAGAGAGAGAGGAGTGCATCTTCATACCCTTGAAGATCGTGATGCGGAAGCGTTGCAAGAACGCGGTTGGAGGAGTCGTACACGCAGCGATTCAGATCACGGTCGATTTCGATCTAAGCGCCGAACAACGGCGCCTCTGCGTTCAACACACGTGCAGCCCGGTGACGTCTCCCGTGCCTTGATCCAGCAAGGAGGAGGGAGAGGTTGGGGAAGACAACTCCAGCAGCAGCACGACGGCGTGGTGGTGTTGGAGCAGCGTGGTTCTCCAGCAGGGCTTCGCCAAGCACTACGAAAGACGACGAGGTGGAGAGGTTGGGCTGCACCAAGAGGGAGAGAGATTCGTGTCCCTGGCAGCCCCAAAATCCCAACTATATATAGGAGGAGGGGAGGGGGATGCGCCCCCTCTAGGGTTCCCACCCTAGGGGGGGCGGCAGCCCTAGATGGGTTGGAGGGGGGCGGCCAAGAGGGGGAGAGAGGGGGGGCGCGCCCTAGGGTGTCCCCCTTCTCCCCTTTTGCTGCGCCTTGGGCCTTTGGTGGGAGGTGCACCAGCCCACTCAGGGGCTGGTCCCTTCCCACTCTTGGCCCATGCAAGCCTCCGGGGCTGGTGGCCCCACCCGGTGGACCCCCGGAACCCTTCCGGTGGTCCCGGTACATTACCGGTGACGCCCGAAACACTTCCGGTGACCAAAACCTCACTTCCTATATATTATTCTTTACCTCCGGACCATTCCGGAACTCCTCGTGATGTCCGGGATCTCATCCGGGACTCCAAACAACATTTGGTAACCATGTACAAACTTTCCCTATAACCCTAGCGTCATCGAACCTTAAGTGTGTAGACCCTACGGGTTCGGGAGGCATGTAGACATGACCGAGACATCTCTCCGGTCAGTAACCAACAGCGGGATCTGGATACCCATGTTGGCTCCCACATGTTCCACGATGATCTCATCGGATGAACCACGATGTCGGGGATTCAATTAATCCCATACACAATTCCCTTTGTCTACCGGTATGATACTTGCCCGAGATTCGATCGTCGGTATCCCTATACCTTGTTCAATCTCGTTACCGGCAAGTCTCTTTACTCGTTCCGTAACACATGATCCCGTGGCGAACTCTTTAGTCACATTGAGCTCATTATGATGATGCATTACCGAGTGGGCCCAGAGATACCTCTCCGTCATACGGAGTGACAAATCCCAGTCTCGATTCGTGCCAACCCAACAGACACTTTCGGAGATACCTATAGTGCACCTTTATGGTCACCCAGTTACGTTGTGACGTTTGATACACCCAAAGCATTCCTATTGTATCCGGGAGTTGCACAATCTCATGGTCTAAGGAAATGATACTTGACATTAGAAAAGCTTTAGCAGACGAACTACACGATCTAGTGCTATGCTTAGGATTGGGTCTTGTCCATCACATCATTCTCCTAATGATGTGATCCCGTTATCAATGACATCCAATGTCCATGGTTAGGAAACCATAACCATCTATTGATCAACGAGCTAGTCAACTAGAGGCTTACTAGGGACATGCTGTGATCTATGTATTCACACATGTATTACGGTTTCCGGTTAATACAATTACAGCATGAACAATAGACAATTATCATGAACAAGGAAATATAATAATAACCATTTTATTATTGCCTCTAGGGCATATTTCCAACAAAAGGACCAGAGGGAGTATCATGCATGCGGAGTAGGAAAAAAAAGTTGCTCATTTATAGCCATCCGAAATCTCAAAGGGCGCGACCGCGCGAGGGAGGCGAAGGTCGTGGGAGGCGCGACGGTTGACAAAATTAAGTGAAGTTACATGCACGTGCCAGCATGGCGTGCGAACACGCAGAAGCTATACCGTCAGGCCTATGATGTGGGTCTAGTAGACATGACATCTAGTGGGTCCCGCATAGTACTCGAGAACTCTTTGGGGGCATGTAGCCGTTTATCCACCGGGCAAGCCACCACCCCACGTCGTTCGCACGCCCTACTCGTCCCCGTCTTCTACCTTACAATAGTTCGCTCCCAGTCGTCCCGTCCTTTCACATTATACCAGTTCCACTTCTCCTAACCCGCCTCCAAAATCCATGGCCTCCCAAATCTCCATGATCGGCGGTGAGTACAAGGTTAGAACCATCACCGGCGATGAGTTCATCATCATCTACACCCGTAGATCCGCGATGGTGGAAGCATGCCTTGGTCGCTTCCTACACATGTTCAAAAGTTCAAAGGATGAGTGGGTCGCTGGGCTAGATGTTGAGTATACCACAGTCCTGGAAAAAGGAGAAGCTTCTAAAGGTGGCAGAGATGAAGAAGCCCGCCGTGATCCAGGTTTGCGTACATAACGTGTGCTTGGTCTACCACATATGCCATGCCGACGTTAGGTGCCAGGATTTTGAGTTCTTCCTCAAGGACAAAAGAGTGGAATTCATTACTGTAGACTTTACGAACGACAGGAGAGTCCTGGATCGGATAGGCCTCGTTGTAGGCCAGCCCTTCGATCTCCAGAAGGAAAGCCTGGTGTCCTCCTCTCAGCCTTCAATGCTGACCCTGGCAGCAGCCATGATTGATCCTTCGTATGCTCAACTGAAGAAACCTCACCCGGAGTTTCATCATGCATGGGAGTTGAAGGCAATAGATGAAGATCACATCGTGTACACAGCAACGGATGCCTACCTTTGTTTAAATATCTACAAGGGTTGTATGAACAAGCAGAGCCCAGTGTTCGGTTCAAGCAAAGAAGTGTCTGCGAAGAGGAAGAGGAAGAGGGACGAGGACGAAGTCGAGGACGTGGACTCGGACTCTGAGTAAGGTGGCAGTGCCGTTGCTCATGCTGGTTCTACTGCAGTGTCAAGTGGACTAGTTGCTTAGTTTTATTTCAGGGGTGTGTTGTGCTGAGCCCCCAGCAGAACTATGTTATGTTCTTTCTCGTTATTTGAACTCTTTAGTACGTACAGTAGTACTAGTATGTCTTACTACTGTTCTTCTTGTAGTTGGTACCACTACTCGTATCTTCGCGTTCCTACTGTACTTAATACGTACTAGTAGTACAATTTGGGTCAGTCAATTTGTGAAAGAAGTTTGACGGAGCGAAGGAAGAAGACGGCAGAGAAGCTACCCCAGTATCTATATTACGGTGGTAGTGTGCCCATGATCTATTTTATGAGTGTTGGGTGTGGAATGCAGTTCGCCGGAAAAAATGGATCGTGCCCAGGGTTAAACGGATGGCGGGGGTGGGGGAGCATGGCGGTGGCAGGCAGTTCAGGGGAGGGCGGGGCGGCGGCGGTAGGTGGTTAGGCCTGTGGCAGGCTGGCGGCTCGATGCCTGAGAGAGAAGATGAACAGTGCATCATTATCGGAGGTTGAAAAAGCCCTTCTAGCCGTCTATGTTGCATCCAACGGCTCACAAGAGTCGACTGACCCAAATTGTTCCTTCAGATTGCAGGATCCATGTGGCATTCAAGGTCTCAAAGGTAGATTCCATGTCCCCACCCGGTTTGCGGGCTCGACGCGGGCGCGACCGGCTTCCGCCGTGACATCCACCATGCGCGCCTCCTCCGCGCGGGTGGAGACGACAATGACATGCTAGCTCCTCCTCGCCGGCGTGCTGGAGCACGCGCTCGTCCTCCCCTTCGTACGTTGCGGGCATAGACGCGGCTCCACCTGTTCGTGTGCTTGGCAGCGTGGCGGCATCGCGAGGAGGGACTGCAAACGACGTGAGCGGGCGAGCCTTCGGCTTCATGGTACAGGGATGGCGGGGACACGGGAGTGATGGGCGAGAAATGGTCGGCCGGAGCAGGCGGGCGCCGGCATGCGCAACGGCGGCGGTGGCCTATTGATGAGTGCGCGTATGGGATCTTAGTTTAGTTTTATATAGGGTTGGTCAAACTTAAAAGAACACCGTACTAGTACACGTAAACATTAGATTGAGGCAGCGCTTATACTACCACATTAGTTAGCACAGCATTGATACAGAATCCTGTGCAAGCGCATGCACCGCGGCCGCATGGTCGATCGAACAGTGTGTCACCGTGTCGCGCTCGAAGGACATCCACCGAACCTTTTTGTTTGTGTGAAAACAATCCCCGAATATTACTCTACTATTTTTTTCCTGGAAAAGTTCTTCACGCTACAATATTTTCATATATTTGAATTTAGCTTCAGTTCGTGCTTATTTGGATTTGGACGTTTTAGGTGTGCCCTAGACATTTTTTTAATACTGATTCTGTGTGTGTGACTGAGAGAGAACACGTGTATGTGTCCATATGTGTGTTGTGGCGGAAGGGCAATGTGGAGACGGTGTGCGTGTGATAGAGACATCGAGAGGTGTGAATGTGCAAATGATCATGCATGAGTGAGACATAGAGAGATGCCGATATGTTGTGTATACATGAGAGAACGGTCTTCTATTTGTACTTGTGTGTGTGCGAGAGAGAGAGAGAGAGAGAGGAGCATCCATAACACAACAACCATCTCTCTCGATTCGTCCGTCGCTCGCACGATCGCATGTAACACATGCATCAATGCACACATTTTGACACCCTCACCCGGCCCCAGCCCGCCTCAAGGCCCGCACATCGCTCTCTATCTCACACTCACAATCTCTTCGTGAAAACCCTATTTAGCATGTAGCTTTCCGTCACATACACACACATTCTCTCCATAGGTTTGATTTCTCTCAATATCTGACACACACACACACAAACACACACACACACACACACACTGCACACAAACTCCCCCCTCCCCCGAGCACGCAATTCATCCCCATCCAAGGTTATATGGCGACCACTCTCGCTTGTGCTTCTCTGCACCCCAGCATGCACACCACCTCAATATTCAAAGAGGGCATCGAGGAGATCGAAGACGGCGACCACACTGCAGTAGAGAATGCGGGGCCATTTGGAAGCAGGATGATGTGACGACGGCTGACTGACTCCTCCCCCCTCTCTCTCCCGCACAAAATTATCAATCCCTCAACCCACGAGATCCTTCCCCTCTCGTCCACGTTTTTCCAACTCCCTCATCAAACCCGTTGTCTCTTCTCCTTCCACATGTACAAAATCCGGATGCACACGCATCTCACGTATATTACATGTCTCCATCTTTCTCACAGACCTAACTTCTTCCTCTCTCTCTCTCTCTCTCGTGAGGTTTGTCTCCTACTCTCTCGCCCACATACATACAATCTTTCCCGCCCTATTTGCTCCATCTTCACAAGCTCTCTCTACATGTTTCATTCACACATTGGGATGTGTTCAAAATGTTGCTTTATAATGGATCATGTAGAGTTATGGTTGGTTTTGTTGCATCCTGTACAAAGTAATAACTATGAAATGCATTTAGAATTTCATTTGATTGGGATTATGTGAGTTTGAGCATATTGTGAAGTACTATAGACCTGGTATACATCTTGGAATTCAACAATGATTCTAACTATTGAATTGTATAAACCATTACATTTGAAGTCAGTAGCTTAATATATTTATTTCACGATTACAACAAATGATTAATTCCACTACAAACTAAGAAAACAAATGTGTACTCCCTCTGTTTTTCCGCGTATTAGCATTCGTCAAAGTCAAGTTTTGTAAACTCTCACAAAGTTTATAACAAAAAATATTAACATATACAATAACAAATAAATACCATTAGATTCATTATTGAATGTACTTTCACATCATACATATTTGTTATGGTAAATGTTTATATTTTTCTATAAACTTGGTCAAACTTTAGGAAGTTTGACTTCGGTCAAACCTAATATGCAGAGTTAATAAAAACGTAGGGAGTACTAGTAGTTACTAGTACTACTCGCTAGTTGCTTAGCCCAATCACCCAACATGCCAGACGGGGAGTTCAGTGTTACAAAATTTTGAGGTCGGCGGGAAAATCTCCAGTGACCCTGATTCGAGCAGTGCGAAGTTACCATCATACCCTTCGGGACAGGCCTACGGATGCTGGTGGGTAGGGGGCTGTTTTGGTAACTTCAGGTTCACCCTACCCAGCCAACCCCACCCGGCACCCAGAGTAGTACACCTAAATACTCCCCATTTTCTATCCCCACCGCAAAATAGACTTCTCCATGACACCGCAGCCTTCGTGCTCCTCCCCTTCTACATCGGCGCACTCGTCCATCGCAATGCATATGCCTCATCGATGACGTCGTAGGCCGCACTGGAGCCGGTCCACCGTCGTCGTCGTACACGGAGCCTCTTCCCCGGCACCATCTTCCACGGTCTCGGATCTGCTTCTCGGAAGCCGACGCCAAGCGCAAAAGCACCACCGTCATGGACAATGAATTGACTCCCGTTGCCGACCATGATGCACAGACGCCGCCGCAACCATCGTACTCCTCCTCGATTGGTAATGTGTAGAATCTCTTAGCAGTACATGTGCAGTTCCAATTTTGTTCATACCTACCCTTCAAATTTCCTGGTTGCTATTGTTCCGGTAAAAGTAATTGGTTATAGCTTGCATTGTCCAACAGAATATCACCTTGTAATTGTGCGTCGCTCCTGTATTGCACTGTGCTTGGGTAGGTTCTTCATCTGCAACCAGTAGTGTGGCAAATGATGGAAAGTTTTTTAGAACTAGCAACATGCCCATGCATTGCACGGAACATCAAGATGCATTTGTATGAGTAGTTTATCTTATGGGAGAAAAGGATGAATGAGGGAAGGCCTTATTTGCAAATATGGAGAGGGGTGTGGGCATCTTTTTGCAAAATTGCCATAGTTGCCTTCCTATCCGTCAGATATAAATCGGACGGCCTATATTGCAGGATGGCACGCATACCATCATCACCAACTCTGTTTTTTATAAGAGTAGAGATAAATATAAATATAAATATAAAATAAATATATAATATAATATATATATATATATATATATATAATATAAGAGTAGAGAAGAGAGTAGAGATAGCAGGGACGTCGGGAAAGGATCGCGCGCGCGGGGGAAAAAGCGGCCGGGCGCGCGCTAGTTTTGGCGTGTGGCGTCTGGCGCGCTCTATAAAATCCAATGCCCTCCCATGCTCTCCTCCCGCTCTGTGCCTCTCCACCGCTCTTTCTCGCCTCGCCGCTGCCGCGCCACCGGGAAACTTGGAGCTACCGCGGCGTCCGCGCGCACACCTCCGGCGGCTTCTCCGCCGAGATCCGGTTGGGCGAGATGCTCCTCGGCCTCGGCACTTTTGACATAGCCCATGAGGCCGCCCACGCGTACAACGCAGCGGCGTGGCACCTCCGACGGTCTTGTAAGGACATGAACTTCCCCAACGTGCCGACGCTGGAGCGGGCGCAGGAGCTCGTGCCTCCCCCGCGGCTTATCACCGATGAGGATCGTCGTGACAACCGGAGGCGGGAGCACCGTCTCGGCATCGCCGAGATGGACAAGGAAGCCATGGCGCTATGGCGCCAACACTTCCCACAGGACTTCATCAACGAGCGCGAGTTCTACGCGCAAAGGAGGGCGGAGAGGGAGAAGAGGAGGGCGGAGCGAGCCGCCTATCGCGAGGACATGCGTACACGGAAAGCGGCCGCTCAATTCAACATCAAGCTAGGACTCCGACGACGATCGGTATCTTAGCGCCTACATTGAGACGTCGGAGGAGGACATCACCGAGGCCGAGTCGGACAACGAGGAGTAGTTGAACAATCTATTTTTTTATCTATCTATGCTATATCTATGCTGAGAACTATCTATGTATCTATCTATGCCAGCATCGACTTGGAGTCGAATGTGTATCGAGTCAAAGTAGAAAGGAGAAAAAAATATAGCGCGTCCGCTGGAGCGGCGCGCGCGCGCAATTTTTTGCAGCGGCCGCTGGAGCCAGCACTCCGCGGCCCGAAAAACTGGCTATTCCGGCGCTGTAAACGCTTTTTTAACGTGCCGCACGTTGCACTTCTGTTGGAGATGCTCTAACATGGCAGATGAGTGCTTTAATGTTGCCCACAAGATGCGTGAGTATTACTATATTTTTCTTGCCATGTTGAGATTTTAAAACTACGAATGCGAACATGCAGAGGAGCAATGAAGACCAAACATGGGATATTGGGTACATCTTCAAGGAACGTGGCAAGTTAAAGAGGAGCTGCACCGAACCTGTAAAACGAGCTTTGGTAAGTAACACCCTTTCAATTACATTCGTTTAGCCTCGTGTTCTTCGATGTGTATATGTTGTAGTTTCTATTTCTCTTAGCCTCGTGTTCTTCGATGTGTAATAAGAAGAGTCTTAATCGTCCTAATGCTTTCGTTTTTAGCTTGATGTAGGAAGTGGGTGTTCTCACCTTGGAGTCTGTTTTTATATTTCTCCTTTTGAATTCACTTCTCCAAGTCCTGTTTATCTGGCTTCTACTTAATGGGTCTGGGTAGCTCTGACTATTGATCTAAAAAAGAAGTAACTTCATGTCAGGATGCAGTTCCTGCGAGGAGGGAAGTATGGTCAACCTCGAGATCATGTTTCCAAAATGAGGCTGGATTACACACAAGGTGCCCGTTCCCTAATGATGCTGGATTAGACACAAGGTGCAAATTCCTAGATGATGCTGGATTACACACAAGCCAGGTGGAGTTGTTAACTGGTCGTGTCCTCATGGCTCTAGTAAAGGCTGAAAGAAAGCGTGCAGCAGCCCTTGAGAATGTAGCTGAGTTCCTGAAGAAGCGAAAAGAGCAATCAGATGCTCTCTTCACCCAAGCCAAAGAAGAGATGGAAGAAGCCAGAAAGAAGCTAGCAGAGGCAGAGCAGGCTAGGCGTCTCCTGCTATCTAAAACTGTTGTCAATACAAATTTTCCTTCATAATAGCTAGGTTCAAATGTTTATCTAGTCAACATGCCTGTTGTGATGTCCGTGCATCTACTGATGTGGCACAAAAAAAATTGGGTCATGTAATAACAGCCATTACTTTCCAAACAATAACAGACGAACCATTGGACATGGTATAGTTCACACGCAAGCCCAACATTCCAAGTTCAACTTCCACATCAAACTCATGTTCACAGATATCTGCACATTCATAGATAATGTTCACAACCATGATTCACTTCAAAGCCAAAAAAATGTGAGGAGAGTTATAAATAAAGAAAAATCTCTAGTTCCTACTACCAGTGCGAGCACAACAAGTCAAGACCATACGTAATTAATTATATTTTGGACAATTTTTGACTAAACGTGAATAACTTCTGGAAGCAGGTATAATTTCTAATGCCGGACGCGGCTGGGGTCCACGATGTTTTGAGCCAAACCGGGCAACACACTGGGTGTCTATGCCGGCGACGCGGTGGTCGTAGCATTCGTGGGTTCGGAGCGGCGGCGACTCCCATGGTCTACTATTCCTCGGTGTCGGCGGTGGCCGCGGACATGTTGGCCACCTCCGCTAGCATGTCGCGGTTCTGCCAACGTTTGCGTCGGATGGCGCGGCCAACCACGGTGCACTAGACGCCGTGGTCCCCCGTGTGCCGGCGTGCAGCAACTGGCCACTCCTCTGCGAGTAGGCTTGGAGCGTCGAGTTGATGCACCAGGGGCCAGCTTTGAGCGCCAGCTTGCTCCTCCGCTTGCCCGCCTGCAGCCTCGCCCATGGTACTGACGGCCTGGGGCGGGAAGGGAGGTGGGGCAGCGAGTTGCCTGGCTCGTCGAGGCACCCAACCGGCTTTTATGCCGGAGAACTTGTCTTCCAGCTCACCGGATGCTATGGAGAGTGTGGAGAAAATGGTGCAAGGAGGATATGGGGAGCGGCGGTGTGGTGAGGTTCTTGCGAGGCGTCTGGCCTCATTTAAATAGCGGGTGGACGAGAGGAGCCAACCGGTGTTGTGTTCTAAAATGCCGGCCGGCTCGCAGAAGGACGTGTTGCCGGCACACGCGCGGATTCAATGGAGGCAGGCAGGGCAGTCTGAAGCCGGTTGCATGCGGCGAGGAGGCGTGTTCAGCCTGGACTGCAGCGAGTGGGGCCCTCTTGGCCGGCGCGCCGGTTCAATTCCTGCGCTATGAGAGGTCACGTCCGTGTCAGAGCAATCACTCCCTCCGGTCCTTTTTTGTTTGGGTATAACAAAATCTCATTTTCCATTCACATTTTACAAGTAAAATTCGTGGACAAACTTTGTTCCAAAATACGATGGGGACTAGTAAACCAGGACGGAGGTAGTAGTTATGAATTCCATTTTTGCTCCATACCAATCGTTCTAAAAACTAGTACTCCCTCTGTTTTTATTTACTCCGCATATTAGCTTTGGTCAAAGTCAAGATTTGTAAACTTTGACAAAGTTTATAGACAAAAATATTGACATGTACAATAACAAATCAATACCATTAGATTCGTTATTGAATGTACTTTTGCATCATATATATTTGTTATCGTAAATATTTATATTCTTTTCTATAAACTTGGTCAAACTTTACGAAGTTTGACTTCAGTCAACTCTAATATGCAGAGTAAATAAAAACGGAGGGAGTATAACGTGCCATTGAAAATCAGAACTCTTACCCCGCTAGAAAAAATGATATTTTAAACGTGGCTACTCGATCAGTGGCGACTGGCGAGCCACCGCCTCCAGGTCGTTCACCTGTGGTCCTGACCATCAACTCCTACGGATCAAATTATCACGTGAGCTGACTATTCCTACAAAGGTGCGCTCCACCACGTACCCGGTACCCGCGCATGCAGCAATCATGCACCTAGGGTTTATTTGTTTACTGTGCCTTTACATAACTCTCATGTGTGCGAGACAGCGAGAGACCGACTGCGTGCGTGCGCCTCTTCTCTTCGTATATGTACTCCACCATTTGTCTGGTGTCCAAAAAATTATACAGTAATAACTAGCAATGTGCCAATGCGTTGCCACACGTTCAAAGTAGATTAATACATATTCACCGATTTGATAGGAAAGAGTCTAGTTTTGAAATACGCATATCACTAAAAATATGTTATGTTTCACTCAAAATATATTCCTTTGGCGGTTTTGATGAGATAAGGGAGGAATGTGGTGGTTTCAAGATTCGAGAAGTGGTATATTGTTGCAAAAAGCCCATGTGTGTGTGTGTGTGGTGTGTGTCTGAGAGAGAGGGAGAGAGGAGGAGGACGGAGTGCGTGTGTGACAAAGACACAAAGAGTGTGTATGCGAGAGGTATCACCATAAAATGAGGCGATAGTGTGTGTGTGCATGATCGAGAGGGCGTGTCTCAGGAAGGCATGAAAAATCTACATAGATACAAGGAGCGCGAGAGAGACATGTACGAGATAGTGGAAGCAAGAGTGTGCGGATGTATAAACCTATCTGGAGGCTGGTCGATCAATGTTTGTGAGAGAAATACGAGTCGGGGGTGCGAAAGCGAGAGTTTTGTGTGTGTGTGTGTGTGTGTGTGAGAGAGAGACGGTAGTCGGGAGGGGGAGTGGAAGCAGGAGTTGTGTGTGTGTGTGTGTGTGAGAGAGAGAGAGAGAGAGAAAGGGGGGAGAGTTTGTCTGGTCGGTAAACAAATGAATAATGTCAGTTTTATAATTGAGATGAAGACGGAAAGGAGACCCCAACAAATGTTGTGTGTGCGGGAGAGAGTAATTCTAGTGGTAGGAGTCATATCTAGAAAGATATAGGGTGCGTGAGAGAACCCTAGAGAGAAAGACAAAGTGAAAGACAAGTGAGAGTGTGTGTGTGGCGGTGAAAAAGAAAGCTTAGGTGCCTAGTGATACCAGAGAATGATAGAGACGTACGAGATAATGAAAACCGTGTAATGTATAATGATAGGGAGAGTGTGACACTTCTCAAGGGAGACGGCGAGAGACCATGTTTGCAAGAATAGGAGAAACATGAAGTGAGCATGCGGGTGAGGTGGAGAAAAGAGAGTGATAGCTACATGAAGGCGCACGCGAGAGAGATGGGCGTGAAAGGAGATTCAAATATTTAGTTGCGTGTATAGAAAATGTCAACATAAAAGGGATTCAAATATTGGAATTCGAGATGATGATACATGTAATTCATACTCGAACCAAAATTGATCTATCAAACATGCATACTCATATGAATTCGCGCGTATCTATGTTATTTAATATCTAGATATTACTGATCCATACATTTGAGTAGAACATAATTTGGTTTATTGAATTCAACCTTATGATTTTGAGATCATTGTATTTGTAAATCATATTATATATATAAAGGAGCAGAATTCTTTGTTGTGCTTTTGAAAGTATATATAAAAAAATAATGTATATAGAATTTTGTTCGAATCGAAAATAGATCCTGCCCGAAAAAAAGAATACAAAATGGATTGGAATTGACTTGGCACGGTAAACGTGCAAGCTTTTTCTCAAAACTTTGAACAAAGCGGCCAAACTCACAGTAACTGACCGAAACCAAAATATGGGAGATGGAAATTACTGCCTGTCCCTGACATGCAACACAAGTCGGCTCGATTTCAATAGGTCTTGGTAGGGACAGGTTTGTAATTTCACTCAAACGTGACATAACCACCTCTCACCCGGATTCATACACGGTGGGTGCCAAAACACAGTGTCTTCTCGGCCGAAATCGCCTCTCGCCCGGATTCATACACGGTGGGCGCCAAAACAAGCTCTCCTCGGCCGAAATCTCCATCGGCAAATATTCGGTGTATGCGAGATTACCGTCCTATCCCCAGCAGCCCAATATTCCTGTGATGTCTGAAATTTTAAACGGGGGATAAGTTGGTAACCTTCCCCGCATTTGAGACAAGCACGTCCCAAAGACATGGTTCCCCCTACCTCTCTCCCTCCATTTCCCCATTCGTACTCCGTGGGCGCCAAAACACCCTCTCCACCCCAGCATCCTCCGTCCGCCACCCCATCCACCGCCGTCCTCCTCCACCATGCCGGAGCTGATACCCCGATGCCATCGTCCATTACAAGAGATCAACCTCTCTCATCCACCGCTTCGGACCAGGATCCTTGCATCCCGTCCTCTCGCTTCATCCCTGCTGGCGTCCACCTTGCCGGCGCTGCTCCTACGACCGTCTCGCCCACCGCACTGGGATATTTCCCCCACCGCCAACG
Organism: Thinopyrum elongatum; assembly: GCA_011799875.1. Lineage (NCBI taxonomy): Eukaryota > Viridiplantae > Streptophyta > Magnoliopsida > Poales > Poaceae > Thinopyrum > Thinopyrum elongatum. The sequence continues at coordinate 246,003,734 of CM022297.1, forward strand.
TCTACCCTCCTAGATCTGCTTCCACGCCGCCGACAGCCATCGCTATCGCAGCATCGTCAAATTCTCAGCAGATGCATACACGGCGCCGCACCAGAGGCGGTACTCTTTCGTATCTGCTCAACTTATTTATCGCAGCAACAAAAAAAATTCGCCACTGCTTTACTGTGATTTCTTGTCCATCACTTAGGATCTTACTTGTTAGTTGAAACCAAACATTGGTTACGAAGTTGCCTTTGTCCGGTTTGCACCTTCAGATCCGCCATGGCACGCTCAACACTATACTCGCAATGCTTATGGTTTCCCCCTTTTATATTCCACACTAGTTAAATGATAGTAGACTAAATTTCAAAATTGGGTCAGCCGATTTTTGAGAGCTCGCCGGAGTTCGCCGGAGGGAAGGAAGGGGCTCGGGTGGGGACAGTGGTTGTGGGGGTGGTGGTGGTGGGGCCTCACCGAACGAAAAAAACTCAACGCGGGTGGGGGCGGGGGTGGGGGTGGCGGAGGAACACAGGCGGTGGGGGCGGTTCAGGGGAGGGCGTGGGGGGGGGTCGTGGCCTGTGGTTCGGCCGACGGCCCGTGCGGTGTTCTGTAGGGGAAGAATCAGAGACGAGGAAGAAGAAGGGTTAGGAGACGTCGGATCTTCATCCAACCGCCTGAAATGGTCGACTGACCCAAATGACAAAAGTCACGCGACTTGCATGCAGACATTCCTTTATATTCAGTACCATCATCGTAGCTGCTTAGCACTGCTCCTCAATCCATCAAGCTAAACAACGTGCCACTCATAATTCCAAACTTGTTGCTCAAATACGAATCTGATATGATGCTGATATTACTAAAACAGATAACATTTAATTGGTCAGCTAATGTTCATACTTTACTTTTGAAAAGCACGTGCACCACATATAGAGAGACAGTAGGGTTGCATTCTTAATGCGCTCTGGTTCATTATGTGTGGGCACTGCGCAACGAACATTTTATTATCCAAAATCTACTTGCTCTTCTTTAGCATGTTCCTCTTCTGTTCTTCTTTAATAAGTACTCTCTCCGTTCCTAAATACATGTCTTTGTATAGATTCCACCATGGACTACATATGGAGCAAAATGAGTGAATCTACACTCTAAAATGTATCTATATGTGATCCATAGTGGAAATCTCTACAAAGACTTATATTTTGGAACGGAGGGAGTATAACAGTAGTACAGTATGTTCCTTGTAGTGGAGAGGAGCAGGGACATTTGCAGTGTAGAGGTCTATTCGGTCGGTTGTGATGGACACTTTCAACTCTTCGGGCCTCTTTGATTCTTAGGATTTTGTAAACATAGGAATAGGAATTGTAGTGGCCTGCCCACTTGAATCCTATAAGATTAGCAAGGAAATGTGGGGAGCTGTGTCGCCTCTGAGAGTTACACTGATATTAATAGTACCGCACCTTCAGTTGAAGAGAGCTGGTATCCGAAGCCTTTCTAGCCGTACCGGCAATAGTAGTCCATATTTTCGAGCAAGTTCCACTTTCCTGATTTTACTTGTGATGCTTACGGTTTTCCCGTTATATCTACACTATGATCTGTGTAGCTGCTTTGTGTCGCACTAGCAGCAGTCCACTCTTGAAGCTAAACAACACACCAATCATAAGTCCAAAGCTTACTTCTTCAAATACGAATTGTGATATGATACTAATATTAGTTAACAGACACACATTTAATTGGTCAGCTAATGCTCCCACTTGGTTTTCCAAATGCATGTGGCCACATATAGAGAGACATCATGGAATTGCATTTCTTTGGGCGCTGTGATTCATCATGAGTGGGCAACCAACATTGTATTGAAAGAAGCGGAATCTCAAGAATATGCTTCCTCTTATGTTCTTTAACATGTTCCTCTTTTGTTATTCTGTATTTAGTACGTACAGTATGTTCCTTGTTAGGAAGGGGAGCAGGGACATCTGCAGTCAATAGCTGATAGAGCTGGCCTGTACGTGATCGATAGGCTTTCAATTAGTAGCGGCAATACAACACCATATTTTCCAGCCAGTTCCACTTTCCCGATTTATATATGCTTGTTATGGTGTACCCCTTTTATGTACACTACGATCTGCCTAGTTGCTATGTGCTCTTGTTATCATGGTTTGGCAATAAACTCTCTATACAGTATATTATGAACCTATCATCTGCCAACTATCCTTACTTCTGGAGCCTATTTTTTGTGTACCTGTGCTAGATTATATTAATGCACGCACCATATTACAGCACACATGGGCTCTCTCATCAGAATCTAGTGATAGCACACAAGGGTTTACAAGGAGCCCCTATATTAGAATATCCTCTGCATTACAAAGATAATCTCACTACTATTTATGTTTTCATGCTTCTCAGATATTGTACGTAATCACAATGAATATGAGAATGCGCACATCAGAAGAATATTGTGGAACACTGCAATGACTAACAAAATTGGCACCAAGGCATTGAGTTCCATTCTGGATGCAATGAAACTCATACACTCCCCACCTACAGATTCTTGTTCAGAATATGATCCTAATGACTATTCTGACCTCGAGGAGTCGAAGGCAGATGGCCTGTCCTGTTCACCCATCAAGGTGCCTGTTCTAATTTGGCAAGGTTTTATTGATTGCACGTATCTTGCATAAGGTGTCTTGCATTTCTTCTACTTTGTTGCACTGCCATCTGCTTAGTTTACTCATTATATATGTCAAGATGCCATGCCCATCCATTATCAATACATATTCCATTTTTCATCATACCATGTTTTTCCACTCAAATGTTGTTCTTGTGCATCAGACATCAAAAAGGAAGAGGGTGATTGCCGAACCTGAAGGAGCACCAGCAAAGTCCTTGAAAAACATGGTGGTACTAGAGAAATCAGATAGCACCCCACTTATATTGGCTCTACAACCAGTGACATAAAACATAGGACCAACTCCAACAGACTGTACCCATACTTCACTGGCCACACCACTAGCCCCACCACATAGGACCTGCACTCCAGCAAAAGGTATGCCGATTTCAGTTGCCATAGCACCAGCCGTACCACAGAAAAATCCCACTCCAGCAAAAAGTACAGCAAGTCCACTGGCCGAAGACCTATCCCAACTGCAGAGATGGCCAATTCCTGCAAATTGGAACCCCATTCCAGTTATTCCCAGTTTAAAAGACAATGCTTTCAATGTTATTAGGGACTACGTGCATATATTCCCATCATGGGAAGATTATAGTGAAGACAAACACCATTTTCACATCTTCCTATCCCACTTACGTGTAAGTGCTATTATTCATGGTGATTATTTTCCTGTTTTCTGCTGATTGAACACATCAATGATTTACATTACATTGTTGTAAGTAGGCGAGGGTCAATCTGGATAGTCATGACAAGCAAATCTTGCTTGAGCTTTTCAAGGAAGCATTGCAGCAGTATCGGTGTTACCTGAGGAAATCACACTTTGATGGCAAGTCTATAAATGAACTTCCGGTGAAGTCTCCTGTGCTAAATTTAGAAGACATTGAATGGAAAAACCTTGTTATGCACTGGTCTCGTTCCCAGGATGAGGTACTGTCTATGATATCACATGACAATTTGAACTTCTACTTTTCCGCATGTGCCTTACGGATCTCTTTTGCAGGAAATCTGCTCGAAGAAGAATTCCTGTTTGAAAAGGACGACAGGATATCGCAAATATGTTGCCCGCTGCTTTGCTCTTGTTAGTACCTGTTGTCCTGTATCACTGTACTTGCATTCATACCTGGTTCATTATGTGACAGCAGTATGCATGATAGCTTGCTTATCAATTGTTCGCTCCAAATTATCAGATATGTATTAATGGTTACATTAATGTAGAATATACCCAATGCCAATGAAAAAGTTTAGCTCTGCATTGCTCTTGTAAGTACATGATGTCCTTTATCATTGTACTTATATTGACAGCTAGTTGTTCATGTACCATCACTCTGCAGCTTATTTTCCTTTGCCCTCCATTTTCTACACATCAGATCTATATTTACTCTTACCATAAGGTTGGATAACACCAATGGTACTGAAGAAGTTTAGCTCTGCATTGCTCTTGGTTGTACCTTTTGCCTGTATCGATGTACTTACATTTATAGCTACTTGGTTATGTAGCATCACTCTTCATCTTATCTTAAAATATTCTCCATTTTTTCTTATATTATCACATCTATATTTACTCTTTACAAAATGTAGAATAAAGGCAATGCTTATGAAGAAGATTCTGTGGTAAACTTCTTGAATTGCCCCCCCCCCCCCATCAGCATGGACAAGGGCATTATAGAGCCGGTCTTCACCACTAATGTAAGTTTGTCCTTCTCAAGCCTTCAAACTTTGTTGTGTATATTTGGTTAGGCATGACTGCAACAGCTGTTTATTTTTGGTGTTTGCATCAAATTGCATGTTTAAAGTTTATTATGAAGTTCATAAACAAAAGTTTGTCCTTCTCAATTTAAGTTTTCAGTTGTACAACCAAGTTCCTTCTTCATACCATGTAAATTAAACTATACAGAGCAAGTGATCTTCTTTTGCACTGCATGTATGCTTCTGTTCTTGATACGTAATCCAGTGGTGTGGTGAAACTACCCACTACAGCACAATGTCATATTCTGCAATGTCTTAACTACGAACAATGTCATATCATTCTACTATTATTTAAACCGTATCTTTATTTGCCAATCTGAAATGGGATAAATTGACAGCACACTAACCATTGATACTTATGAGTTCTTGATCTGTAATCCAGTGGTGTCGTGAAGCTGCCAACTCCTTCACAATGTCATTTCCTGCCATTTCTTAACCAGAACAATACCATATAGTGTTAATGCTATTTTAAACCGTGTCTCTTTATTCGCCAATAAGAAATGTGATGAACTATCAGCACTAATACTTATATGTGCAAAACCTGTCATCTGTCTGCTTGTTTCTCTTTCAGAGTGAGGAGGATATAAGCGTCAAACAAGCGCAGTCTCATCAGCTTGCTCAGCTAGATGCGCTGCAGCTCCCGAGCAGGGCTAACCTTTTTTGAACTCTATTGAAGTGCTATCGGTTTTGTATATTATTTTGTTGGCATGTTTATTTGCATTGGTGGCGATCTTTGATGCCCAGTGTATGTAATTTGCTGTCTTCTTGTGCTTTATTATCATAGTGGCGAACTTTGATGCCCAGTGGATGTAATATGCTGTAATTTCTTTATTGTATAGTCTAGATTTTTTCTTATTCATGATGCTGCAGTTATTTTACTATATATATATCATGTCTTCGCTCCATGAAAAGTAAACTGGCCAAACCATAAAATTACGGTACATAATCGGGCCATCATGCAAATCACTATATATGGGCCGCATCATGGGCCCAGTCATCTTGGTCCGTTAACAGGCCTAAATGTAAACTGGCCCACTAGTAGTTTCGGGCTTTTAATAGGCCGAGTAAACCATCGGCCCTATTTTGGCAAGAAAATTCAATGGGCTTTTAGTAGGCTGAAAAGTAGGTTGGGCCTGAAACGTGCCGAACAGCTCACGGGCCGACAGCAGACCGAAATAGACCCCGGCCCATGATTGTGACAATCACATCATGGGCCGTTAACAGGCCAAGATTGTCTTGGTCCTTGTTTGGCCCAATCAGATTATCGGCTGTGAGCAGGACGGATGCAAAGCGGGCCATAATTAGGCCCAACTATATGACGGGCTTTTAGCAGGCCGAAATAAATATAGGGCCGAAATGTTAAACGGGCCTTTAACAGGTCGAAACTAATATCAGGCCATACTATTAAATGGGCCTTTAGCAAACAGAAATCCTAACCGGGCCTCAAGTGGGCCCAAAAGCACAGCGTCCAGTTGACGGGCCGAATCTGATATGGGCCATAATTTAGCCCAAAGAATGAAAGGCTCTTAAAGGGCCGGATCAGATATGGGCCGTAATATGGCCCAGAACGTGGTAGGCTATTAACGGGCCGGATCTCATATGGGCCCTTATTAGGCCCAGAACGTGGCAGATTGTTAATGGACCGGATCAAATATGGGCCGACATTTGGCCCAAAACATGGCAGCCTGTTAACGGGTCGGCCCACTAGTGTCTTCAAAATCTTGTGGGCATTTAGCTGGGCCGGCCCATTATGGTCTGCAAAATCTTGTGGGCCTTTAGCTGGGCCAGCCCATTATGGTCTGCAAAATCTTATGGGCCTTTAGCTGGGCCGGCCCATTTAATCTTTATGGGCCAGTTCTGTGTCGGTCCGCGTGTCAACATATCATAGGCGCATCTCGCCCATTGGATGAGTGACATATGTGCCAACGCGGAGCTGACACGTGGTTCCGTCGGCCAATGAGAATTTTACACGTGGAAAATCACCATTGGTCGTGGCTGTTAGCGGGTTATCGGATCCAAAACCAGACCTGATAGCTTAACGGCGACCCGTTACGGTGGATGCCACGTGTCGGTTACCCTTGACGAAAGCACTTCTATGACGCGCGATTTATCGTCATGGAAGTGGACACTTCCGTGATGATAATTTTGGTAATGTCATGGAACACTTCTACGACAGCACAGGTATGACTATCTTGATTCTGTCACAAAATCGTCATGGATGTACATGCATGACAGAAAACGTGACCTACTATGACAAACACGTATCATCACGGAAGTGTATTTTTTTGTAGTGAATACCTTTTTCCTTCATGCATTTCTTTGCCTCTTGCATGTCTTCGGGACTGAGAAATAAAATACCCATCTTCTTCAGAGTGGGTTTAGGCGGTGGTTCAGGAAGAGTCCAATAATCATAAATTTTCAATATATTATTCAATAATTCCTCAGCTTGTTCAACAGTTTGTTCCCTTAAAACACAACCAGCACAACTATCTAGGAAATCCCAAGAAGCATCGGTTAGTCCATTATAGAAGATATCAAGTATTTCATTTTTCTTAAGAGGATGATCAAGCAAAGCATTAAGAAATTGGAGAAGCCTCCCCCAAGCTTGTGGGAGACTCTCTTCTTCAATTTGCACAAAGTTAAATATTTCCTGTAAGGCAGCTTGTTTCTTATGAGCAGGATTTTTTTTGCAGAGAAGTAGTAAGTCATATCCTAGGGACTACGCACACAACCAGGAGCAAGAGTATTGTACCATATCTTAGCACCACCCTTTAATGAGAACGGAAATAATTTGAGAATATAGTAGTAGCGAATTTTCTCATCATGAGCAAAAAGGGTAGCTATATCATTTAATTTAGTAAGATGTGCCACTACAGTTTCAGTTTCATAGCCATGAAAAGGATCAGATTCAACCAAAGTAATAAACTCTGGGTCGACAGAGAATTCATAATCCTTATCGATAACAAAGATGGGTGAAGTAGCAAACTTAGGATCACATTTCATTCTAGCATTCAAAGATTTTTTCCTTTAGTTTGCATAATAACTTCTTAAGATCATCTCTATTATTGCAAGCAAGAAAATCTCTAGCTATCTCCTCATCCATAACATAACCTTCAGGTATCTTAGGCAATTCAACTCTAGGAGAGCTAGGTCTAATAGGTGTTTCATAATTCTTAGTTTCAAAGACTTTGTCAGTTTAAGTAATTTCATCAATTTCAGCATTCTCTATATCTTTAGCTCTAGCAATTTGTTCATCAAGAAATTCACCTAGTGGCACATTATCATCAAGCATGGTACTAGCATCATCATAAGCATCATTCATAGCAGAAGTAGCATCATCAATAACTTGCGACATATCAGGATTAATAGCATGTGGTGGTGTTGCAAGTTTACTCAAAATAGAAGGTGAATCAAGTGCAGAGCTAGATGGCAGTTCCTTACCTCCCCTCGTCTTAGAGGAAAAAATCTTGGTTTTGGTATCCTTCAGATTCTTCATAGTGATAAATAGATAATAATCCCAAGTGACTCAACAAATATAGCTATGTTCCCCGGCAACGACGCCAGAAAAAGGTCTTGATAACCCACAAGTATAGGGGATCGCAACAGTTTTTTAGGGTAGAGTATTCAACCCAAATATATAGATTCGACACAAGGGGAGCCAAAGGATATTTGCAAGTATTAGCACTTGAGTTGTCAATTCAACCACACCTGGAGATTAAATATCTGCAGCACAGTGATCAGTAGCACAGTAATATGATGGTTTTGATAGCAGTGGTAGCAGTAGTAGTAACGGTAACAGTGATAGCAATGATTTTGTAGCAAGTGTAACAGTGACAGCTGCAGTAGTAACTTAGCAAGAACAATATGTGGAAAACTCATAGGCATTGGATAGGTGAATTCGTTGGATGATATTCATCATATAACAGTCATAACCTAGGGCAATACAAAACTAGCTCCAGTTCATAAATATAATGTAGGCATGTATTCCGTAAATAGTCATACATGCTTATGGAAAAGAACTTGCATGACATCTTTTGTCCTACCCTCCCGCGGCAGCGGGGTCCATAAGGAAACTAAGGGATATTAAGGCCTCCTTTTAATAGAGAACCGGAACAAAGCATTAACACATAGTGAATACATGAACTCCTCAAACTACGGTCATCACCGGAAAGTATCCCAATTACTGTCACACTGGGGTTTACGGATCATAACACGTAATAGGTGAATATGACTTGCAAGATCGGATCTAGAACATAGATATAATGGTGACAACATAAATGGTTCAGTTCTGAAATCATGGTACTCGGGCCCTAGTGACAAGCATTAAGCATAGCAAAGTCATAGCAACATCAATCTCAGAACATAATGGATACTAGGGATCAAGCTCTAACAAACCTAACTCGATTACATGATGAATCTCATCCAACTCCTCACCGACCAGCGACCTATGAAGAAATTATTCACTCCCGGTGGGGAGCATCATGGAATTGGTAATGAAGGAGGGTTGGTGATGACAAAGACCGAAGATTCCCCTCGCACTACTAGGGAAAACCTTATACACAGAGGTATAGCAGTAGCGCTGGTTAAAAGAGAGCGCTACTGCTACTTAGTAGTAGCGTGTGTCAGTAAAGAGCGCTACAGCTATGGTTATAGCAGTAGCGCATCTGCCGGAAAAAGCGCTACTACTATAATTCCCACCCTGTTGCCGGTAGGCTAGGAATAGTAGTAGCAATGCCGCAAAAAGCACGCTGCCGCTAAGTGCCTTGTAGTAGTGCATTTCCTGTATAGAGCGTTACTGCTAGAAAAACAAAATAAAATGGAAAAGAAATAGAAAAGTAAATGAAAATGAAAGAAGTAGAAAAAGGAGAAATGAAAAAAAGAAAATGTAAAGATAAACAAAAGAAAAAGAAAAATAAAGGAGAAAGGCATAGCAGTAGCGCTTGTTTCCACAAAGCGCTATAGTTACTCTAGCAGTAGCGCATTTTATAAGCCCGTGCTATAGCAACGTTCCTTAGATAAAAGGAAAAGAAAAAGGGAAATAAATAACTACTTCCTATAGCAGTAGCGTGTTTTGGTAGAAAGCGCTATAGCTAACTTAGCTATAGCGCTTTTTTTCCTACCAGCGCTACTGCTATTTTGACTTAACCCCGCGCGGGCTCAAAATTTTGCTAAGTCCTTTCCCCCCTCTCCCCCCTCTCCCCCAACTCCTCTATCACCGCCGTCGATCGACCACGCCCTCGACCTCACCGCTGCCGCCCGAGGCCGCCCTCGACCTCACCGCCCCCGCTCGAGGCCGCCCTCGACATCACCACCGCCGCTCGATCCCGCCCAGGACCGCCGCCGCCCGAGCCTGAGCCCGCCCTCGCCGCCGACCGTAAGGCTCTCCCTCTCCTCTCCCCTGCCCTCCTCTCTCTCTCTGTCTGCTAGGGCAATTCATATGTTGCTGCTGTGATGATGTTCATATGAACCCTAGGTGTTCATATGAACCCTAGATTTGTTTAGGGCAGTAGGCAATTTTTTAGCATTTAGGAAAAAAGATTAGCAATTTTTTCTAGGAAATTAGCTAGGGCAATTTTTTTTAAATACCTAAACAGTAATTCCATTTAGCTTTAAATTAACAAAGGGTATATAAATAATAGTAGCATTTAGCTTTAAATTAATAGAGGCTATAAACAAAAAACAGTAGCATTTAGCTATAAAAATTTATTTGGACTATGGACCTGAATCTGGTCCAAATTTCATTCAAATGAAATTTGAATTATTTGGACTATGGACCTGAACATTTTTGAAGAAATTGGGTGTGGGTACTAAGGTCCTTCTGTGGATATTTTGGTGAGGTCAGAAGGGTTAGAGAAAATGGAGTTCCTTTGCAATTTCTAATAAGGTCAAGTATTGTTGGAATATTTGCTCTAAAACAATTTGGATGAAAAGAAAATAATGTGTGTGTGTGTGTGAGAGGAATAGCTAGAACAGAATTTGGGATGCTAATCTGCAATATAATATGCTAATCTGCAATCTTCTAATGCTGCAAGATGCTTCGAGATGCTAGTCTTTGATAGGCTAGGTTTTCCCTCTATTCACGCATTCTGCAGTTCAGTCCAAAGATATAGCCCCATTCCTTTGATACTGATGCATACTTAGTATAGATCGGATGTAAGTCTTGCGAGTGCTTTGCTACCTCTTTTCCCCCTATACCCGTTTGCTGCGATCAGATGACGGATCCCAGGAGCCAGATGACACCACCGATGCCTACTACTGCATGGAGACCGCCGACGACCAGGAGTAGTTAGGAGACTCCCAGGCGGGAGGCCTTGCCTTTTCGATCCACGTTGTTGTTTGTGCTAGCCTTCACAAGGCAAACTTGTTTTACTTATGTCTGTACTCAGATATTGTTGTTTCCGTTGACTCTTGTGTATTCGAGCTTATGTATTCGAGCCCTCGAGGCCCCTGGCTTGTAATATAGAGCTTGTATTATTTTAATTTGTGTTTAGAGTTGTGTTGTGATATCTTTCCGTCAGTCCCTGATCTTGATCATTCACATTTGCGTGTATGATTACTGTACGATTGAATCGGGGCGTCACATAGATGAGTTCCAAGCAAGATACGGTGGCCGATTCTACCATAGAAGCCGAATACATTGCGGCTTGTGAAGCTGCAAAGGAAGGTGTTTTGGTCCGGAACTTTCTCGATGATCTTGGTATTTTCCCAGCCTCGGTAAAACCGTTGGACCTTTATTGTGATAATTCTGGTGCCATAGCACAAGCCAAGGAGCCAAGGAATCACCACAAGACCAGACACATAAATCGGAAATATCACCTGATACGAAAGATCATAAAGAGTAGAGATATAGAGTTATGTAAAATTCACACGGATGCAAATGTTGCAAATTCGTTGACTAAGCCGCTTCCACAACCCAAGCATGAGGGGAACGTTAGAGCTATGGGCAGACGATGTCTATTTGATTGACTCTAGTGCAAGTGGGAGACTGTTGGGGATATGCCCTAGAGGCAATCATGTATGATGATATTTCCTATGTGTTTATGAATAAATATAGTCCTTGAACATTATCAATGATGTGTATCAGCAAGTACGTGACTTGTTTGTGGGACTATGCATTGTATGGTGATTGTCCTAGAAGGTCCCTAGTTGAAAGGACCGTGTGGATGCGCAGCCAACTAGACTAGCATATGACACGGTGGATGGCTCAGTCTCACTGGCCATGAAGCATTGGATGCTAACCGGATAATATGGACTTGGAAGCATCTGGTCGGATTCGACATAGTCGGATCCGAGTCGAGATAAGGTCCGAGTCGAACAGACCCAACTATGAGACATAGCGATAGGTCATCTGTGAGTCTCTAGTACAACATACGTTCTATGTCCTAAGACCTAAGCTATCGCATGTACTCGGGATGGTGACAGACTTGCTTTGGGCTGACCAAACACTACTCCGTGACTGGGTACTTACAAAGGTAGGTTTCGGGCTTGTCCAGACCCTTGCTGCGAGACATGGTCAAGCAAGATGGGATTTGCCCCTCCGATCAGGAGAGAGATACTTTGGGCCCCTCGTGTGATCCAACCAAGATAAGCATGGCCATGCGACAAGGATTATGAGATAATCCGGTTTGTGGTCAGCATCACTGAAACGAGAAAGAGGTCGGGCTAGCACAAGGATGGCAGACTCGCCTTGAGCCCGATAACATATATCGTGTGGCAAAGGGAACATAAGTGTGACATCTTGTACAGGTTCGCCAACCGGCTTCATTGTCTACTTGGTGGTTGGCACGCCTTGATAGAGGGCGCTACCTACCGAGGAGGACGGAGCTGATCCGACCTGCGACCAAGCCGACTTGAACCTAAGGGGTCGCGTGCTTAAGGGAAGGAACATGTGAGGATGGAATCGACTCCACGAGTCAGATGTGATCCTACTCGGACTTGGATCCAGGCCGAACAGTCTTTGGGCTTTAGGATCCGTGCGAGGCCCAAGTCTTGAGCCCGCGATGGATGCCTATATATAGTGGGGGTACGAAACACTCACTTGAGTTCATTGCTTCGACGCCGTCACTAGGACTTTGCATGTGTTGCAAGTAGCCACCTCCACTCGTCGCCGACTGTGTGATCGGACCTAGCAGTCCGCCGCACAGTGTTCCTCCTGCATGTGTCGATACCATTAGACGCGGTGCACTTGCGCCGCTCCGGCGAACCTGTACGTGGGATCTGATGACCGGCTATTCGAGGGAGATCAGACAAGGAGGAGACGAACCCCGTGAATGCGCTGCCCCAACTCTACTTCCGCTGCACGACACTACGCGTCTAGCAGTAACGATCTGTGATCCATTCCCGTAACATGTTCCTGGTTGTTGTGCCTGTATGAATTTTTTTTTGCAGCTGATGCACCTAACGTAGATCCCAACAGTTCCGATGTTACAACGAGATGAAGATGGATGTGGATGATGATGATGATAATAGTGGTAATGATGTCAACGTCTCCTTGCACGTGGTGGTGAAGATGGCGATCTCCTCCTTGCCAATTCCCCCTCTGAATGGATTCCGGAGGCTAGGGTTATCTTTTTGGATGCGTTTCTGGTGGATGTGTGCGTCTGTTTGCCGATCTGAATGCAGAGGATAGAAGTAGCCGCGCAGCCTCCAACTTTATCCCTTTTCTTTATTTCTTTTATGGTAGATGATAATTACATTAAATGACATGATTCGGCCATAATTTCCTGGGATTTCTTCTAGAGTATTTTATTTGCTGTAAAAGACGTTTCCTGGAAAAAACAACAAAAAACAATGCGTGAACACGGTAAAATTCTAGAAAGCCTACGGTGTTGGCACAAAATACCCATCAAAATCATCATACATTTTGGACTCATGAAGTACGATAATGTGATTCAACTAGCTTGAACCTTAAAACTCGCGCCTAGAGCATCGGTGTCTGATGCACATTAATTCCGACTAAACTGATTAAAATCATAAAGGGTAACCGTCCATGCTCTTTGCGCGGAGATCGATGGGTGATGGTGGTGCTTCAATACTTAATGACCAACACGTGTTGTCTGCACACGAATAGACTAGCTATAGTGGGGGTAACTTCAAGAGTAACATCGGGTCCAACTCAGCAAATTTGCCTATGTGGCAATGAGTTAATGAAGAGAGAGATAAATTAAGTAACTTAGCTAGTTAACGTAACATCACATATCCCAAGATAATATGAGTTTATAATCTAATAAATGAAGTTTTGCATGACATCGCACATATGTTACTACCCACTATGGAGGTAGTAGCATAGCCTAGGGCAGCGTGTATGTTAGCAGCGGCGAGTCTACTAGACAGGCTTAAACAGGCTCAAGCCTGCCCTCCAAAAAACAATACTTTTTTACTAGTACTACTACTACTTTCATCCCAACTCAATTGTACATATATTATCGAGACATGCACAGCGAACAGGCACCTCAAACGAATGCCCAGCCTCCATCTACTGTGTAATTACTAGGTCATGTACTGTTAACCAATTTAGTGTCCAATGCAACTTATTTGCAAAAAAGAAGAGTACAAAAAATGAGTATGCATGCATGTACCCCTCACGCTGAACCTGAACCTATCCCAACTAATATGAACCCAGATACCCTTCCCTTTGCTATTGTGATTGTAATCCCTCCTCCAACTTATATGGACAACAAGATGGGGAGATAATGGTTATTTTGCAAGATAAATTCAAATTTTGGTTCAAAATTTCATATATATTTTCAAAAATCCTAGAAAAAATCTAGTTAATGTAAAAAAAAGCAATTTGGGAAATTCCGAGCTTATTTTGACAACAAGATTAGGGCATCATGGTTAATTTGTTCTCCAAAAGAGAGCTTAGTTTTCTCGCCGTTGACTTGAGCCTACCCTTTATTTTCTTCCTAGATTCGCCACTGTATGTTAGTAGTGTAAGTTACTCTCCACTATGGCTAGTCTTAAAGCAAGATGGGACGAACTAGCTATTTTGGCCGTGAACCCTATAACTTCCCGCGTTGGGGCACTGTTCTGGGCGCTGTGGTTAACTAGGAACAAACTAGCTATTGAGGGGATCTTCCCGACTCACCCGGCTAATATCATCTACAAAATGCAACTTATTCCTGCAGCAGTGGAGTCCGTTGACGAGGCGCAAGGATGCTGAGAGGATGCAACATGCTCAAGACCGTCTGCGCCCGGTGTACGTGATGGCTAGGGAGCCAGCCGCCACTTCCTGATTTGGAGTGGCCCTTTTGTTCGTGTGCGAGCCTGTGTGCTCAGTGTTTTGGCCTCCGCGCCATGTAACTTCTGCTCGCGCTCTTTTGGCCGTGAACCCTTTAACTTCCCGCGTTTGTGTGGCCTGAGCATTTATGTGATGTGTGTAAGGTTTGATTTGACTTGGTTGGTACGCTGCCTATGTTGTGGGCTTTATTAATTTAAAGCCGGACGCTCCTAGCGTCTTTGTTCTAAAAAAAAGCAAGATGGGACGGGACAAAAGATCGACGGTGTATTTTGCGGCGCGTGGATTTTTACCAACAAAGTTCGACATATGTAATCATTAGCAAAACAAGTTGTACATAGCAAGGCAAGACAAGAGATGTTTTATCATTGGTCCCATACGATTTGAGAAAAGCTTCGGCGATTATACTTCCAGCGGTGAAGCACGTCCCTTTCTTTTGCCTGTGTCGGTCTTGGTTGGTGTGGGGTGATGCCTAGGGATATTCTGGTCGGTTCATTCGGTTGCATTTTGCTTGTGTTTTTCGGGTGAAAGACTTATCAGGGTAAGGCCAGCGGAATGCAGTTCTACCAGGCACCGACCAGCCAGGCGTAGTTCGACGCATAGAGAGGGCCTCCAAGGAAGATTGGTCGATCTGGATGCAACACCACATTAGTCACCGCTCGGGTCCTCCACACTACTGCACCGCACCAGATCGATCAACCAAGTTCTGATTGCAAGTATTTGTGAGTTTCTCTCCTTTGATAGCGTGCTGCATTGGAGGTGACTTACCCCGGCCCCATGAGGGAAACTGGGTAAGCTAAGTGAACTGTGGCGACTTCTGGCCTCATGAAGGGTTTCGCGATGACCAGCCATGAAGCAATGCCGAAGAAACTTATTGGCAAGCGTGAGGAGCAGACGTCTTGGAACAACCGTGACTGAGCATTTTGCCATCCCAGGTGAAGCCATCTCCCGTGGATTCGCTGCAAGGACCCTGCCCGACTTGCTTTTATTATCACGTCCACTCTCTCTTTCCATTTTTCCCTTCATGTTAGCGGTCATATTGGAGCGTTCTCTCAATAGCAGGTCGCCACGTAGTGTCTGGTGAGGAAGGGATGGTACCACGCTTAGGTGTCTGCGTTGCCTGGGGCCCTAGTTCTTCGAGGTCACGCGAGCGATTATTAGCGGCGTTGGTGGATGTTGGAACCAGGAACACCTGCAAGCTCTAGCTCACGACAACAATGGCGAGAGGAGGATGAAGGCTCAGGTGGTTTTTGTGCTGCGTACTGCGTTGCAGCTTTTTCCGTTTTCATTCCTCTTACGAACCACTTCTTCTTCGGTACAACCCCCTTAGATACATCGACGGACCAGATCTGTCCATACCCCTTCATAAAAAGGGTAGGATGGTCCTTTTACGAAATACGTCGCCCGGACCGTACAACAGGGAGCAGTAAACTGGGCCGGCCCAGCAGCAAACGATGTGCGTGGTGGACTTACAGTGAAACTGCTGTGTAGTGGACTTGTAGTGAAACAATGGAAAATCCTAAAAGTGAAACAGTGGAAAATCCTAAAAAAATTGCTTCCAGCAAGAATCGAACACAAGACCTCCCACAATAACACAATCAAGAACAACCACGAACACAAGACCTCCCACAATAACACAATCAAGAACAACCACGAACACAAGACCTCCCACAATAACACAATCAAGAACAACCACTATAATAAGCCAGCCATCTTGACTAATTGGCAGCGCGGCGTTTTAAGAACTATGACCAGTTACATATTTGACCATTTTTTTGGATATTAGAATGTGACTTTTTTTAAACACGGACATTTTTCCAAATTGTAAACAAAAGTTTTAAAATTTAAACAAAAAATCCGAAAAGCGGAACACATTTATAAACTCCAAACCAATTTAAAATAATGAGACTTTTTTTTAAAATTCTAACAATTTTTTAAAACACAAACTATTTTGAAACTTTAAACTTGTTTGAAAATGCGACCATTTTTTGGTATTTCCGATTTTTTTGTAAAATATGAATAAATAAATATGTTGGACATATTTTGAAGTTTGCGATTTTGAAAAACAAAAAGATTCATGAACCTTTTTAAACATTCCCGAAACAGGTAAAAACCGGCATGAAACCATCTAAAAGGTTCAAAAAACCGGCATCTGCAGAGGCAACGAACAGATTAAAATGGGCTGGCTCATGTTCACTCGTATCGATTGGGTGTGTGAGTAACAACGTTTGACGTAATAAACGTCAAATAGAGTTTCCCCCAACAGGCGTCTGATGGGATCGTTGCCATCCCCTAGTTAAGCCAACGGCTAAGCATTTTTTTTAATATTTTTTCTTAATTCTTTTTGAAACTTGTTCAAAAAGTTGGAAAATTATTTGGAATACCCTAAAATGTTCTTGTTTTCAAATATTTTTTAGAATTTTAAAAAATATTCTGGAATCTAAAAAAATGTTCGTGTTTTTGAATATTTTGTTCACAAATAGAATAAATGCTTGTGTTTCAAAAAAATGATAATTTTATAGAAAAGTACATTGTTTCCTATTTTTGTTCAAAATTTTCATCAATTGTTGGGAATTTATTATCAATTGTGGAAAAGGTGTTCAAACTTGTAAAATTTTCATACACAAATTGAAATTTTAAAATTGTTCGCAAATTTCAAGAGATGGTTAGTTCACAACAAAATGTTCATGTTGGTTGATAATGGTAGAAGTTACAAATAACAGAAGCTTTCAAATTGGGAAAAACTACATGCTCACGGGACTCGTCTGGCCTAGTCTAGCACACTCCTCTCAACTAGTGGTTTTTTGGACTATGGATAATTGACCCCAACTTTTTTCAGCAGCCTGGTACGGACACATGAGGCATCCATGCCAGGTTTGAACGACTTCCGACATCATTTGCATGGTGCGACACGTCCGATCATTTATCGGTCCTTTTTCACCAAGAAAACTCCAGAAAAGGATTTTTTTTTCTTCGAAAACTCAAACAACTTGGCATGGTGCCTAGAATTGGCCATATAAGCTCATGGAATAAATTTGGGTCATGTGATGGATGCCGAAAAAATGGTCTCAAACGGACCCTTCTCACCTACCCGAACACTCTCCATTGAATATGGTCTATTTTTTGACATGCATGAAATGATCTAACTTTTGTCAGCAGGTGGGCATGCCCATGGTAGGCATCCATGCCATGTTTGAATGAATTCCTACACTGTATGCAAGTTTCATCACATCTGACCATTTATTGACCTTTTTTCACCGAGAAAACTCCAGAAAATACAAAAATTGTTGTAAACTCAAACAACTTATTGAATCGGTCATACAAGGCCATGAAAAAAAGGGACTCGCAAATGGGCCGTTTTGGCCTACTCGAACTCCCCCTGTTGAACATGGTTATTTTTGGACATGCATGAAGACCCCAACTTTTGCAAGCAGGTGGGCATGCCCTTGGTAGGCATCTATGCCATGTTTGAACGAATTCCAACACCGTGTGAAAGTTGCATCACGTCCGGCCATTTTTCATCGAGAAAACTTCAGAAAATGTAAGAATTGTCGAAAACTAAAACGGCTTGGCATGGTGCCTTGAATTGGCCATACAAGACCAAGAAAAAATTGGAGCCATTTTAGGGATGTCGAGAAACGAAGTGCTCCCAAACGGACCATTCTCACCTACCCAAACACCCTCGGTTGAACATGGTATATTTTTTGACATGTATGAAATGAACCCAACTTTTGAAAGAAGGTGGGCACACCCTCGGTTGAAGTTGGGGCCAACTCAAGGATGTCGAGAAACAACAAGCTCTCAAACAGAGCCTTCTGCCTTACCCGCACACCCTACGTTGAACATGGTTTAGTTTTGAAAATTCTTGAAATGACCCCAACTTCTAGAAATAGGTAGGCAAGTCCTTGGTAGGCATCCATGCCAGGTTTGCACAATTTCTGACACCATATGCAAGCTACAACACGTCTGACCATTTATCGGCCTTTTTTGACCAAGAAAACTCTAGTAAATGCAAAATTTGTTGAAAAATAAAACAACTTGCCATGATGCCTTGAATTGGTCATACAAGCCAATAAAAAAATTAGGTTCATTTGACGGATGTTGAGGAACAATGTGCTATCAAACGGAGCCTTCTGGCCTACCCGGACAACCTACGTTGCATATGTTGTTTTTTGGGACATTCTTGAAATGACCACAACTTTTGCTAACCGGTGGGCCTGCCTATAGTAAGCATCTATGCTAAGTTTGGAAAATATATTTAAAATCATAATTTAGGTAGGTACTTAAAACTGTTTTTTAAGTTTTTAACGTAACTAATAAATAATAAGGGACAAAATTGAAAACTGCAAAGGCTTTTAAAAACATTTAATAAATATTTAAAGAAAAAATAATTTAAAATCATAATTTAATCACCTGGTCCGATCTTTCCAACAACTTCACCGTGTCAGTTCACAACGCACCCTTGGTCGACAGTGGCTACGAGCTTGTATAATAAAGAAGGTAAGGAAGCAAGCACATGGATACCAGACTTGAAGCTAATATTATGGTGAATACAGAATACATGTGATGTGAGAATATGAAGCCTATGATTTTGGAGATGGGAATGAAGCAAATATTTTGGTCGTTGGAAACATGTTATACGGACCAATGAAGCATGTTAATTTTGAGTTGATGTGGAGGCAAAATTTGAGCGTAGTTTTGGTGCAATGCAAATGAATAGGGATGAAATTTTTTGGTGCCTTTTTAGTTGCACAGGAAGTAAATTTTGGTAACATTGGATACAAATTTTGTTAGATTGATTATTTTCCTTTAAAATCTTGAATTAGTTTTCTAAGATTTATTTTGCTTTCTTAAATCAGTGATTTGTTTCCCAAGTCACGTGATCTATGGGCAGTTATTAGTTTCCACCAATCACATAAGGAAAAAGCTTTGCTGGCGCACGTGCTATGCCTTCCAATTGGATTTGTGTGTCAGTTTCTACAAATCGAATGATGACGAAGTGATCTGATCTGATCCCTAGCGTTTCTCTTTTTTTAGCGTCACATCTGCCGCGCGAACAACAAGAATTAAATGTTGAAGGTGGCAACGCAGCCCGTAGTGTCCCAGTTGTTTCTGCCAGAGTATTGATACTGAGAGGTAACGAGTTCGAATCTCACTACCAGCATCTATTTTTGAATGTTAAGGAAAATATTAATGGGCGAGCCCAGGACGCAAGAATGTTAAACAAAATATTAATGGGCCGAGCCCTGGATGCGTGGGGGCGTCGCGTCTGTTAGCACAGAGTTGGGCTGTCCAAATGAACAAACATACGGCGTATACGTCTCAGCGTACAATATGTGAAATGTCTGTACTACCTTTTACACGTTTTAGAGGGGGTTGTACCGAAGCACGCGGATCAACCACGCACGCGAGCTTATCGGTCATGCCATCCCACGACGCTCGCCTTGCGGGTGATGCGCGCGTGCCGCGAGCTACGCTGCATGCCATCCCATGCATCACTAACGGCCGCGCCAAGCTAGCTACCTACTAACTGAAACTACCGGGCCACATTCAGTGTACATGCACACGTTGACATGGCCGTTTATTTTGCTAACTGAAAACAAAAGCTAAGCTAGCTACTGAACCGGGCTAGGAAATACAGGTTCAACATTTCACCCCCTAATTTCGACGCCAGTTGCTCACCACTCTGACGCCAACCTTCTGTCTCATTTCAACAAACTTGATCCGGCCCAGCGCCTTGGTGAGGAAATCAGCAAGCTGTCCGTCAGTGCCGACCTGGTCGACTTCCACCTTGCCGTCTTCGATGCACTCACAAATGAAATGATACCGAATGTCAATGTGCTTACTTCTGTCGTGGTGCACCGGATTCTTGCTGAGAGCAATCGCCGACTTGTTGTCGACGCGCAGCTTTGCCCTCGTTGGAGTGTCGCCGGTGAGCTCGCCGAGGAGCCTGCACAGCCACACGCCTTGGCAGGCTGCGGTTGCCGCCGCCATGTACTCAGCCTCGCAAGACGAGACGGCGACGACCTTCTGCTTGTGAGAAGTCCATGTGATCGGGCTGGAGTTGAGGAAGAAGACCACTCCCGTCGTGCTCCGCCGATCGTCAACATCGCCGGCGTGATCGCTGTCGCTGTAGCCGATCACTTCCGGCGCTGCTGCACCACCTTGCTTGTAGCAGCAGCCATGGTTCAGTGTACCACTGACATAGCGCAGGATCTGCTTGACAGCAGCCCAGTGCGCCGCCGCCGGCGCCTCCAAGTACCTGCTCACCATGCCAACAGAGAACGAGATGTCTGGCCTCGTGTTGCAGAGGTACCGCAGGCTCCCGACGATGCTCCTGTACCGTGTGGCGTCCACGGCCTCACCGGAGCCAGTCTTGCCAAGCTTCAGCTGATTCTGCATCGGCGTGTCCGCAGGGTTGCACCCCCTCATCCCTGCAGCATCCAGAATCTTGGCCGCGTACGCGCTCTGGCAGATGGTGATCGTGCCTCCCTTCTGCTGAACTTCAATGCCGAGGTAGTAGCTCAGAAGCCCAAGATCACTCATGTCGAACAGATTTTTCATCTGCTCCTTGAATGCTGCAATCTCCTCGTTGCCGGCGCCGGTGATGATCAAGTCGTCGACGTAGACGCCGACGAGCAGAGTCGACGCGCCCGTGCCCCTCCTGTGCACCGTGTGCTCAAGGGGGCTGCGCTCGAAGCCGAGCGACACGAGCGACGCGTCGAGCTTGGCATTCCAAGCCCGTGGCGCCTGCTTCAGTCCGTACAACGCCTTCCGGAGGCGCATCACCTTTTCCGCGTCACCGCCGATGACGAAACCCGGCGGCTGGTGCACGTACACTTCTTCGCGAAGATCACCGTTCAGGAAGGCTGACTTCACGTCCATGTGATGGACTTGCCAGCCTCGATGCGCCGCGAGTG
This sequence comes from Thinopyrum elongatum, assembly GCA_011799875.1. NCBI lineage: Eukaryota > Viridiplantae > Streptophyta > Magnoliopsida > Poales > Poaceae > Thinopyrum > Thinopyrum elongatum. The sequence goes on from CM022297.1 coordinate 246,025,278, forward strand.
CTAGCAGCAGCCGCACAGTCTCCATGCGCGCCACCGAAGCAAACACTTCGTCGTAGTCCACGCCTTGCCGCTGCGCGTACCCTTTCGCCACCAGCCTCGCCTTGTGCTTCACGGTGTTGCCGGCGGCGTCCCTCTTGATCTTGTAGACCCACTTGAGCCCAATAGCTCTGTGGCCAGCCGGGAGCGTGACGAGCTTCCACGTGCCATTGTCGCGGATTGCCGCGAGCTCGGCGTCCATGGCGCGCTTCCAGCACGCCTCGTCGAGCGCCTCATCGACGCTGTCCGGCTCCTCCACAGCCATGAGGCACAGCCCGACCTGCTCTTCCCTCGCCGCCACGTCCAGCTCCGTGACTACATGCTTCATCTTGTGGTAGTGGACCGGAGTGTGGTCGAGGTCGTGGCGCTCGCTGTCGTCGTCCGGCGGCGTGGCCCAGCCGTCCTCCACGGACACGGGCGAGCTGCCTGCTGACGCCACGAGAGGCGACCCTGCTGCCGCAGAGGACGAGGGGTCAGCACTGGTTGGAGTAGCAGGGGCTGCCGGAGAGCCAGTGCGTGCCGGTGAGGACTGCACATCGTGGTCTTCATCACTGTAGGTGACCACAAGATGTTCGACCGGGAGCGCGGCGTCTCCGTTGGCCGCGGTCGTCCAGTCCCACCTCCTCTGCTCCTCAAAGGTGATGTCGCGGGTTATGATCACCCGCTTGCTCGATGGATCGTAGGCCCTGTAGGCTTTGGCGCCCTCCTTGTACCCAACGAAGATCGCCGGCGTGGAGCGGTCTGCCAACTTGTCGATGCCGGGGCCGAGCCGCTTCACGTGCGCCACGCACCCAAAGACACGAAGATGGTGCACTGCCGGCTTCCGCTTGTGCCAGGCCTCGTACGGCGTCAGCCCGTCGAGGCTGCGTGTGGGCGCGCGGTTGAGGAGGTAGACCGCAGTCTTCACCGCCTCTCCCCAGAACGTCGCTGGCACCGCCATGGCCTTCATCAGACAGCGGGCCATCTCGACCACTGTCTGGTTGCGCCGCTCGACCACGCCGTTCTGCTGGGGCGTGTACGGCGCGGTGGTGCAGTGCTTGATGTCGTCGTCGTCGCAGTACTTGCGGAAGGCGATCGAGTTGAACTCGCCGCCCCGATCCGAGCGGAACGCCAGGAGGTTGCAGTTCGACTCGGCCTCTGCCCGTGCCTTGATTTTCTTGAAGCGATCAAACGCCTCATCCTTGGATTGGAGCACCTCAAGCCACATGAATCGTGAGTAGTCATCAACGATCAGGAGAAAATACCAATTACCTCCCGCTGTGGCCGGCTTGATCGGACCACAAAGATCGCTGTGGACGAGCTCCAGAGCGGCTCCACGCAGTACGTCGTGGCCTGGGGAAATGGTAGCCGATGCTGCTTGCCCAAGGCGCACCCGTCGCAGACTTGGTCGACGCGGTCGATGACGGGGACGACGTCCGCCATGCCCAGGCGGCCCAGATCACGTAGCGCGCGGAAGTTCAGATGGCCGTAGCGGCCGTGCCACAGCCACGCCTCGTCCGCCCTGCGTGATAGCAGGCAGACAGGGCGCCCCGCCGTCAGGTGCAGCACGTACAGCCGTCCGCCGTTCCTCTGAACGCGCGCGATGAGGCGGCCTTCTTGATCGCGAAGCCGCAGCAGTCCGTGGCGGATGTTGATCTCACACCCGAGCTCGTCCATCTGACCCAAGCTGATGATGTTGCTGCGTAGACGAGGTATGAAGTACACCTCCGACAGAGTCAGGTGCTCACTGTTTTGGCACTCGAAGAGGATGGTGCCCCTCCCCTCGATCTGCACGTCGTTGCCGTCGCCGAGCCTCATGGAGCCGTGCACGCCGACGTCGAGCTCGGAGAAGATCTCCCGGCACCCGGACATATGGTTGCTCGCCCCGGTGTCCAGGTACCAGGACATGTCGCAGCGGCCGTCGGCACGAGCGGTGCGCGCCTGGGAGCGCTCCTCATTGAGGAGAACGCGCTCGACCGGGCGCTCTGTGGTCGTCGAGAGCGCGCTCACCGTTGCCAGCAGGAGAGACGTCTCCGTGTCCTCCCCTGCGCCACGCGCCAGGTTTGCCTGCTCCTTGCGCTCGCGCCGTGGCTAGGTGCAGTGCTTGGAGAAGTGCCCAGGCTTGTTACAATTGTAACACTTGACCTGGGACATGTCGCGCTCTCCGTTCGGCGCGCCATCGCGCCCGCCATTTCCACCACCGCCCTGGCTGCCGCCACGACGGTTTTGCTGCTTGCCGCGGTGACGGTTTGAGCCGCCGCCCTGTCCGCCAGGCCCACCTGGTCCGCCGGAGCCGCCCTGGCCGCCGCCCTGGCTGCTGCCTTAGCCTTGGGCGCGCGGGTTCTTGCGTGCGTTCCACTGCGCCTCCGTCATCAGCAGCTGGGCCCCGCCGCCTCCACCCTAATCGTTGGTGAGGTAGCGCTCCTCCGCGGAGCGCAGGCGCCCGACGAGCTCCTCAACGGAGAGCGTGTTGAGGTCGAGCATCGTCTCGATGGCGAGGGCGATCTGCATGTACCGAGACGGGACGACGTGGAGGAATTTCGAAACCACTCTCACCTCGTCCATGGTGTCGCCGAGCGAGCGCAGGTTGTTGACGAGCGAGGTGATCCGCATGCCGAACGCGTCGAGCGTCTCGCCGTCGCGGAACGCGATCGCCTCAAACTCGGAGCGCAGCCGTTGCGCCGTGGCCTCGCGCACGCGCATGGTCTTGATCGTATCCCGTGCCTCCTTCGCCGTCTTCTTCACCACGATCGCACCCACCATCTCCGGCGGTACGGATCGTAGGATGGCCGCCAGCGCCGCCTTGTCGTTGGGGACGCTCGACGGGTTTCCCTCCACCGCTTCCCACATCAAGTTGGCCTCCATGTTGATCTGCATCAGCACGGACCACTCGAAGTAGTTCGTCGGCGTGAGCATCGGCCACACCGTGGTGCCGCTTGGGACGAGGCGCTCCTGGACCGTGCGCTCGTGCACGACGATCTCCTTGCCGTGCCTGTGGCTGCGGTTTCGACCACGGCTACGACCGCGATCTGAGGTCGGGGAACGCGCGCCTCCACTGCCGCTGCCGTCGCCCTTGTGGGCTGCAGCGCGCGCCGCCGCCGCGGCGTCAGCGGTCACCGGACTGCCCCCTGGGGAGGTCGAACCGGCCATGGTCACCAAGGAACGACGCGGCTCTGATGCCACTTGTTGAAACCAGGAACACATGCAAGCTCTAGCTCACGACAACAATGGCAAGAGGAGGACGAAGACTCAGGTGGTTTTTGTGCTGCGTACTGCGTTGCAGCTTTTCCCGTTTTCATTCCTCTTATTTGTACTGAACTTACAAAGAGAGAGATCAACCACACACGCGAGCTTACCAGTCGTGCCATCCCACGACGCTCGCCTTACGGGTGATGCGCGCGTGCCGCGAGCTACGCTGCATGCCATCCCATGCATCACTAACGGCCGCGCCAAGCTAGCTACCTACTAACTGAAACTACTGGGCCACATCCAGTGTACATGCACACGTTGACATGACCGTTTATTTTGCTAACTGAAAACAAAAGCTAAGCTAGCTACTGAACCGGGCTAGGAAATACATGTTCAACAGTGGACCCAGTAGCGAGACGTTACCGCGGCGGACTTTGACGTTGCAATGGAAGATCTGGTGGGGGGAGTTGTGGCGACATGGCCTATACAAGGGGCCAAGGAGGGTTTTTGCTAGCTGACTTTCCGATGATATCCCATGCCCTTCTATTTGCTGTCATGGCCTGTTAGTAGCGAAGGGGTTGTGAGAACCCGCGGGATGCGAATGTTAGTGCTTTCCGTGTGGTGCTTGCCTATGCTTTGGCCTATTCGAAGTGTAATGGACAGCGTCGATGAGCAGCATTCGTGTTTCTATAGGCTCTCTACTTTAGCCTTAGACCCCGGAAGCGAGACTGCACCAGCTCGCGTGTGGTGTGCGCCCGGTTAGAGCGCTCTCTGCAGCTTTTGGGCTTGCGCGCGGGGCCTCTCCGTCGCTTTCCTTAGGCACCGGGCAGGTTGCCTTGCCGGCACTAGCCTGGCCCATGTTGGCGGATGGTGCCAGCCGGTGTGAGACAGCCAACTGGCTGGGGTAGTCCCATCCGATCCGGGTTGGTTCAACGGAGGCAGCTGGGTACCAGGGAAGCCGAAGTGTGATTGCTATCCTTGGCAAAAGAGTGTAGCCCAGGAAGCTTTTTAACTAGTGGTTTATCCAGCTAAGCATCATGCTAGAGCTAAATAGAGATTCCATTTCCAACTTTGTAATGAGAGTTTCCTTTAGAGCAGGGCAAGAGTTACAGGTGTGCTTTCCAACTATTCATGATGCTTTGTGTCTTCCTTTTTTTTAACATAACCACTTTCAGACCATTGACAGTGAGTATTTTTCTAATAGTTCACTTAGTTTATATTTTATGTTTCAAATCTCTATTTTTAATGGAGGAGTCCGTACGTCGTTTGGTTGGTTCGCACGTAATCATTAATGCGAAAATAGTTTGGAAACGGGTGCCGAATCAATTAACAAATCAAATCATTAATGCAATTAATTACTTGATTGCTAATTGTGGGTGCAAGTTAATTTGGTTCATTTAAATAAGGATTTTTCACACGAAATCAATTTTAAAACCAAGCCATTAATGCAATTAATTCATTAGACATACATTTAATTAGCTCTGTAGATAATTGAAAGTAGACTTTTATTCCAATTTGGCGGGCAATTAATTAATTAGATAGGTAATTAATTCGGCCTTCTGATAATTAGACATGCAGTTAATTTACTCCGCAATTAATTAACTAGGCAAACAGTCAAGCGTGTCCAATAATTTGAAAGCCCTCGCTGGTGAGGATGGCCAGCAGGCTCTCACCGACTGTCAGTGGGCTTTCAGCGACATCACCGACCAGTGCTTTCGAATATGGACAATGGCCACCACGCGCTTTCGACGTGGGCGACCAAGCATTCAGTAAGATGGATGATGACCATGCTCTGTAGGACGTCCATACGCTCACAGTTGCCAAACATTCATGGGTGAGGTCAACAGGCGCTCGAGGACAACCAAGCACTCATGATAAAAGGTTTTGACCGCCTCTTCGAGAACGACGGTGAAAATAGTTTGGAAACCGGATGCCAAAACAATAATTAAGCCATTAATGCAATTAATTTCCAGATTGTTAATTAAATATGTAATTAATTAAGTCCATTTCAATAGAATTTTTTTAGCATGGAATCAATTTGAATATTGAGTTATTAATAAAAATAATTAATTACGCTGATAGTTAATTAAGCATGTAGATAATTAGAAATAGGAATCTCTACTCCTAAAGGGGGAGTTGGTAGCTTCTCATCACCGGTTTATTTTGTCTCATTTTTTACGTCTCACCTCTCATCACCCCCTGTCACTGAATTTTTCTCTCTCCCATTAAAAATCTAAATCCCATTAAAGGGGGAGATATGGTTTCGTGCTTACTTTGGTAGGTGCTGAGTCAGAAATAATAGATAAATAAGGATTCAGAAATCATACCATACATCTAAGATCACCTCCCTAAAAGAGAGACAACAGATTTTTCTCAGTAACCTTCCAAAAAAATCAGATATTCCTTAATAACAAATGGCTAATACCGCATTATGCCATTTATTATTAACATTATGTTTATTATTAATTGACAATCATAATTTTCCTAACAAAATAAAAAATCTTATGGGCGCACGCATCCGCGCACCCCTGCGGAGGGACGTCGTGCGCGGCACCATGGAGGACGCCGTGTCCGGGCCTGACGCCGATGCAATGCTCGAGAATGCCATGGCGGGAGCTTGGCGTCGAGGATAGCCGTGGAGGAAGGCGGGTCATCGGACCGCCACGTACATGTGTTTGTGGACGTGATCATATTATATTTCTTATCGGTCATACAGATAGCCAGCCAGGATATATTCTCAAATCAAGTGTACCATTCAAATGTCAAGAAATTCGAAGTAGGGATTTTTCCCAATTATTCAGATAATTAATTGATTTAACTGTCAGTTAATTAGGCATGCATAGAGTTAGGTAGACAGTTAATCGCGCTGAATCATTTTGAAATCACTCATGGACAAGGACGGTCAACAGGCTCTCAGCGTCGCCTAGCACCATAGACAACGGCCATCATATGCGCTCGCGACATGGGCAACCAAGCGCTCACCAAAATGCATGACGACCATGCCCTGCAGTATGTCCACACGCTGACGATTGCTGAAACTTTCGCGGGCGACAACACGACACTATAGTGGCCAGGTGGTTCATTATGTAGTATAAAGAAAGAGTGTTCCAAGAATAAGAAGGAAAAAGAATTAAAGTGGCCAAATGATCCATTGTGTTGGAGAAGAAAAGAATGTTCCAAAAAACAAAGTGAAAAAAGAAAGGAAGAGTATCCTATAAAAAAAAGTAGGATCGAGAACTAAAACTAGCGCGGAAGGAGGAAGAAGAAGATAAGACGTCACTGACGAACACACTGATGTTGACGTGGTGTCGGTTGGCGCCAACGAAGATTGACGAAGAGGCTAGGAATAAAAGATGTAGGGAAGGACGAGGAAGAGAAGAACGATAAGTACTTCTAGCAATGAATGTTATGTGGGTTAGAGGTGAAGCTTATTGGAGACGAGGAATATGTTCAGGTTGCCACTCGCTTTACAAGTCGGTCTTAATTTGCAAAGTTGAATGGACCTTTGAGAATTAGCTCTATAGTTATTTGTTGTTTTGTGTTAATAGTACATGTTAGCTCTACCCACTCTATTATATTGTAAATATAAAAAGTTTCATACATGTTGCAACGCACGGTGAAGGTGAGGTGAACATCATCTGGTTCTAAATGTGAGGGCTCAAGTGAGAAATCTCCCGGTACGACGAAAAATCGAGTAGCAAATGGAGGGTTCGATAGGAAAAAAGGGAAGGGTGTGCCGTGGAGTGGGGTTTTTGCTGTTGGGTCTGCGTGTTGGAGATAACATGGAGAATAGTCCAGACATCCATACCCCCCCCCCCCCCCCCCCCCCATATATGATATGGATTTGGGGAGCCTGGACTATCCAGACGTTTAAATTCTGGGGAGCCTACTGGGCACTCATCTAATGTTGGAACATGCCCGAACGTATGAGGGAGAAATGAGCTTCAACCTTGAAGATAACCCTAATTATTTATTTAATTTATTTATATATGCATTATAGCCCGTAGCAACGCACGGGCATTCTACTAGTAGTTCCATTAACTTCCAGACCATAGTTGGTCGCTCAATTGGTTCTTCAAGTAGCTTACTTCACTCCCGTTCAATGTTTCACATAGTTCGCTTAACTTCCGGGTTGTAGTTGCCCCTTATAGACTTGCACTTAAATGTTCTGGGTGCTGGGTTGCCCTGGTCGGCCAAAGACGGACATTGGAAATGATCATCGTTATCTGTCATTGGTGAATATACAGGGCATATACAAACACATTATGAACACAATGACTTGCAAACCATTCCCAAGAAACATCCTTGAAATAGCTCACTTAACTTCCTAATTATGTTTCAAATAGTTCATTTAGCTTCTCGGTTTGTGTTAGTCTCTGTGCCAATTGGTGCAACGGGTCTTCTAGTTGATATTAAGCCAACAAAAATGTCTGTTGTTATTTCTTACACTTGGTTCAAGAGTTGCAGTTACTTAAAATTTACTGCTTATCTTTAAAATATACATACATGTATTTTACTGTTTATGATCATATCTTAATATTTGACCATTTTTTTAAATAGACAAGTGAATGCTAGTAAAAGTCTGTGTTGTAAAAACTATGACTAAATGAGACTTCCTCGTCCTTAAAATTCTTGCTGTGATAATAGTTACCCCATTCAAAACTCTTGCCACATTTTACCTCATTTCATATTTTGAAATTGTTGCCACCCAGGTTGCTATGTATGAACTATGCAGGTGGATCATGAGTAAACATATATATATATATATATATATATATATATATATATATATATATATATATATATATATATATATATATATGGCAACAAATTTTGCAAACAAATATTTTCTCTGTTTTAAAATAAAAGACGTTTTGGCACATTGACTTATAACATACCAAAACCTCTTATACTAAAAACGAGGAGGTAGTAGAAGAGAGACAACTAGTGTCACAAATGAGAAGAAATCTAATGTGGCAAAAATATTCAATGGGGTAACTAGTGTCGCGACAAATTGGTAAATTTATGTGGTAAAATGTGCAGTTTACTCTCAAATTATTTTGCGTAGTAGACATTGTCTTCGCCTAACCAGTCTAAACATAGTTTTTATATCAACAGAATTTACTTCATAATTAATTTTTATGGGGATCGTTGCTACTCGTGCGTCCCATTCATGTTGTGCTTGAGGACAAAGCTCTAATTTGTGTTGTGCTTGAGGACAAAGGTCTGATTCATTGTGCCCTGCGCGCACATTTCACGTAGTGAATTCCCCCATCAACGCTCCGTTTGTTTGCCGTGGTGCGCCACCGCTCTGAGCCGGCCCCTCCGGTGCACAACGATGCCAACAACGATATCTTATCTTCTTATCCTGCCATCAGAGGAGGACCACCATTGTTTGGCAATTCACGATCGTTCGTTTGGGTTGCTAGGGCGATGCTGCTCGTGGCGCCACAAGCTTTTCGATCAATCTAGGTGCCTGTCACCTTCTTAGACGACGATATCGGCACCCATATACATGCTATCACACATGTGAGTAGGCTCATGAGCATCATACATTTGAGGTTGTTTGGCTGAAATTTTCACAACCACACGTTTGTTCTTTATGCATTGGACATTTGGATGGACATCCAATCAGATGCTAATATATTTTCTCTATTTTAGAATGCAAGACACTTTGTCGAGGAAATTTTAACATTAAAAACCTGATAATTTTAAGAATGACAAAGCGAATGTCTTCAAGTATCTTGATTATAGAAGACCAGATAAGTTTGGCTCAGATAACACTTACTGTGTGTAAGATGAGCATGTCATAAGTGACAGAAGGAGAGCACATATATTTCATTGTTTTACTATTCAATATAAAATGGACAATTGTTCTTTTGAATGCGGTTGGGTCTAGGTTCAGAAAAATTCTCCCCATTATATTCATGTTAGTTCGGGAGGACTACCAAACATATCTTGAACCATCATCGGCCGTTTTCAAATCAATGAAATGAAACCAAAAGAAATACTCTGAGCGGACACATGCTTATATATTAGAAGCAATTATTAAATGGAGTGGTAGAGACCTCCATGGCTCCATTAGCCCTGTCCCATTGAAAGAGGCACATGGGCAATCAGCTGCCACAGCCTTTTGACGTATATCTTTCATGTCCTTTCAATATTATTCGAGAGATTTACATGACAAGTTCAAAGTGTGGATATATACATGCGTACGAATCGAAGAATGAGTACATCTGGCCCAACGCATTCATATGTAGATGATGGAGACAGCTTTAGAAATGCTAGTTTTAACATGTTTTGAATTGTTAATGGGGTTATTTCATGCTCCATATGTGAGAAGGATCTTCCGTAACTTTGATCGGCTGTCTTCATTAATTTATCTATTCAAGTAACTAACTCGAGGTGTTTTGATAATAGTATATCCTAATGGACTAATCATAGGCACGATGTGTATGTGCTGTCAGTTCAATTGTTACTGTATGCGTGCTACAGCTTATAATATCAACCGTCCACGCCAGTCCAATGGATCCCCTTACTTCCACTCAATTCTACTGAAGAAAAAAATAGCGTGTTATAGCGTGTAGAAAATTGTCTCGCTAAATTGATCAGTGTACAATGTCTCGCTAATAGCATGCTATAGCGCGCTATAGCATGATAATAGCATATTTTCAGGGACGACACTATTTTGTATAGCGCGGTATTTTTTTTCCTTGCTCAATTCTCTTATTAAATCGCAAAAACACCACACTACTGGGACCTGCAGGTGAAATCGACACGCACGGCACCGGCACCCTCGTATGTCCAGAGCTTGCGAACCTGCAAACAAGGCGTCGCGTGGCTACCGAAACAGGACACTGTCACCAGACCTGCAGCATTTGTTAGATCAATGCCAAGTAATTCATGCATCGAGACATGTATTCATCCTACACCAGTTAACCACCTAGCGTTCTTCTCCATGGTAGCTCCAGCCAACAATCGTGGGGCTACAAGAACTCACAATTTCTCAAAAAAATGATAGTCTCCTAGAGGAACATATGATCCAGGCGAGCTCCCGTCCTACGGCCGAGGCGGCGCCGGCGCCGTGCGTATTCGTTTCACACGCACGCTGACAGCTAAGCTGGCCAACGCGAGCAGCCGGAGGACCGCCGTTCTTCCGGCGTCGTTACAGTTTTTTTTCTGACTAATTAATAACATAATTAAGGCTGATGAAAAAGAGCCTTTGGATTGAAACGAACGGTAGATTTTGAGAGCAATAGCATGCTAAAGTAATAACATTACTATAGAGGATATGCAGTTAAAGTTTCAAGTTTGACCAGAAATATTGACAGAAACTAATTAGAATTTTTTTATAACACTGAAGATTTTATTGCTTTAAGTGAATGACAGTATTTACCATATAAATAAGTTTTTGTAATACTAGTTACCAGATTTTAAAATTTTGTCAAAACTTACCAGATTCAAAAAATATTGTCAAAACTTACCAGATTTAAAAAATATTGTCACAACTTACCAATTTTAAGATAATTTCCTCATTTTTAAATCTAGTAAGTAGTGTCACAAAAAATTTCAAATAGGTAAATTTTGTCACTGTTATGCCAAAATCTTATAATTTCTGACAAAATTTCTCAAATCTGGTAAGTAGTGTCTCAAAAGCTTATTATATGGTATCTCTCAAAAAAACTTATTATATGGTATAAAATAACATCATTTACTCTACTGTTTCTGCCTTTAATGTCAAGAAGCACACGATACCCCACAATTTATTATAAGAAAGGTACTAATTAAAGTGCAAGTAGTGTAATTACATGCCGGTGAGGAAGACAACAATTCAAACAGAAATACTTACTCCGGTTATTTTTACATGTCACATTAGCTTTGCCTTAAGTCAAATTTCGTAAAGTTTGACCAACAGTTAGTCAAATTATATGTATGTGTTTGTATATAAAAAGGTTGTATCAATAGATTCATAATTCAATCTAATATAATATAATTTCAATTTTTTACACCAATATATAAATATAATTTGACTAATTGTTGGTCAAATTTCATAAAGTTTGACTTAAGACAAAGCTAATGTGACATGTAAAAATAACCGGAGGGGGGTATATCAGTAACCCTATTGAAGGTTGCAATATATTAAATCTCTCAGTCCCAAGAATACAAGTAAATCTAGGATTGTCCAAAATCAAACTATTTTGAGTAGTTGGAGAGGAACTATTTTGAGTAGTTGCAGTATTGGAGAGGAACTAATTGACAAAAGAGTCCTCCTGCCGTCTCCCGCAACGCCGCCTCACATATCTCCCCCAAATGCCCCACAAAACCACATCCCTAATCCTTCAAGTATGCCGTACATCTAAGAGAAAGGGACATAGGAGTTACCTATGTGTGGGAGGAGGACGATGGCCGCTGAGAAGATGGTCGGCGGCCGCTCACGCGTGGAGTGCGCCCGGTTAGAGCACTCTCCACGCCTTTTGGGCTCGCATGCGTGGCCTCTGTGTCGGTTCCCTTAGGTGCAGACAGGTTGCCCCACCGGCGCTAGCCTAGCCCGCGTGGGCAGATGGTGCCAGCCGGTCTAAGAGAGCCAGCCGCCTGGGGTAGTCCCGTCCGGTCAGGGCAGTTTCGATAGAGGCAGCCGGGTACCAGGGAAGCCCAAGTGTGATTGCTATCCTTGGCAAAAGAACGTAGCTCGGGAAGCTTTTGAACCAGGGGTTTATCCAGTTAAGCATCATGCTAGAGCTGAAAAGAGATTCCATTTCCAGCTTTGCAATGAGAGTTTCCTTTAGAGCATGGCAAGAGTTTCAGGTATGCTTTCAAACTATTCGTGGTGCTTTGTGTCTCCCTTTTTTTTAACATAACCACTTTCAGACCATTGACGGCGAGTATTTTCTAATAGTTCACTTAGCTTACGTTTTATGTTTCAAATAGTTTGCTTTAACTTCCAGGCTACAGTTGGTCGCTCATTTGGTTTCTTCAGGTAGCTTACTTCATTCCATTTTATGTTTCATATAGCTCGCTTAACTTCCGGGTTGTAGTTGCCCTTTATAGACTTGTATGTCAATGTCTCGGCTCTTCGCTTGCCCTGGCCGGCCAAAGAAGGCCATGGGAACGACCATCGTTAATTTAATGCGGTAAATTCAATGGGGTAACTAGTGTCGCGACAAATTGGTAAATTTAATGCGGTAAAATGTGCAGTTTACTCTCAAACTATTTTGCATAGTAGATAGTGTCGTCGCCTAACCATTCTAAATATAGTTTTATATCAACATAATTTACTTCCTAATTAATTTTTATGGGACCGTTGTGGCTCGCGTGTCCCCTTCGTGTTGTGCTTGAGGACAAAGCTCTAATCTGCGTTGTGCTTGAGGACAAAGCTCTGCTTCAACATGCCCCGCGCGCACCTTGCACGTGGTGAACTCCCCCATCAACGCTCCGTCTGTTTGCCATGGTGCGCGCTCCTGGCCGGCCCCTTCGGTACACAGCGACGCCAACAACGATATCTTATCCCGCCATTAGAGGGGGGCCACCGTTGTTTGTGATTCTCAATCATTCATTTCTGTTGCTAGGGGCGATGTTGCTCGTGGCGCCACAAGCTTTTCAATCAATCTTGGTGCCTGTCACCTTCTTAGACAGTGATATCTGCCCCCATATACATGCTATCACACATGTGAGTAGACTCATGAGCATCACACATTTGAGGTTGTTTGGCTCAATTTTTCACAACCATATGTTTGTTCTTTATGCATTGTACATTTGGATGGACATCCAATCCCATGCTAATATATTTTCTTTATTTTAGAATGTAAGACATTTTGTCGATGAATTTTAACACTAAAAACCTGATAATTTTAAGAATGACAAAGTGAATGTCTTCAAGCATCTTGATTAAAGAAGACTGGATAAGTTTGGCTTAGTTAACACTTACTGTATGTAAGATGAGCATGTCATAATTGAGAGAAGGAAATCATAGATATTTCGTTGTTTTACTTTTCAATATAAAATGGACAATTGTTCTTTGGATGCGGTTGGGTCTAGGTTCCGAAAAATTCTCCCCATTATATTTGTGTGAGTTCGGAAGGACTACCGAACATATCTTGGACCAGCATCGGCTGTTTTCAAATCAATGAAATGAAACAAAAAAAATATTCTGACTAACACGTGCTTATATTAGAAGCAATTATTAAATGGAGTGGTAGAGGCTCCATTAGCCATGTCCCATTGAAAGAGGCACAGGGGCAATCAGTTTCCACAGCCTTTTGACGTATAGCTTTCATGTCTCCTTCAATATTATTCGAGAGATTTACATGATAGGTTGAGAGTGGATACGTGCGTACGAATCGAAGAATGAGTAGATCTGGCCCAATGCATTCATATGTAGATTATGTAGACAGCTTTAGAAATGCTAATTTTAACATGTTTTGAATTGATAATGGGGTTATTTCATGCTTGAAAGTGCAACTAATCCCCGGGTGGTTTTGGTAATTCATAATAACATATAGCTCATTGAACTAATATTCATTCAAGTCTAATATTTCAGAAAGTTCAATGAATGACATGGCATGGACAAGAGATGTGGACCCCTCAAAATGCTAAGGACACATATTGGCAAAAGCTCAAGACACTTCATTTCTATTTTAGTGATCCAAGATCACATTGAGTCCATAGGAAAGCCAATACTATTAAAAGGGGATGAGGTGTTGCTTAATGGTCTACTTGCTCAAAGTGCTTAGTGATATTGCTCCAAAGCCCTCAACCACTTTCTCATTCCAAATATGTCCAAAACCCAAAGTCAAACTCGGCTCCACCGATTCTTTCTATCCGGCGCCACCGAGTTTATTTGACATAGCCACTGCCAGAAACCCTAACACCTCGGTCACACCGATACGGATCTCGGTCTCACCGAGATGGCCCTGCAAACTCTCTGTTTCCCTTTTGTAACATTTCAGTCTCACTGAAATGAGCGATCGGTCACACCGAGTTTGCTTGACCAACTCTCTGTTTGCTCTTTGCTGAAATCGGTCTCACCGAGTTCACACAATCGGCGCCACCGAGATGAGATTTTTCCCTAGCCCTAGCACATCGGCCCCACCGAGTTGTTCCAGTCGTTCCCACCGAGATTCCTAATGTTCACATTTTGAACTTAATCAGTCTCACCGAGTTCTTCTATTCGGTCTGACCGAGTTGGATCAAATGTGTGTAACGGTTGGATTTTGTGTGGAGACTATATATACCCCTCCACCCCCTTCTCCATATGTGAGAGAGCCATCAGAACATGCCTACACTTTCAGCTTACATTTTCTGAGAGAGAACCACTTACTCATGTGTTGAGATCAAGATATTCCAATCCTACCACAAGATTCTTGATTTCTAGCCTTCCCCAAGTTGCTTTCTACTCAAATCATCTTTCCATCATATCCAAATCTGTGAGAGAGAGTTGAGTGTTGGGGAGACTATCATTTGAAGCACAAGAGCAAGGAGTTCATCATCAACACAACATCCATTACCTTTTGGAGAGTGGTGTCTCCTAGATTGGTTATGTGTCGCTTGGGAGCCTCCGACAAGATTGTGGAGTTGAACCAAGAAGTTTGTAAGGGCAAGGAGATCACCTACTTCGTGAAGATCTACCCAAGTGAGGTAAGTCCTTCGTGGGCGATGGCCATGGTGGGATAGACAAGGTTGCTTTTTCGTGGACCCTTCGTGGGTGGAGCCATCCGTGGACTCGCGCAACTGTTAGCCTTCGTGGGTTAAAGTCTCCATCAACGTGGATGTACGATAGCATCACCTATCGGAACCACGCCAAAAATCTATGTTTCTTCATTGTGTTTGCACTCTCCAAACCCTTCCCTTTACCTTCATATGCAATGTTTTACTTTCCGCTACTACACTCTTAGAATTGCATGTGTAGGTTGATTGCTTGACTTGTGCTAATTGCTAAAATCTGCCCACAACTAAAATTGGAAAAATGTTAGATTTTTATTTGGTCAAGTATTCTAATCACCTCCGCTAGACTTACTTTCGATCCTACAATTCTCCATACGTGAGAAGGATCTTACTACCCTCGTCCTGGTTTATTAGTCCCCATTGTAGTTTGGGTCAAAGTGTGACCACATATTTGACTAACAAAATGCCAATGCATGTCAAAAAAAAAATTGTTGGATTCGTATTTGAATATAGTTTCCAGTGATATTATTTTGGCTACGTATAACGAATATTTTATTAGTTAAAATATGACCCAAAATACGTGGGGTCTATTAATTTGTTTGTTCAAGTAACTAACTCGAGGTGTTTTGATAATATAATGTAATGTACTGATCATAGGCGTGACGTCTATGTGTTGTTAGTTAGTGCTCCCACCATCATAGGATATGTAGTTAAAGTTTCAAGTTTGACCAGAAATATTGATAGAAACTAGTTACAATTTTTATAATCGAAGACTTTATTGCTTTGAGTAAATGACAGTATTTACCATATAGATAAGTTTTTGTAATACTACTTACTGCATTTTAAAAATTTGTCACAACTTACCAGATTTAAAATATATTGTCAGAACTTACCAAAATTAAGATAGTTTCCCCATTTTTTAATCTAATATCTAGTGTCACATATCTTTAAAGGGATAATTAGTTTTGTGCCCCTAATTGTGTCCCACTCGGCTATTTTATCCCTAATTTCCAAAAGCCATCGGTTATGTCCAAGTCACTTCGCTCCTCTTATCTTTTTTCCTTTGTCTGTTTGACCGTCACTTTGAAAACTTCATAAAAAATTCATACTAAATCAGAAAAATACAAATAAGATACCAAAATGTTCGGAAAAACACCACCTATATGTCAATGTCATTTGCATTCATGACAAAAGTGTTGGAAAGTGCCAATCCAAGTTTTAGCTCTTATGATACCACCATCAACAGAAAAATTTGAAAAAATTCAAAAATAAATTTGGTGGCAAAGAATTACAAATGTTTTAAGTGCTTGCCAAGTTTCATCAGGGAATGACATTCATGGAAGTCGTGACAAAAAAAAAATCTATTTTGAAGTGTATATTGTTTTTTTGCCACGACTTCCATGAATGTCATTCCCTGATGAAATTTGACAAGCATTTAAAACATTTGTCATTCTTGGCCACCATTTTTTTTGAAATTTTTTAGATTTTACTATTCATGGTGGTATCATAAGAGCTAAAACTCATATGGGCACTTTCCAACACTTTTTTCATGAGTGTAAATGACATTGACATATAGGTGATGTTTTTCCAAACATTTTGTTATCTTATTTGCATTTTTCTACTTTAGTATGAATTTGTTATGAAGTTTTCAAAGTGATGGTCAAACGGTCAAAAGGCAAAAGCATAAGAGGAGCGAAGTGACTTGGACAGAACCGATGGCTTTTGGAAATTAGGGGTAAAACAGCCGAGTGGGACACAACTAAAGGCATAAAACTAATTATCCCATCTTTAAAACAGGAAAAATTATCACAGTTATGGCAAATTCTGATAAGTTGTGACTAAATTTCTCAAATCTAGTACGTAGTGTCTCAAAAGCTTTTTCATATGGTAAATATCATCATTTACACTACTATCTCTACCCTAATGTCAAGAAGTACATGATACCACACAATTTATTACAAGAAAGGTACTAACTAAAGTGAAAATACTATAATTACAAGCCAGTGAGGAAGAAAACAATTCAAACAGAAATACTCACTCCGGTTATTTTTACATGTCACATTAGCTTTGTCTCAAGTCAAATTTTGTAAAGTTTGACCAACAATTAGTCAAATTTTATGTATGTGTTAGTATATGAAAGTTGTCTTAATAGATTCATAATTCAACTAATATAATATGATGTCAATTTTGTACACTAATATATACATATAATTTGACTAATTGTTGGTCAATTTCATAAAGTTTGACTTAAGACAAAGCTAATGTGACATGTAAAATAACCGGAGGGAGTATATCAATAACCCTATTGAATGTTGCCATATATTAGTTCTCTCCGTCCCAAGAATACAAGTAAATCTAGGATTGTCCAAAATCAAACTATTTGGAGTAGTTGGAGAGGATTCATACAACTATGAACGAAAAATACGAGATCTAGATCTAGAGGAGAGAGAAGAGAGAGAAAAGAGGAGAGGAGGAGAAATGCTAAAAATTAACAGAGCAGGAGAGGAGGGAGAGAGGCATTTACCTTGCAATAGATAAGGGGAATGTTCCTACAAGAAGTTATTGGAGGATTTATGGTGGTTGGGAAAGAAATTTGGGGGCCAGATTCTACCTCCGCCTCAATTATTGGACTGGCCAGGCAAAACGGCCCGCCACATATAAGTTGTTATATGTGACAGACGCCTTGACATGACCCGTCACATATGATTGGGCCTCATATGTGACGGCCATGCAAAGGCGCCCGTCACATAAGAGTGGTGGGCTCGGGACTGAGAGTCCACCCGTCACATATGGGACTGCATGTGTGACGGGCCCCGTCACATATGTCTTTAAGCCCAAAATCGCACATGACCTTTTTTGCGGTAGTAAGACCAAGTTTGCAATTTTGGCAAAAGTTGAAGGGCCAAAATCATACTTTTTCCCAATCCAAATAGGTCCTGGGATGACTACCATAAGAAATCTCCCAAAATGTGGTAGAAGTTTGTTCTACGCTTCATTTTTTTTTTCTATATTTATTATGAGCTGACTACGAAACAACTTTTTTTTTTGAAAAAAAATGACCTGAGGTTTCGAGGGCTCATCACATCCATTACAGGTTCTACGTGGACTTCCTTTTCTTTTTAGATAATGATAAAAATATCTGGTTCTTGTTTTTTATTTATGGTACAGAAGGTGAGATCAGTCTCCACTGCCACGAGCCTTCTCCTTTGACAAGAAAATTTAGCCTCGTTATATGCCATCGCCTACTTACTTAGATCATCACATATAATTATGCATTCCCTTATCATGGAAATATTCCCCCATGGCATTCCCAAAATATGGGGCCAGAAACTAAAGAGGAGCCGAATCCGAAGTAGTGGCCGCTACTAAAATGGAATATTCTCAAGCGGCGCCTATTACGGTTATGGATTTAACCCCATACCCCGATCGTATTGAGCATAGATACTTTGTGTTGTAACTGTATTTTTTTTTATGTTAATGACATGTCATATTTTGTTGAGTTATATATTAGTTTAAAAGCGTAGGAAATTCAACATGTTCCAGCCTATAACCTTCAGAAACCAGTTTCCGTCCACAACCAGAGGGAACTAGGGTGGGAACGAGAAACTCAACCCTGATCTCGGTCCTCGCGTCGCTCTGCCTCCATGACAAACATGGCCCATGCCCCCTTCCCCTCAGACCCACCTTTCTATTTCTGCCTATAAATACCAAGCCACGCTGATCACTTGGACAGCCAACGAGCAAAAAGAGTCATTTCTGCTTGCAATACTTAGCAGAGATATGGGCCAGAGGACAATTTCATTGTGCCTAATCCTTGGCTTACTAGCCGCGGCAGCACCTGCCAATGCAACCAGCTTTGATTTCTATTACCTCGTCCTAATGGTACGATACAACATGCAGATGCTTATTTCCTGCATATGGATTAGTTATATTGCTATTTACTAGTACTTAGTATATTGTCTTGCTTAATATATAGGACTATACATAATACATGGCACAAGAGCTATATATATGCATGAGATATCTTGTTTACCTTTCTTGAAGGATTCTTTCTGCAACTATATTACTTTTGTATTAACTATTTGTTTGCTACTACTCATGAATTTTTTTAGCTACTTTTATATAACACTAGGTAATTGCCGTCATGCGTTGCAGTGGGGACATAAATATTCTAGTAGTTCAACATCAATCAAACAACATCGCCTCCATAGATGCATCATTCCACTGAACCATTGAATACCACTGTTCTACTCCCTCCGTCCCATAATGTAAGACATTTTTTGACACTACACTAGTGTCAGAAAACGTCTACTACACTAATGTCAAAGAACGACTTACATTATGAGACCGAGGGAGTAGTAAAGGAATAAGAAAATAGTATACCAATTTCTAAACTGAATGCAATAAGCATCAGTTTCACAAAGACACCCAACCTTGAGCATTGTACTAAAGAACTAATTCATGTAGACGGTAGCAAGGATTGGCACTTTAAGAGGCCCATCTTAAGATTAATAAGACATGGTACAATAGAAAATGGTATACTATTGGTCATAGATCTTTCTCCATCCATTGGTTGTTTTCTTCTTCCTTCTCCTTCCATTTGTTCCCCCTCTTCTTCCTTTATCCATGCACACACTGGCAGCTATTCCTTGGTTAAGGCAATGGAGAGGATGTCCTTCACCTACTGAAACCAAAAGAAGCTTGTATACAGTTATTTACAGAGGATGTCCTTCACCTACTGAAACCAAAAGAACTTCGATGGAATAAAAAGTCTTTGTAGTATTAAGCAAGATAAATCAGTAGTGGAATAGTGTATACTAACTCCACCTATGGATGTAGAGATTGCTTGATTGTATTGTTGAATTCAATTTGGACTCATCAGAATACATCATCCACATTGGCGAGCTAATAATAGGCTAGGTGTGTAGGCATCGTAGCCTGTTTTTTATAGCCGGATGTGGCGCTTTCTTGCCGGGTGTGGCGTTTTACAGATTTGTTTATCTTTCTTGCTCAGATTTTGAGTTTCCGTGGAACTTAAGACCTTGTTTTGATTTTAATAATATGGCTGAATGCATCGATTGATGCAGAGGCCGGAGGTAAGCCTCCTTTAAAAAAAAACATTGGCATGCTTGTTCTTAAACACACTATCATTGCGCTTCAACAAAACACGCATTCTGTGTCATTTAGATGGACATACATGGTCAGCCTAACACCATAGCAACCACACAAAATGCTGGAAGCATGCCCTTGCATATCTCAAAAAATACATAAGCAACTTCCGGTCTTCCACCACAGAAGTAATTTCTTTCCTATAAGTAGAGAAGAACTAAAGAGAATACTAAAATACTATATCTTACTACTCGGTTTAAATTACTTTGTTCCTCTGCTACAAAATAAACTATGTACACCTTAATTTATGCATCTAAGGATGGCAGGATGAACCATCAGTAAAACTCTAACCTGGCTATAGTTAACTTCAGCTTACAACATTCAGTCAAATTAAATACTCCAAGCATTCCTGTTAATTGAGTAATTGTATATATGAGAAAATTCTTCCTAGCACATCACACATACACACAGGGTGTCATGTTCTTCTTCAGGTCAGAGGACGGCAAAATAAAATACTGCAGTGATGTAGATCAGCCCACCTCCAATCTGCACGACTGACTTTGACAAGATCCTTGTGAGGCAGAGACCGACGGTGAGGAACGGAGAGCTGGAGGGAGTGTATACGAGGTTCACCAGATAGTTTGGGGACGAGGGCTGAATTATACACCTCGAATAATATTACATTCTGTAGATGTTGCCTTACAGTTGTGTGCTTGTTAAGACTGGGTTTAGACATCCAGAACAAGAATCTCTCTACTTACAAATGCCATTAGGTTTAGGCTACATGTTCCGGCGACATACAGACTTGCTGCAAAGACAATTCATGTATGCATAGAGCGCCTAAAAATCTGATTTGACACAATTAAGGTTGTGAATCGTTAATGCTAATCAACTCACCCAATCACTTCATACCATGTGCATGCTCACAGAACTTCATACAAATGCCCACAGAACCTACATACCATGTACTACCAAATCTTTGCCACGCCTAAACATCAATACATGGACAGAGCAGAGGTGTAAGACAGAGCAGAAAATCGTACGCCTCAGGTGAGACGGTGAAGGGCGCTTGAGCTCGCGTTAGGAGAGGCTCGGCATGGACAGGACCTGGATTTGTCACCTCGCTGTCCTTCAGGTGCTCTGCGTCGTCCGTGGCGGCAGGGACTCCGACTTGTCGGTGGCTGGAGGATCTCCGCTGCATCGGTGCGGGAGGATGCCTGGGGCACCGATGCGGGTGGTGCAGGTGGGTTGGAGTTGGACGGCGGGAGCTGATGGCGGGCTCGCGGCGAGAGCTGCTGCTCAGCTCAGCTGGATTGCTTGAGGGTTGTGGTCGTGGAAGGGAAGAGGTTCGGCAGCGGGGATTTCGTGGGCGAGGGGATTCCAATCCATGCGCCGGAGGAGGCGGCGACCGGAGATTGGGCCGGTGCCGGCGGGCAGAAAGGGCGCAGTTTTTCTTTTCTTTTTTTTGTGTGTGTGTGCGTGTGTGTAGAACACTATTTTTCTTTTTAGACAGGAGAGATTATATTATTGACTCGTATCTCAATCCGGTATCTCACTCAGGTTATATTATTATTGACTCGTATCCTAGATCAGGCTCATGAATTGGCTTTGCAGTGGCCTGGAGCATACTGTGTGGACAGCGAGTACGGATGCTGCGTGCCCAAGTACGGATACCCGGCGGAGGATTTCTTCGTCCAGAGCTTCATGACCTTCGACTTGTCGCTGAACAAAGCCATCGTGAGATGCAATAGCGACAAACCATTCGACATTAACAAGGTGAACTAACATGAACATATTATTCAACATCTTCTTGGTTATGCATATGCATGCAGTAGTGCAGTAACCTTATAACCATGCATGAGCAGCTGGAGCCAATCGAGAACAACTTGAACCACTACTGGAGCAACATCCATTGCCCGCGCACCGACGGGACGGGCAACTGGAAGAGCGAGTGGCGTAGCTACGGTGTCTGCTCGGGCCTCAAGGAGGTGGACTACTTCAGGGCCGCCCTCAACCTCCGCAAGAACGCCGACGTCCTCGGCGCTCTCGCCGAGCAGGGCATCAACCCAGACTACAGGCTGTACAGCACTGAGCACATCAAGTGGGCGGTGAACCAGAAGCTTGGAGTGATGCCTGGGGTGCAGTGCAGGGACGGGCCATTCGGCAAGAAGCAGCTCTACCAGATCTACCTCTGCGTCGACAAGAACGGCGAGACCTTCATCGACTGCCCCAAGCTGCCCAAGCTGCAGTGCCCTGATGAGATCCTCTTCCACCCCTTCCACACCTGGATGCTCAACGCCACATCGTCTGCCAAGATCATGTTGCCCACTGAGGCCTGAGAGCCACCCGTCCGGCCGGCGCCTCAACTGAGAGTACGTACTACTGTGGCCTGGAGCATTATATTGTGCGTGTTGCTCCGGTGAATAAATAAATGGATGGTTGAATAAATAAAAGTGTATACATGGTTGGGAGTTGCGACTTGTCATAAGAACATGACCGTCAAATCGCTTCTCTACTAGCTACTATGTATATGCGTATCTACAATATTTGTAATACGTGAAGTATATGAATGAACAGTTTTATTATGTTGGGTGTTTAAGAAATTCTTTTATCTTGGTTCGTTCTGAATTTTCGTTCATGGCTGCCTCTGTTGTTGATAATAATTGGTTTCAAATTTAGTTTCCCGTAATTTCGACTACATACAGTCTCGAAGTTATCTATTTTTTTGTGCTTCAATGCAAACTTTTATTCACTCTGTATTTTCTTTTTGTTTATTGTGGGTTCAGCATTTGATCACCTTAAGTAACTGGATCCGTGATTAAGGAAAAATAATCTCTACTCCTATAAGAATTGAAAGTTGTAGTGTCGTGGCTGGTGGTGTCACATACAACAATAACTCTTAAATAAATGAAAACCCACAACAACTCATCAGAAAAACGAGCTGCACATTTTGCATGCCGCCGTCCATCTAGTCGCGCTCGTGCTAGATCCGCGGCCGCCGTCCCTTTCGCCGGCTTCGGCCACAGCCACGCTGCCCGCTACCTCCAAAGACGCTGCCTCCGGCTTGACCCGGCTGAAAGGACCGATATCAACACAGAGGTGGGTGAATGGGTTGGCTCTATAAAACTAAACCTAAGTTAGTTTTCTCTTCAAGTAATAGGCCAGTCCTAACCGGAGACAGTGCAAATATTGTATCAACAACAACCACTTCGGATCAAGCTACCAAAGTTTGGATGTTTGGTTCTATAGGCCTACCAAACTCGATCAGTCGAAGTTCGGATGCGGATACCAAAGCCAAAAGTCCAACCTTTGTTGGCTAAGTCACAAAGTACATATGCAACAGAGATCTAAAAAGCCTATGCAACAGATATATAATGTATGATGCATGCCAGAGTAAGTCAACAATATGCAATCAACAAATCTGATGGAAATGATGAAGAACAAGGTAGGCCAAGTAATGAACATGATGGCAACCACACAATCAACCACATATGCAGAAAGTAAAGGGGACACAGTGATTGTTTTTACCAAAGTTCCCTCAGAAGATGTACGTCTTCATTGAGTACCCTAATCAGGCTTAGGAGGCAGTAAAACATGCTCTTTCATTCACTTTCTTACTTGTGTGTGCCTCTTCTTTGAGTCGGTCAATGAACCAACAGGGTAGGGATAGATCACCCTCACAACACTTGCAAGCAAGACACACAAGTCTTGGCTACTTTGCAATGACGCCTTTTGAAAGCACATTTGCTCTTTTGGTGATTTTGGTAATTCATGTCAACATACATGTTGTTGGACTAACGTTTTCATCAAGCTTATTTCAGGAATAGTTCAACCTAGGATAGTAGATGGATGGAGATGTTGACCCCTCAAGCTACAAAGGACAAGCATTGGCAGAAGCTTCAAGACTGTACATTTTTGGTTAAGTGACCAAACATCACATAGGAAAGCCAATACTATTAAAAGGGGATGATGTTTTGATCATGAGTCATTTGCTCAAGTGCTTGAAGATATTGCTCCAAAAACCTCAGCCACATTCTCACAATCCAATCTGTCCAAACAGACACACCCGGACCCACCGAGATACACCACACAGAGCCACAACCTAAACCCTAGAAACTCGGTTCCACTGAGATGGCATTCGGTACCACCGAAGTGCACTGGTAAACTTTTCTATACCCCATCGTGTTCATTTCGGAATCGCCGAGTGAAATCGATCAAAATTACCGAAATGATGCAAGTGCTTAGATCATCACATATCGGAGCCACCGAGTGGATTCATCCGGTCTCACTGAAACATATAACGTTCGAATCTTTTACACTTGTTGGTCTCATCGAGTTTTTCACCTGGTGTCACCGAGTTGTGCATAAAGGTGTGTAATAGCTAGATCTTTGGTAGTGGCTATATATACCCCACCCACACCTCCTACTCTTAGAGAGAGCAACCAGGATGAAACTACACTTCCCATATCCATTTTCTGAGAGAGAACCACCTACGCTTGTGTTGATATCAAGGCATTCCACTCCAACCATTTGATCCTTGATTTCTAGCCCCCTCAAGTTGCTTTCCACTCCAATCCTTCTCCCACCATCATGACAAGTCTGTGAGAGAGTGATTGAGTGTTGAGGAGACTATCTTTTGAAGCATAAGAGCAAGGAGTTCATCATAAAAAACAACATATATTACCTTTTGGAGAGTGGTGTCTCCTAGATTGATTAGGTGTCACTTGGGAGCCTCCAAATCATGTGGAGTTCAACCAAGAGTTTGTAAGGGCAAGGAGATTGCCTACTTCATGAAGATCTACCTCGAGTGAGGCTAGTCCTTCGTAGGCGTAAGCCATGGTGTAATATACAAGGTGGCTTCTTCGTGGACCCTTCATGGGTGGAGCCCTCCGTGGACTCGCACAGCCGTTACTTAAAGATCGTGGATGTCACCTAGAGGGAGGGGGGTGAATAGGCGCTTTAAAATAATTACAGTTTAGGCTTGAACAAATACGGAATATGACTAGCATTTAATTTGTCAAGCACACAACCTAAAACAACTACGCTCACCTATGTGCACCAACAACTTATGCGAAGCAAGATAAACAACTAAGTGTATACTCCCTCCGTCGGGAAATACTTGTCAGAGAAATGGATAAACATGGATGTATCTAGAACTAAAATACGTCTAGATACATCTATTTGTCCGACAAGTATTTTTAAACAGAGGGAGTATATAACATGAAACACTATGGCTATCACAAAGTAAAGTGCATAAGTAAAGGGCTCGGGTAATAGATAACTGAGGCACGCGGAGATGACGATGTATCCCAAAGTTCACACCCTTGCTGATGCTAATCTCCGTTTGGAGCGGTGTGGAGGCACAATGCTCCCCAAAATGCCACTAGGGCTACTGCAATCTCCTTACGCCCTCGCACAATGCAAGATGCCGTGATTCCACTAAGGGACCCTTGAGGGCGGTCACCGAACCCGTACAGACGGCGACCCTTGGGGGCGGTCACCGAACCCGTACAATTGGCAACTCTTGGGGGCGGTCACCGGAACCTGTACAAATTGCTCGGAGTAATCTCCACAACTTAATTGGAGACCCCGACGCTTGCCCCGGAGCTTTCCACCACAATGATTGAGCTCTGCGACACCACCAACCGTCTAGGGCGTCCAAGCACCCAAGAGGCACAAGCTCTAGGGTGCCCAAACACCTAAGAGTAATAAGCTACTCAACTTTCACTTCCACATATCACCGTGAAGAACTCAAATCGATGCACTAAATGAAATGGCAAGGGCACACAGAGTGCCCAAGGCCTTCTCTCCCAAATCCCACCACAACAACAAAAGCTATGGAGGAATATGAGAGGAAGAGCGAAGAAGAGAACACAAAGAACTCCAAGATCAAGATCCAAAGTGTTCCCCTCACTGAGAGGAGAGATGGATTGGTGGAAATGTGGATCTAGATCTCCTCTCGCTTTTCCCTCAAAAACAAGCAAGAATCATGGGAGGAATAGAGAGAAGGCAAAGCTTATGGAGATGAACAATGGAGGAAAAAGCTTAGCCAAAGCCGTTGGGGGCAATGGGGAAGAAGACCCCCTTATATAGTGCCCCCACGAATCTAACCGTTATGCACTCTTCCCGTGCTCAAGTGGTACTACCGCTCGGGGGAGCGGTACTACCGCTTAGAGCGGTAGTTCCAAACCGTTGCCTATGAGTACATCAAGTACTGGAGCAGTAGTGCCGCCGGAACAGTACCGTAACACCCCTAGAATCATGCCATAGTAATCTCCCACTAATCATGCCATGTCATCATGATTACCTTGCTAATTGCCACTTGTCCAAAACATCAAGTTCAAAATCCAATTTAAATTTCAAGTCAAACATTTATTTCTCCAAACAGAGAAACTAAAATGTTCATCATTTAGCTAAAATTCCATAACATTTATTCGTTAAGGAAAACAACATCACTCCTATGCAAAGGCGAACAGTATCAATTAATTCAGTACCAATTCAGCATTTTAAATGCTATTCTAATTATGAAAAATCCAAATGGCTTCAAATAATTCTCAAACTTGTTGAGACAGTATCTAAAAGTGTCCTGGATTTAATGGACCAAGTTCCATAATTTTCCTAAGCTATTTGGATGCCCAAGCAATTCCTTTCACCTCTCTGTTTACTAAATAAAAGAAAAGTAGAAAACAGAAATAAAAGAAAGGCCAGAGGCCACTTAACTAGGCTTACCTGACAGGCCCAGTTGGCCAGGCCCATCCCATCTCTCTCTCTCTCACTTACTTTCCGCCTCTCTCCTCCCCGTGTCGTCGCCGCCGTGGTCACGCGTGCGCGCTCCAGCGAGGAGGCGACACCGCGACGCCACCGACGCGAGGGGATAAGGGAGGCCTCGTCCATCTCCCCTGGACGCCTCCTCCATTCGCCGCTCCCTCTCCCTCTCCCTCGCTCGTCCCCTCCATTTCCACCTCGCCCGAGCGAGATCGTCGCCGATGCCTCGCCGTAGGCGTGGCCCCCGACCACTATTCGTCGTGCCGCCGTGTCCCCGAGCTTCCTCTACTTCGTCCTCGTCGACCACGCGCTTCAGGTCGAGCTGGAGTGCCCCGCAGCCACCGGGTTGAGCCTATCCCCAACCTCGAGCGCCGCCGTCGCCGCACCGTGCTCCACCGCGGCCACCATCGCCCCCCCCCCCCGTTCCACTCCACCATGCCAGGAGACCCCGCCGAGATCGACCACGCCCTCTACGGCAATGCACGCGTGCCGGGGAGCGCCCCATCGTCGGATCACCGTCATCATCAACCTCGGGACCCGCCGCCGTTCACCGTCGTCCCCGTCTCGCCTCTGCTGCTCCAAAACTGTCGCCGAGCCTTTCTTGAGCTCCACGGTGAGCAGACGAGCGAAACCCCTCTCCTTCCCCTCTCTTTTCGTGCTTGTAGCCGCATCTGTCATCGCCGTCCGAGCGCTGCTCTGCCGCGTAGCTCGTCGCCATCGAGGTAGCCGACGTCGTGGCCGTCTGAGCCTGCAGACGTGCTCAGCGCTTCCGCGCGAGCCCAACGCCGCCTCTAGCGCGCTTTGCCGTGTCCCGTAGCATCGTTTCCATCCTCACCCGAACGCCGCCGCCGCCATTGCTCGTCGACGACGCCATTCCGGCAACCCCCAGCCCCGGCCGACTGCACCACTCGACGCGGCGCTCTTTGCTCGTTCGAACGCCGCCCGAAACATGCGAAATGGGGCCCCATAGCTGAATCCCGATGCTCGCCGGCGAAGAACCGCCGCGGGAGCTCGCCGAAGCTCGTCTCCGGCGCCGCGCTGACCTAGCATGGCCTGGGTCCCACCCAGTGTCACTGCCAGCGGGCCCCGCCGCACGTTTGACCGCGTTGACTCCGGTCAACGCGCGCGCACTGTTCACCTCTGTCACTGACGAGTGGGCCCGAGCGAATAATTACTGTTAATAGATAATTAGATTAAATCTGCTAATTAGTTACAGACACTGACAGGCTGGGCCCACTGCAAGATTAGGTTAATTAGCTAAACTAACCCACTGTTAGTCTAGACAGAGACTGACCACTGGGTCCCACTGGACCCAGTTGACTAGTCAAACCCCCAGCTGGCTGCTGACACAGTAGTGACATCATGCTGACGTCATAATTCACTTTTAGTAATTCTGCTAATTTAAATATTTCAGAAAAATGCTAAAAACTTTGATAAATCATAGAAAATAATCCGTAGCTCGGATGGAAAAACTTTGTACATGAAAATTGATCAAAAAAACAAGACGAACCCGGATACGCTAACCACAAGCCTGTCAGGTGCCCCTAACTACCTGAACATGGAACCGTCCCCTTCGGTTCATCTGTCTGACAGACGTCCGGAACCGGGAAAACTTTCCCATTAAATTCCCGCTCCGTCTGTAGCACTTAACTTTGCGATAGATCACTCCGGCTTAGCTCGTAGTCATGTCTTGTTTTGTGATTGCTTCTGTCGCCGTGTATTTATTTGTTTCTTCTCCCTCTTTCTTCCTGGTAGACCCCCGAGACCGCTGACGATGCCCTAGGGATCGACTTCACAGCTGACGACCCTGCCTTTGCCGCCGAGTAACCAGGCAAGCACCCCCCCTTGAGCATGCCTATATCGCCTATTTTTTCTCTCTTATGCTTGCATTAGAAATTGCTGCTGCTACTGTTTATCATATTTCTGATGCATAGCCTGTTTTTGTAACTGCTGCTGATACCTACATGCTTATCCTAAACTGCTTAGTATAGGCTGGTTAGAGATCCACCAGAGACCCCACTTTGTCCTAGTTGCCCCGCTGGATTATCAGATGACTCGATCAACGTGATCGACAACCAGGCCCCGGCACCGCACATCACCCCCCTTAGTTGTACGACACTGCAGCGTTACTATCGAGTGCCGAGGGTGATACCTCGTTTAGCACTTCTGATGTTAACTCTGTAGAGTAGCTATTTGATCGTGGTCATCGAGGGTGATTCCTCCTTCACCACTTCCGATAACGACGTCGTCGTGCAACACCTCAAGTGTGAACCTCGAGGGTGATTCCTCCTAAGTTCACCTTGACATCTACATCAGGTGGAATCCATCGAGGGTGATTCCTCAGGTTTCCCCCTGGTGTTTGGACACACGGTTACTTTGACTTAACACAGAACCATGATGACATTGGGTCGGCCCTGAGGGGAACCCGCGAGTGATGTGGAGACGGGTTGACCTGGACGGTACCCGAGAGATAAATACGAGGCGTGGCCGGGCATTCTTAGCCCTTGTCGCAAGTCCTCGAGACGGGGCGATGGGGTCACATCGATCGTGAGTCTCTGATCGTTACCGCACTACCAAAACACTAACGATTTGGATATTTGATCCGAGTGGGCCTCTGGCCCGATAGCACTAACCATCACGCGGGAAAAGTTATGGGCACTCTGCATCATGGCATTAGCCGAAAGCTCTGTCAGATGTCCAGTTCAGCATCGCGGTCGGGACGGACCGGCGCCCTCCTGGTGCCTGGCTTCCCCCTGCACGCAACGACCCGGAGTGCACAGGGTGATGGCCCAAGACCCCTGAGTGCTTAGGATATAGACCGACGGGGACCTCTCTGCTGAGCTCTAGGTAGGGCTGCGGTGTCTCGTTTGGCCGAGGCCGGGCATGACCCAGAAAAGTGTGTCCGGTCGGAGTTAATCGAGTGTGGTGGGTAAGTTGGTGCACCCCTGCAGGGAAGAACTAATCTATGCATAGCCGGATCCTCGGTAACGGACGCTCGGAGCTGTATCCCGATCGATACAACTAGAACTTAATGATGAGATGAGAAATGGATAGTATGGCTCTGGGATTACTTTCTCACAGGGAGTCGAGAAAGGATCTCTGGCCGAGATTGATACTTGGATATTAGGGCTCTGGGATTGCTTTCTCGCAGGGAGTCGAGAAAGGATCTATGGCCGAGGTTGATACTTAATACTACTACTACTTTATACTGTGCTAATCTACTCTCTTCTAATGCTGCAAGACCGATGAAGATGCTAGTCTTCGATAGGACTAGGCCTTCTCTCTATTCTGGCATTTCTGCAGCCCAGTCCACATATATAGCCTTTCTTTGATAATGTTGCATATGTAGTGTGGATCCTTGCTTGCTGAGTACTTCGGATGAGTACTCACGGTTGCTTTGCTTCCTCGTTTTCCCATATCTGTTTGATGCAACCAGATGACGGAGCCCCTGAGCCAGCTGCCCCTATCGACGATCACTACTACTACCCCGAGGGTGGCTACTTCTATGAGTTGGCTGACGACCAGGAGTAGGTTCGGAGTGTCCCAGGCAGGAGACCTGCGCCTTTTCGATCGTAGTGTTTTGTTTTGCCCCGCCTTCCTAAAGGCTTATCTGTTTTATCTTTTATATCTGTACTCAGATATCTGATGCTTCCGCTGACGCTTGTAAGCAAGCTTATGTATTCGAGCCCTCGAGGCCCCTGGCTTGTAATATAAAGCTTGTATTATTTTAAATTGTGTCTAGAGTTGTGTTGTGATATCTTCAAGTGAGTCCTTAGGCTTGATCGTGTGCATTTGCATGTATGATTAGTGCATGATTAAGCCGGGGGCGTCACAAGTACTACCGTCTATCAGAAGCGGTACTACCGCTACTGATCTCAGGAACAGGGGAACAACGGTGTTGGAGCGGTGCCAGGGCGGAAGTTCCACAGGAAGCGATACTATCGTTTAACATCCGCTCAACAACCGTTGAAGCGAAAAGGAGGATAGAGAGGATAAAATAAGCGGTAGTGGCTACGGTAGTGGACAGCAGAAGTGCCGCATAGGCGGTACTACCGTGCTACTGTAGTGATCATCAAAAAGGCATCTAGTGGGCTAAAAATAAGCGGTAGTAGTGGCAGTAGCTCATAGCGGAAGTGCCACATAAGTGGTACTACCGTGAAGCCACACGGTACTACCGCCTAGGGACTGAGAAACTGCCCATGCACAAGAGTTGAATGCAGTGAGACCAAAACTGTCATAACTTCTGGAAATGAACTCAGAATTCAGCAAACTCAAGCTTGTTGGATAGATGACAACAAGCACTATCCAAAAGCGACAAGGGAAGTATGCCTATGATATATAGGTGTGAAACCTCCATCAATGAAGAACCGGTATAAACTCCAACATCGAAAACATACTAGATGATGCATACAAAATCTGTTCTCGATGAACTTGAGCTTGTCATGAAGATAACCACAAGCTCCAAAACTCACACAGCGAAAAGCCAAACAAGAACCAAGAAGGATGATACAAAGAAGGCAATGGTTTGAGCTATCTATGAATGATAGGATCAAGCTACTCACTCGAGAGGCCCCCTTGATAGTACGACAATCGATCCTATAACCCGGTCTCCCAACTAACACCATGAGACCAGTAAAATAGAAAATTTATCAAGGACAAACCTTTGTCTTGCGCATAATCCACTTGAGCTAGATGATGACGATCTTGACCTTCTCAAGTTGGACCACCTTTTTTGATTGTGCTGGCTTGATGAAGACAAGTAGATTGCTGATACGTCTCAACGTATCTATAATTTTTTATTGTTCCATGCTATTATATTATCAATCTTGGATGTTTTATATGCATTATTATGCTATTTTATATTATTTTTGGGGACTAACCTATTAACCTAGTGCCAAGTGCCAGTAGCTGTTTTTTCCTTGTTTTTGTATTTACAGAAAATCAATACCAAACGGAACATTTTTTTTTTGATGATTTTTCTTGGACCACAAGACACCCTAGAAGCTTCGGGGCGGCCAGAAGAGCCACGAGTCAATGACAAGCTCGGAGGGCACACCTATGGGGGCGCCTCCCAAGCTTGTGGGCCCCTTGTGGCTCCTCTAGCCCTAATTCTACTTCTATAAATACCTAAATATTCCCCGTAGACCAAGGGGCACACCAAAAATACTTTTCCACTGACGCAAGTTCCAGAACCACAAGATCCCATCCGGAGGCATTTTTCGGTACTCTGCCGGAGGGGGATTCGACCACAGAGGGCTTCTACATCAACCTTGTTGTCCTTCCGATGATGTGTGAGTATTTTACCACAGACCTACGGGTCCATAGCTAGTAGCTAGATGGCTTCTTCTCTCTCTTTGATCTTCAATACAATGTTCTCCTCGATGTTCTTGAATCTATTCGATGTAATCTTCTTTTTCGGTGCGTTTGTTGATATCCGATGAATTGTGAGTTTATGATCAGATTATCTACGAATATTATTTGAGTCTTCTCTGAACTCTTTTATGCATGATTAAGATAGCTTTGTATTCTCTCCGATCTATTGATTTGGTTTGGCCAACTAGATTGATTTTTCTTGCAATGGGAGAGGTGCTTTGTATTGGGTTCAATCTTGCGGTGCTCAATCCCAGTGATAGAAAGGGACATGAAACATATTGTATTGTTGCCATTAAGGATAAAAAGATGGGGTTTGTTCATATTGTTTGGATCTATCCCTCTACATCATGTCATCTAGCTTATGGTGTTACTCCGTTCTTGTTAACTTAATACACTAAAATGCATGCTGGATAGCGGTCGATGTGTGGAGTAATAGTAGTAGATGCAGGCTGGAGTCGGTCTACTTGTCACGGACATGATGCCTATATTCATGATCATTGCATTAGTTATCGTCATATTTATTTGCTTTTCTATCAATTACTCAATAGTAATTTGTTTACCCACCGTATGCTTTCTTTCAAGAGAGAAGCCTCTAGTGAAAACTATGGCCCCCGGGTGCATTTTTATCATAATATTTTTAGATCTATTAAATCAAAAATATAAAAATACCTTGCTGCAATTTATTTACCTTTATTTTATTTTGCAGTTTTACTTATCTTTCATATCTATCACTATCAGATCTCATCCTTGCAAGTAACCATGAAGGGATTGACAACCCCTTTATCGCGTTGGGTGCAAGTATTTGTTTGTTTGTGTAGGTGCAACCATTGGTGACTTGTGTGTTCCTCCTACTGGATTGATACCTTGGTTCTTAGCTGAGGAAAATACTTATCTCTACTTTGCTGCATCACCCTTTCCTCTTCAAGGGAAAAACCAATGCAAGCTCAAGAAGTAGCAGGAAGAATTTCTGGGCGCCGTTGCCGGGGAACATCTGCATCAAGCCTACCAAGTACCCATCATAAACTCTCATCTCTTGCATTTACATTATTCGCCATTTGCCTCTCCTTTTCCTCTCCCCCACTTCTAAAACATTTTCAGAAAAACACAAAAATATTTGCCTTTTTATTCGCTTTCTTGTCGTTCGCTTTTTCATTTGCTTGTGTGCTAGATTGCTTGCTTTTTCATGATATCTCAAGAAAATACTAAGTTGTGTGACTTTTCCAACACTAATAATAATGATTTTATTAGTACTCCGATTGCTCCCGCCACTAGTGCGGAATCTTATGAAATTAATGCCGCTTCGTTGAATCTTGTTATGAAAGAACAATTTTCTCATAGTCCTAATGAAGATGCTGCATCCCGTCTTAATACTTTCATTGAATTGTGTGATATGCAAAAGAAAAAAGATGTGGATAATGATATTGTTAAATCGAAGTTATTTCCTCTCTCACTACGAGATCATTCTAAAACTTGGTTTTCATCCTTGCCTAAAAATAGTATTGATTCATGGAATAAGTGTAAGGATGCTTTTATTTCCAAGTATTTTCCTCCCGCTAAGATCATCTCTCTTAGGAACGATATAATGAATTTTAAGCAACTTGATCATGAATATGTTGCATAATCATGGGAAAGGATTAAATTAATGATAAGAAATTGCCCTACTCATGGTTTAAGTTTATGGATGATCATACAAATTTTTTATGCTGGATTGAATTTTGCATCTAGAAATCTTTTAGATTCCGCCGCGGGTGGTACTTTCATGGAAATTACACTTGGAGAAGCTACTAAACTCCTCGATAATATTATGGGAAATTACTCTCAATGGCATACCGAAAGATCTTCTACTAGTAAAAAAGTGCATGCTATTGAAGAAATTAATACTTTGAGTGGAAAGATGGATGAACTTATGAAATTGATTGCTAGCAAGAGTGCTTCTACTGATCCTAATGATATGCCTTCATCTACTTGTATTGAGAATAATAATGAATCTATGGATGTGAATTTTGTTGGTAGGAACAATTTTGGTAATAACACATATAGAGGCAATTTTAATCCTAGGCCGTTTCCTAGTAATTCCTCTAATAATTATGGTAATTCCTACAAAAATTCTTATGGAAATTATAATAAGATACCCTCTGACCTTGAGAATAATATTAAAGATTTTATTAACTCCCAAAAGATTTTCAATGCTATGGTAGAAGAAAAATTGCTTAAGATTGATGATGTGGCTAGAAACGTTGATAGAATTTCTCATGAGATTGATTCCTTTAAGATTAGATCTATGCCACCCAAGCTTGATATTAATGATTCTCTGAAATCTAATCAAATTTCTATTAATGAAAGTCGGGAGAGAACCGCTAGGATGCGAGCTAAGAGAGAATGGATAGAAAAAGTGTGTTCTTCTAGTTTTTGCGATAATCATGATGAAGATCTTAAAGTGATTGGTGTGACTCCTATTGAATATTTGTTTGCTAATATAAAATTTGATGTAGAAGTGACTAGAGATTAGTCAACTTTAGCTAGAAGGCGTCCCAATAATTTGGAGGGTTAAGATCTTAATGAAACAATTGATAAAAGTGGGTTTGGCGAGGTCAAAACTTTAACTAGTGATGAGCCCACTCTTTTGGATTTCAAGGAATTTAATTATGATAATTGTTCTTTGATTGAGTGTATTTCCTTGTTACAATCTATGCTCAATTCATCTAATGCTTATAATCAAAATAAGGCTTTTACTAAACATATCATTGATGCTATGATGAAATCTTTTGAAGAAAAACTTGAGTTGGAAGTTTCAATCCCTAGAAAGCTTTATGATGAATGGGAACCAACTATTAAAATTAATATTAAAGATTATGAGTGTAATGCTTTGTGTGATTTGGGTGCTAGTGTTTACACTATTCCAAAAACTTTATGTGATGTGCTAGGTTTCCATAAACTTGATGATTGTTCCTTAAATTTGCACTTAGCGGATTCTACTATTAAGAAACCTATGGGAAGGATTAATGATGTTCTTATTATTGCAGATAGGAATTATGTGCCTATAGATTTCATTGTGCTTGATATAGATTGCAATCCCGCATGCCCCATAATTCTTGGTAGACCTTTCCTTAGAACGATTGGTGCAATTATTGATATGAAAGAAGGAAACATTAGATTTCAATTTCCATTAAGGAAGGGCATGGAAAACTTCCAAATAAATAAAATTAAGTTGCCATATGAATCTATTATGAGGGCCACTTATAGATTGAATATCAAAGATACAATACCTAGATCTATGCAATATGCCTAGCTAGGGGCGTAAAACAATAGCGCTTGTTAGGAGGCAACGCAATTTTATTTTATGTTTTTGCTTTTTCTTCTGCTTTTCAATAAATATGAAATTATACTTCTGTTATGATTATGTTTTAGTGTTTTAATTAGTGTTTCTGCCAAGTAAGACCTTTGGGATGGTTTGGAAGATTGTTGATTTGATTCTGTGCAAAAACAGAAACTTTTACGTCCAGTAGCAGAATTGTTAAAAATCACTGGAGCGACAAAAAATTCTGAATGTTTTACACTTTATTGAAATACAAATTTCCCACGTGTCTTAAATTTTCAGAATTTTTGGAGTTCCAGAAGTTTGGCTAAATTCCAGATTACTACAGACTGTTCTGTTTTTGACAGATTTTGTTTTCATTGTGTTGTTTGCTTATTTTGATGAATCTATGGGTAGTATCGGGGGGTATGAACCATGGAGAAGTTAGAATATAGTAGATATAATGCACATATAAAATTGGAATGAGTTTACAACAGTACCTAAAAGTGGTTATTTGCTTTGTTTCACTAACGGATCTCACGAGTTTTCTGTTGAGTTTTGTGTTGTGAAGTTTTCAAGTTTTGGGTGAAGTTTTGATGGACTATGGTATAAGGAGTGGCAAGAGCCTAAGCTTGGGGATTCCCAAGGCACCCCAAGGTAATATTCAAGGATAACCAAGCATCTAAGATTGGGGATGCCCCGGATGGCATCCCCTCTTTTGTCTACAATCTATCGGTAAATTACTTGAGGCTATATTTTTATTCACCACATGATATGTGTTTTGCTTGGAGCATCTTGTATTATATGAGACTTTGCTTTATTTGTTTTTTAGTTTTCGACAATCATCCTTGCTAGACACACCTTTTGAGAGGGACACACATTAATCTTGAATTTGTTAGAATACTCTATGTGCTTCACTTATATCTTTTGAGCTAGGTAGTTGGTCTAGTGCTTCACTTATATCTTTTTTTAGCACGGCGGTGGCTATATTTTAAAGAAATTGATGAACTCTCATGCTTCACTTATATTATTTTGGGAGTCTTATAAATAGTATGGAAATTTTCTTGGGTTATGAATTTAGTCCTAATACGATAGGTATTCAAGAGGGATATAATAAAAACTTTCATGAAGATCATTGAATATATGAGAAGTTTGATTCCTTGCATTTGTTTTGAGATATAAAGATGGTGATATTAGAGTCATGCTAGGGAGTAATTGTGGTTTAGTAAGAATATTTGTGTTAAGGTTTGTGATTCCCGAAGCATGCACGTATGGTCTCTCGTTGTGCTATGAAATTGGAGCATGATTTATTATTGATTGTCTTCCTTATGAGTGGTGGTCGGGGACGAGCGATGGTCTTTTCCTACCAATCTATCCCCCTAGGAGCATGCTTAGTAGTACTTTGCGTTGAGGGCTAATAAACTTTTGCAATAAGTATGTGAGTTCTTTATGACTAATGTGAGTCCATGGATTATACGCACTCTCACCTTTCCGCATTTTGCTAGCCTCTTCGGTACCATGCATTGCCCTTTCTCACCTTGAGAGTCGGTGCAAACTTTGCCAGTGCATCCAAACCACGTGATATGATAGGCTCTTTCACACATAAGCCACCTTATATCTTCCTCAAAATAGCCACCATTCCGACCTATTATGGCATTTCCATAGCCATTCCGAGATAATATTGCTATGCAATTTCCATCGTTCCGTTTTATTATGACACATACCATCATTGTCATATTGCTTTGCATGATCATATAGTTGACATAGTATGTGTGGCTTGGCCATCATTCATATTTTTTTATACATGTCATGCTAGATCATTGCACATCCCGGTACACTGCCTGAGGCACTCATATAGAGTCATATCTTTGTTCTAGTATTGAGTTGTAATTCTTGAGTTGTAAGTAATAAAAGTGTGATGATCATCATTATTAGAGCATTGTCCCATGTGAGGAAAGGATAGTGGAGACTATGATTCCCCCACAAGTCGGGATGAGACTCCAGACGAAAAAAAAGAGGTCAAAGAGCCCTAAAAAAGAGGCCAAAGAGCCCAAAACAAAAAGAGAGAAAAAAATGAGAGAACAACAGAGAAGGGACAATGTTACTATTCTTTTCCACACTTGTGCTTCAAAGTAGCACCATGTTCTTCATGATAGAGAGTCTCCTATTTTGTCACTTTCATATATTACTAGTGGGAATTTTTCATTATAGAACTTGGCTTGTATATTCCAATGATGGGCTTCCTCAAATGCCCGAGGTCTTCATGAGCAAGCAAGTTGGATGCACACCCACTTAGTTTTCTTTTAAGCTTTCATACACTTATAGCTCTAGTGCATCCACTGCATGGCAATCCCTACTCCTTGCATTGACATCAATTGATGGGCATCTCCATAGCACGTTGATTAGCCTCGTCAATGTGAGACTTTCTCCTTTTTTGTCTTCTCCACACAACCTCCAACATCATATTCTATTCCACCCATAGTGATATATCCATAGCTCACGCTCATGTATTGCGTGAGAGTTGAAAAAACTGGAGTGCGTTAAAAAGTATGAACCAATTGCTTGGCTTGTCATCAGAGTTGTGCATGATAAATACTTTGTGTTAAAAAGATGGAGCATGACAAGACTATATGATTTTGTAGGGATAACTTTCTTTAGCCATTATATTTTGAAAAGACATGATTGCTTTTTGGTATGCTTGAAGTATTATTGTTTTTATGTCAATATTAAACTTTTGTTTTGAATCTTACGTATCTGAATATTCTTGCCACATAAAGAAAGATTACGTGATAAACATGTTAGGTAGCATTCCACATCAAAAATTCTATTTTTATCATTTACCTACTGGAGTACGTGCAGGAATTAAGCTTGGGGATGCTTGATATGTCTCCAATGTATCTATAATTTTTTATTGTTCCATGCTATTATATTATCAATCTTGGATGTTTTATATGCATTATTATGCTATTTTATATCATTTTTTGGGACTAACCTATTAACCTAGTGCCAAGTGTCAGTTGCTGTTTTTTCCTTGTTTTTGTCTTTCAGAAAATTAATACCAAACGGAGTCCAAACGGAACGAAACTTTTTGATGATTTTTATTAGACCACAAGACACCCTAGAAGCTTCAAGGGGAGGCCAGAAGAGCCATGAGTCAATGACAGGCTTGGAGGGCGCGCCCTGGGGGGGCGCGCTCCCAAGCTTGTGGGCCCCCTGTGGCTCCTCTAGCCGTAATTCATCTTCTATAAATACTTAAATATTCCCCGTAGACCAGGGGGCACACCAAAAATACTTTTCCGCCGCCGCAAGTGATACATCCATTTTGCATCATGCTCTTATGTTGATATTTATTGCATTATGGGTTGTTATTACACATTATGGTACAATACTTATGCCTTTTCTCTCTTATTTTACAAGATTTATATGAAGAGGGAGAATGCCGGCAGCTGGAATTCTGGACCAGAAAGGAGCAAATCTGAGAGACCTATTCTGCACAACTCCAAAAGTCCTAAAAATTTACGGAGAATTATTTTGGAATATATAAAAAATATTGGGTGAAGAAATACCAGAGGGGGACCCATCAGGTGCCCACAAACCTGGGGGCGCGCCCTACCACCCTGGGCGCGCCCCTAGGGCTTGTGGGCCCCCTGGCAGGTCTCCGGTGTCCATCTTCTGCTATATGAAGGGTTTTTACCTGGAAAAAATCATAAGAAAGCTTTTGGGATGAAGCACCGCCGTCTCGAGGCGGAACCTGGGCAGTAGCAATCTAGGGCTCCAGCGGAGCTGTTCTGCGGGGAAACTTCCCGCCGGGAGGGGGGAATCGAAGCCATCGT
The DNA here is from genome assembly GCA_011799875.1 of Thinopyrum elongatum. Classification (NCBI taxonomy): domain Eukaryota; kingdom Viridiplantae; phylum Streptophyta; class Magnoliopsida; order Poales; family Poaceae; genus Thinopyrum; species Thinopyrum elongatum. The sequence continues at coordinate 246,064,518 of CM022297.1, forward strand.
CATCACCAACGATCCTCTCATCGAGAGGGGGTCAATCTCCATCAACATCTTCACCAGCACCATCACCATCTCCTCTCCAAACCCTAGTTCATCTCTTGTATTCAATCTTTGTCTCAAAACCTTAGATTGGTACGTGTGGGTTGCTAGTAGTGTTGATTACTCCTTGTAGTTGATGCTAGTTGGTTTATTCGGTGGAAGATCATATGTTTAGATCCTTAATGATATTCAATACCCTTCTGATTATGAACATGAATATGCTTTGTGAGTAGTTATGTTTGTTCTTGAGGACATGGGAGAAGTCTTGTTATAAGTAATCATGTGAATTTAGTATGTGTTCGATATTTTGATGAGATGTATGTTGTCTTTCCTCTAGTGGTGTTACGTGAACGTCGACTACATGACACTTCACCATGATTTGGGCCTAGGGGAAGGCATTGGGAAGTAATAAGTAGATGATGGGTTGCTAGAGTGACAGAAGCTTAAACCCTAGTTTATGCGTTGCTTCGTAAGGGGCTGATTTGGACCCACATGTTTCATGCTATGGTTAGATTTATCTTAATTCTTCTTTCATAGTTGCAGATGCTTGCGAGAGGGGTTAATCATAAGTGGGAAGCTTGTCCAAGTAAGCACAACACCCAAGCACCGGTCCACCCATATATCAAATTATCAAAGTAACGAACGCGAATCTTATGAGCATGATGAAAACTAACTTGACAACAATTCCCATGTGTCCTCGGAGCGCTTTGCTTTATATAAGAGTTTGTCCAGGCTTGTCCTTTGCTACAAAAAGGATTGGGTCACCTTTATGCACTTTTGTTACACTTGTTACTTGTTACCCATTACGAATTATCTCATCACAAAACTATCTGTTACCGATAATTTCAGTGCTTGCAGAAAATACCTTGCTGAAAACCGCTTGTCATTTCCTTCTGCTCCTCATTGGGTTCAACACTCTTACTTATCGAAAGGACTATGATAGATCCCCTATACTTGTGGGTCATCAAGACTCTTTTCTGGCACCGTTGCCGGTGAGTGAAGCCCCTTTGGTAAGTGGAATTTGGTAAGGAAACATTTATATTATGTGCTGAAATTTACTGTCACTTGTCACTATGGAAAATCATCCTTTGAGGGGTTTGTTCGGGGTATCTTCACCTCGACCGGAAGAGCAAAGAGTTGCCCCTCAACCTACCACACCTACTAAAAATATTTATTATGAAATTCCTTCGGGTATGATAGAGAAACTGCTAGCTAATCCTTATGCAGGAGATGTAACATTACATCCTGATATGCATCTAATCTATGTGGATGAAGTTTGTGGATTATTTAAGCTTGCAGGTTTGCCTGAGGATGAAGTCAATAAGAAGGTCTTCCCTTTATCTTTGAAGGAGAAGGCATTTACATGGTATAGGCTATGCGATGATATTGGGACTTGGAATTACAACTGATTGAAATTGGAATTTCATCGGAAGTTTTATCCGATGCATTTGGTTCATCGTGATCGGAATTATATATATAATTTTTGGCCTCGTGAAGGAGAAAGTATCGCTCAAGATTGGGGGAGGCTTAAGTCAATGTTATATTCATGCCCCAATCATGAGCTCTCAAGGGAAATTATTATTCAGAACTTTTATGCTCGGCTTTCTCGTAATGATCAATCCATGCTCGATACTTCTTGTACTGGTTCTTTTATAAAGAAGACTATTGAATTCAAATGGGATCTCTTGGAAAGAATTAAATGCAACTCTGAAGATTGGGAACTCGGCGAAGGTAAGGAGTTAGGTATAAACCTTAAGTTTGATTGTGTTAAATCTTTTATGGATACCGATGCTTTTCGTGAATTTAGCACTAAGTATGGACTTGACTCTGAGATAGTAGCTTCTTTTTGTGAATCATTTGCTACTCATGTTGATCTCCTTAAGGAGAAGTGGTTTAAATATCATCATCCCATTGAAGTAAAAATAGTAGAGCCTATTAAAGCTGAAGAGGAAATTATTACTTATAATGTTGATCCTATTACTCCTACTACTTACATTGAGAAACCACCTTTCTCTGTTAGGATAAAGGAACATGCTAAAACTTCAGCCGTGGTTCATAAGAGTTATACTAGAACACCTACACCGCCTGAACAAATTAAAGTTTAACCTAGTATTGCTATGGTTATTTACTTCTATGATGAAGCTGCTAGAATTGCTACACCCGATAATAAAGATAAACATAGACATGTTGTTGGCATGCCTGTTGTTTCTGTTAAAATAGGAGATCATTGTTATCATAGCTTATGTGATTTGGGTGCTAGTGTGAGTGCAATTCCTTTTACTTTATACCAAGAAATTATGAATTATATTGCACTTGCTGAAATAGAAGATATTGATGTCACTATTAAGCTTGCTAATAGAGATACTATATCACCAATTGGGATTGTTAGAGATGTTAAAGTCTTGTGTGGGAAAATAAAATACCCTACTGGTTTTCTAGTTCTTGGTTCCCCACAAGATGATTTTTGTCCCATTATATTTGGTAGACCTTTCTTGAACACTGTTAATGCCAAAATAGATTGTGAGAAACAAACTGTTAGTGTAAGTTTTGGGGATGTGTCTCATGAGTTTAATTTCTCCAAATTTCATAGATAATCCCATGATAAAGAATTGCCTAATAAAGATGAAATTATCGGTCTTGCTTCTATTTGCCTCCTACTGATCCTTTAGAACAATATTTGCTAGACCATGAGAATGATATGTTCATGAATGAAAGAAAGGAATTAGACGAGATTTTCTTTAAACAAATGCCTGCTTTGAAACTCAATTTTCCTGTTGAAACTCTTGGAGATCCTCTACCACCCAAGAGTGATCCTGTATTCAATCTTAAACAATTACCTGATACTCTGAAATATGCTTATCTTGATGAGAACAAGATATATCCTATTATTATTAGTGCTAACCTTTCAGAGCATGAAGAAAAGAAATTATTGAAAACTCTGAAGAAGCACCGTGCAACTATTGGATATACTCTTGATGATCTTAAGGGCATTAGTCCCACTCTATGTCAGCACAAAATTAATATGGAACCTGATGCTAAACCAGTCATTAATCACCAGCGACGGTTGAATCCAAAAATGAAAGAAGTTGTAAGAAATGAAGTACTAAAGCTTCTGGAAGCAGGTATAATTTATCCTATTGCTGATAGTAGATGGGTGAGTCATGTTTATTGTGTCCCTAAGAAGGGAGGTAACCGTTGTTCCTAATGATAAAATTGAGTTGATTCCACAAAGAATTGTCACCGGTTATAGAATGGTTATTGATTTTAGAAAGTTGAACAAAGCTACTAGGAAAGATCATTATCCTCTACCTTTTATTGATCAAATGCTAGAAAGACTATCAAAACATACACACTTTTGCTTTTTAGATGGTTATTCTAGTTTTTTCCCAAATACCTGTGTCACAAGAGGATCAAGAAAAGACTACTTTTAGTTGCCCTTTCGGTACCTTTGCTTATAGACATATGCCTTTTGGTTTATGCAATGCACTTGCTACTTTTCAAAGATGTATGACTGCTATATTCTCTGACTTTTGTGAAAAGATTGTTGAGGTTTTCATGGATGATTTCTTCGTTTACAGAACTTCTTTTGATGATTGCTTAAGCAACCTTGATCGAGTTTTGCAGAGATGTGAAGAAACTAATCTTGTCTTGAATTGGGAGAAGTGCCACTTTATGGTTAATGAAGGTATTGTCTTGGGGCATAAAATCTCTGAAAGAGGTATTGAAGTTGATAAAGCTAAAGTTGATGCTATTGAAAAAATGCCTTGTCCTAAAGATATCAAAGGTATAAGAAGTTTCCTTGGTCATGCTGGTTTCTGTAGGAGGTTTATTAAAGACTTCCCTAAAATTTCTAGGCTTGTTACTAATCTCTTGCAAAAGGATGTTCCATTTGTTTTTTATGATGATTGTGTAGAAGCATTTGAAATACTTAAGAAAGCCTTAATTTTTGCACCTATTGTTCAACCACCTGATTGGAACTTACCCTTTAAAATTATGTATGATGCTAGTGATTATGCTGTTGGTGCTGTTCTAGGACAAAGAGTTGATAAGAAGTTAAATGTTATCCATTATGCTAGTAAAACTCTAGACAGTGCTCAAAGAAACTATGCTACTACTGAAAAAGAATTTTTTAGCGGATGTATTTGCTTGTGATAAGTTCAGATCTTATATTGTTGATTCCAATGTAATTGTTCACACCGATCATGCTGCTATTAAATATCTTATGGAAAAGAAAGATTCTAAACCTAGACTTATTAGATGGGTTCTCTTACTGCAAGAGTTTGATTTGCATATTATTGATAGAAAGGGAGCTGAGAACCCCATAGAAGACAACTTGTCTAGGTTAGAAAATATTCTTGATGACCCACTACCTATTGATGATAGCTTTCCTGATGAACAATTAGCGGTCATAAATGCTTCTCGTAGTACTCCTTGGTATGCTGATTATGCCAATTATATTGTTGCTAAATTTATACCACCTAGTTTCACATACCAACAAAAGAAAAGGTTTTTCTATGATTTAAGACATTACTTCTGGGATGACCCACACCTTTATAAAGGAGTAGATGGTGTTATTAGACATTGTGTACCTGAGCATGAACAGGAACAGATCCTACGCAAGTGTCACTCCGAGGCCTACGGAGGACACCATGCTGGAGATAGAACTGCACGCAAGGTATTACAATCTTGTTTTTATTGGCCTACTCTTTTCACGGATGCTCATAAGTTTGTCTTGGCTTGTGATGAATGTCAAAGAATTGGTAATATTAGTAGACGTCAGGAAATGCCTCTGAAATATTCACTTGTTATTGAACCATTTGATGTTTGGGGATTTGATTATATGAGACCTTTTCCTTCATCTAATGGGTATACACATATTTTGGTTGTTGTTGATTATGTTACTAAGTGGGTAGAAGCTATTCCTTCTAGTAGTGCTGATCATAACACCTCCATTAAAATGCTTAAGGAAGTTATTTTCCCGAGGTTTGGAGTCCCTAGATATTTAATGACTAATGGTGGTTCACACTTTATTCATGGTGCTTTCCGTAAATTGCTTGCTAAATATGATGTTAACCATAGAATTGCATCTCCATATCATCCTCAGTCTAGTGGTCAAGTAGAATTAAGTAACCGAGAAATAAAGTTGATTTTGTAGAAGACTGTTAAAAGATCCAGAAAGAATTGGTCTAAGAAACTTGATGATGCATTATGGGCTTATAGAACTGCTTATAAAAACCCTATGGGTATGTCTCCATATAAAATGGTTTATGGAAAAGCATGTCACTTACCTCTGGAATTAGAACATAAAGCTTATTGGGCAATTAAAGAGCTCAACTATGATTTCAAACTTGCCGGTGAGAAGAGGTTATTTGACATTAGCTCACTAGATGAATGGAGAACCCAAGCCTATGAGAATGCCAAACTGTTTAAAGAGAAAGTTAAAAGATGGCATGATAAAAGGATACAAAAATGTGAATTTAATGTAGGTGACCATGTCTTGCTATACAATTCTCGTTTAAGATTTTTTGCAGGAAAGCTTCTCTCTAAATGGGAAGGGCCTTACATTATCAAGGAAGTTTATCGTTCCGGTGCCATCAAGATCAACAACGCCGAAGGCAATAACCCGAAGGTGGTAAACAGGCAAAGAATCAAACATTATATCTCAGGTACTCCCATAAATGTTGAAACCAATATTATTAATACCATAACACCGGAGGAGTACATAAGGGATATCTACCAGAACGCTCCAGACTCTGAAAAGGAATAGGTATGTGATACGGTAAGTAAACCGACTCCAAAACTTTTCCAAAAGCAATTTTACTCCGTTTTGGAATATTTAAAAATTTAGGAAAATAAAAATTAGTCCGAAAAGTGCACGAGGAGGCGACAAGCCTAGGGGCGCGCCCTACCCCCTTAGGCGCGCCTACCAGGCTTGTGGCCACCTCGTGTGCCCTCCGGACTCCGTTTTCTTGTAGTACACTCCTTTTGGTCGGTAAAAATTCATTATATAATCTCCCGAAGATTTTGACCGCCGTATCACGACAATATCCTTTGTTCTTGTTTCTAGCTAATTCTGCAGTAGGTTTAGAGCAAGATGTCTTCACAAGAGTCAGTCGGGGAGAGTAGTGTCTCTCACCTGATGCCGGACCCAAGATCACACAGCGAAGCCGATCACTTTGGGTGGTCAACGTAGGAAGAGATGGAGGCTGACCTGAAAAGAGTGGATGCCATGGAGGAGGATCAAGAAGTCGCCTCTCGCCCTCAACCTGGAGCCATGCTTGAGGAACTTCAGAGCTCAGCAATATCGGATTCGGTCATACCTCCCAATGCCAAATTTCTCTCTTATAATAACATGAAAAAGAGTGTTGCTTTTTCCCCCGCAGCCAGGATGCATCCATGGGTGGACGATGCTCTAACCGTCACAGGCAAACTCCGCAAGGAAATAATGGATCTCAAATAGCAAGTCAATAGGCTCGAGGAGGAAAATCGCATCCTGAGGGGCATCATTGCCAAGAACATTACACCACCGCCTTCGAAGAAAGAGACCTAAGTACATGGGTATGGGCACTCCCCTTGGCAAGTGCCAAGCTTGCGGGAGGTGCCCCGGTATCGTATCACCATCACATCTTTACCTTTATCGCTTTTCTTAGTTCGATCCTTTTGGTTATATCTCGGTTTAGTAGAATAAAGTTTTAGTATGATCTAGCTTTGAGTTTTGCTTCGTGTTCCCTCTATATAATCGAGTCCGAGAGTTATATAATAAAGATTAGTTTTGAGTTGAGGGCCTTGCTTTCTTGCTATGATCTTGAGTAAAATAAATAAAGAAATAAAAAGATTATATAATGATCTTATGGGAAGTGACGACTTCACATATAAGAAGTATGTCACATGAAATTTGTTGGGAGTTGACAAATATAGTTTTGGTCATTGTTGCAATTAATAGGAAGTAATAAAGAAAGAGAGGTCTCACATATAAATACACTATCTTGGACATCTTTTGTGATTGTGAGAACTCATTAAAATATTATATGCTAAAAGGTTGACGTTGGACAAGGAAGACAACATAATGGGTTATGTTTATTTATATTCGAATAGTAGTTATATTGTCATGGATCCTCCAACATGTTGAGCTTGCTTCTCATCCTATGCTAGCCCAATCTTTTGCACCAAGTAGAGATACTACTTGTGCCTCTGAAATCCCTCAACCCAGTTTTGCCATGAGAGTCCACCACACCTACCTATGGATTGAGTAATATCCTTCAAGTAAGTTGTCATCGGTGCAAGCAATAAAAATTGCTCTCTAAATATGTATGTTCTTTTAGTGTGAGGAAAATAAGCTTTATACGAACTTGTGATATAGAAGAAATAAAAGCGACGGACTGCATAATAAAGTTCTTTATCACAAGCGGCAATATAAAGTGACGTTCTTTCGCATTAAGATTTTGTGCATCCAACCATAAAAGCGCATGAAACCCTCTTCTTCCCTCTGTGAAGGGCCTATCTTTTATTTAACTTCTACCTTTATACAAGAGTCATGGTGATCATCACCTATTATTTTTATACATTTTCTTTTTGGCAAGCACTATATGTTGGGGAAGATCCAGATATATATATATATATATATATATATATATATATATCCACTCGGATGTAGATATTCATAAACTATTATTGTTGACGTTACCCTTGAGGTAAAAGGTTGGGATGCGAAGTTATAAGCCCCTATTTTTCTCTGTGTTCGATTAAAACTTTGATCTCATAAGTATCGCGTGAGTGTTAGCAATTATGAAAGACTAAAAGATGGTTGAGTATGTGAAACTTGCTATATGAAAGCTCTTACATTGACTCTTTCGGATGTTATGATAAATTGCAATTGTTTCAATGACCAAGATGATAGTTTGTTGGTTTTCAATAAAGTTTTTGGTTCATACTTTACCTTGTCAATGAATTGTTACTTTAGCATAAGAAATTATATGACAATATATGTTGCTGTTCTAAAGATGATCATGATGCCCTCATGTCCGTATTTTATTTTATCGACACCTCTATCTCTAAACATGTGGACATGATTATCGATTTCGGTTTTCGCTTGAGGACAAGCGAGGTCTAAGCTTGGGGGAGTTGATATGTCCATTTTGCATCATGCTTTTATGTTGATATTTATTGCATTATGGGCTATTATTACACATTATGGTACAATACTTATGCCTTTTTTTCTCTTATTTTACAAGATTTATATGAAGAGGGAGAATGCCGGCAGCTGGAATACTGGACCGGAAAGGAGAAAATCTGAGAGACTTATTCTGCACAACTCCAAACACTACAAGAAATATGTCAACTTGCGACCATCACTATTGGTTGCTGAATGGTCATTGCTTTTCATTTGCGACCTTTTTATGACCAAAAACAATTGGTCAAAAGCTGACCGTCTTTAATGAAACTTAACGACCTTCTCTGTGATATGGTCGTCGAAGGCAACTACCAAAACAAAAGGTCATTGGTCCTACGACCTTTTGTTTTGGTCGCGATACGTCTCCAACGCATCTATAATTTTTTATTGTTCCATGCTATTATATTATCTGTTTTGGATGTTTTATATGCATTAATATGCTATTTTATATTATTTTTGGGACTAACCTATTAACCTAGAGCCCAGTGCCAGTTTATGTTTTTTCCTTGTTTTTGAGCCTCGCAGAAAAGGAATACCAAACGGAGTCCAAACGGAATAAAACTTCACGATAATTTTTCTTGGACCAGAAGACACCTAGGGGACTTGGAGTCCAAGTCAGAAGAGCCACGAGGCAGCGACAAGGGTGGAGGGCGCGCGCTAGGAGGGGCACCCCCTACCTTCTGGGCCCCTCGGGACTCTCCTGACCTAGCTCTTCCTCCTATATATTCACATATATTCCAGAACCACTAGAGGCATCCACGAAAACACTTTTCCACCGCCGCAACCTTATGTTCCCGTGAGATCCTATCTTGGGGCCTTTTCCGGCATCCCGCCGGAGGGGGAATCGATCACGGAGGGCTTCTACATCAACTCCATTGCCCTTCCGATGATGCGTGAGTAGTTTACCTCAGACCTACGGGTCCATAGCTAGTAGCAAGATGGCTTCTTCTCTCTCTTTGATTCTCAATACAAAGTTCTCCTTGATGTTCTTGGAGATCTATCCGATGTAATCTTCTTTTGCGGTGTGTTTATCGAGATCCGATGAATTGTGGATTTATGATCAGCTTATCTATGAATATTATTTGAATCTTCTCTGAATTCTTTTATGCATGATTTAATATTTTTGTATTTCTCTTTGAATTATCGGTTTGGTTTGGCCAACTAGATTGGTTTTTCTTGCAATGGGAGAGGTGCTTAGCTTTGGGTTCAATCTTGCGTGATTTCACCCAGTGACAAAGTAGGGGTAGCGAGACACGTATTGCATTGTTGCCATCGAGGATAAAAAGATGGGGTTTTCATCATATTGCTTGAGTTAATTCCTCTACATCATGTCATCTTACTTAAGGCGTTACTCCGTTCTTTATGAACTTAATACTCTAGATGTATACTGGATAGCGGTCGATGTGTGGAGTAATAGTAGTAGATGCAGGCAGCAGTCGGTCTACTTGACACGGACGTGATGCCTATATGCATAATCATTGCCTTCGATATCGTCATAACTTTGCGCTTTTCTATCAATTGCTCGACAGTAATTTGTTCACCCACCGTATTATTTGCCTTCATGAGAGAAGCCTCTAGTGAAACCTATAGCCCCCGGGTCTATTTTCCATCATATTACTTTCGGATCTACTATTTTGCAATCTTTTATTTTCAGATCTATATACCAAAAAACTCAAAAATATTTTATCTTTTGTTTATCTATCTCTATCAGATCTCACTTCTGCAATTGATCGTGAAGGGATTGACAACCCCTTTATCGCGTTGGGTGCAAGTGTTTGATTGTTTGTGCAGGTGTTGGTGATTTGTGCGTTCTTCTCCTACTGGATTTATACCTTGGTTCTTAACTGGGGAAAATACTTACCTCTACTGTGCTGCATCACCCTTTCCTCTTCAAGGGAAAAACCAACGCAAGCACAAGAAGTAGCAGGAAGAATTCCTGGCGCCGTTGCCGGGGAGATCTATGCCAAGTCAAGACATACCAAGTACCCATCATAAACTCTCATCTCTTGCATTACATTATTCGCCATTTGCCTCTTGTTTTCCTCTCCCCCACTTCTAAAACGATTTTCGAAAAGATTTGTCTTTTTATTCGCCCTTCTTCCGTTCGTCTCTTTCGTTTTCTTTTTGTTTGCTCGTTTGTTGGATCGCTTGCCTTGCCTCATGGCTAGTCCTTCCATCATTGTTAGTACTCCCAAAAATGAAGTACTTAATTTTAATCAAAGGGAGGGAGAAAATTTAAAGGATGCTTGGTATAGAATTTGCAATGCTCAGAATAGATCTACTCGAAAGCAATCTACTACCGTTCTTCTTCGCAATTTTTATGTGGGCATTACTCCTTGGAATAGATATGTTTTAGACACAATTACCGGGAGAAATTTCTTGGGGAGCCATACTTTTGATGCGTATAATGCTTTGATAGATTTGTTAGGTCCACCACCTCTTATGGTCAATGAAACCGTTTTAACCTTGGAACATGTGATGCAAAGGCTTGATATTATTGATAATAAAATTGCTAGCGTCGAGCTAATTGAAAACTTGGATAAAAATATTCATAATCAAATTACTCAATATGGATCTAAGGTAGGAGTTGCTTTAAAGAATCTCAGGGAAAAGGAACCTCTAGTTACTGAGAAGATAGATCAAGATTCTACTAGAATTGGCAAACTAGAAGATATTATTACCAACTTGGGTTCTGCCTTTTCCTCCGTTAAAACTACTCAAAATTTTCCTCCTACTAAGGCTATGAAGTTTATTTATGTTCCTAAGAATAAGGGTGAATCTTCTAGTAAAGGAAACTAAGATCTTAAAATGATAAATGTTCACCCTAACCTTTTTGAGATTATTAAGGAACCAATTTACACTAGAGAATTTCTTGGTTTTTTGCCTAGGAGTTTGATCATTGATAAAACCAAATAATCTCCTAAGGATTACAAGTGTGCAATTGAGGAGTTGCATACCAAATATGACAATACCTAGATCTATGTGTTTTTATGCCTAGCTAAGGGCGTTAAACAATAGCGCTTGTTGGGAGGCAACCCAATTTTATTTTTGTTTCTAATTTTTTGGTTCTGTTTTTCAATAAATTTTTCATCTAGCCTCTGGTTAGATGTGTTTTGGTGTTTTAATTAGTGTTTGTGCCAAGTAAGACCTTTGGGATGGCTTACGGTGATAGTTGATTTGATCTTGCTGAAAAACAGAAACTTTTGTGTCCAGTCACAGAATTTTCATAATTCTGTGTTGCCTTTAAAAACTCTGAATTTTTTAAAAGATATTTATATAAAAATTTCCTCTGTTTTCCTAATTTTTCAGAATTTTTGGAGTTATATAAGTATTAGAAAAATTTGTATCTTCACAGACTGTTCTGTTTTTGACAGATTCTGTTTTCTTTGTGTTGTTTGCTTATTTTGATGAATCTATGGGTAATAACGGGGGGTATGAACCATGGAGAAGTTGGAATACAGTATATATTACACCAATATAAATAAATAATGAGTTCACAACAGTACCAAAAGTGGTGATTTTATTTTCTTGTACTAACGGATCTCACGAGTTTTCTGTTGAGTTTTGTGTTGTGAAGTTTTCAAGTTTTGGGTAAAGATTTGATGGACTATGGAATAAGGAGTGGCAAGAGCCTAAGCTTGGGGATTCCCAAGACACCCCAAGGTAATATTCAAGGACAACCAAGAGCCTAAGCTTGGGGATGCCCCAGAAGGCATCCCCCCTTTCGTCTTCGTTTATCGGTAAATTTACTTGAGGCTATATTTTTATTCACCACATGATATGTGTTTTGCTTGGAGCGTCTTGTATGATATGAGTCTTTGATTTTTAGTTTGCCACAATCATCCTTGTTGTACACACCTTTTGAGAGGGACACACATGAATCGTGATTTATTAGAATACTCTATGTGCTTCACTTATATCTTTTGAGCTAGGCAATTTTGCTCTAGTGCTTCACTTATACCTTTTTAGAGCACGGCGGTGGTTTTATTTTATAGAAATTATTGAACTATCATGCTTCACTTATATTATTTTGAGAGTCTTTCTAAACAGCATGTAATTTGCTTTGGTTATAAATTTAGTCCTAATATGATAGGCATACAAGAGGGATATAATAAAAACTTTCATATAAAGTGCATTGAATACTACGTGAAGTTTGATTCCTTATGATTGTTTTGAGATATAAAGATGGTGATATTAGAGTCATGCTAGTGAGTAATTGTGGATTGTAGAAATATTTGTATTAAAGTTTGTGATTCCCGTAGCATGCACGTATGGTGAACCGTTATGTGATGAAGTCGGAGCATGATTTATTTATTTATTGTCTTCCTTATGAGTGGAGGTCGGGGACGAACGATGGTCTTTTCCTACCAATCTATCCCCCTAGGAGCATGCGCGTAGTACTTCATTTCGATGACTAATAGATTTTTGCAATAAGTATGTGAGTTCTTTATGACTAATGTTGAGTCCATGGATTATACGCACTCTCACCCTTCCACCTTTTGCTAGCCTCTCTAGTACCGCGCAACTTCCGCCGGTGCCATACACCTACCTTTTACCTTCCTCAAAACAGACACCATACCTACCTATTATGGCATTTGCATAGCCATTCTGAGATATATTGCCATGCAACTTTCCACTGTTTCGTTTTATTATGACACGTTCCATCATTGTCATATTGCTTTGCATGATCATGTAGTTGACATAGTATTTGTGGCAAAGCCATCATTCATAATTTTTATACATGTCACTCTTGAGTCCTTGCACATCCCGGTACACCGCCGGAGGCATTCATATAGAGTCATATTTTGTTCTAAGTATCGAGTTGTAATTCTTGAGTTGTAAGTAAATAAAAGTGTGATGATCTTCATTATTAGAGCATTGTCCCATGTGAGGAAAAAAATAAAAGAGGCCAATGAAGCCCACAAATAAAATAAAAGAAGCCAAAGAAGCCCACCAAAAAAAAGAGAGAGAAAAGAGAGAAGGGGCAATGTTACTATCTTTTTTCACACTTGTGCTTCAAAGTAGCACCATGATCTTCATGATAGAGAGTCTCCTATGTTGTCACTTTCATATACTAGTGGAAATTTTTCATTATAGAACTTGGCTTGTATATTCCAATGATGGGCTTCCTCAAATTGTCCTAGGTCTTCGTGAGCAAGCAAGTTGGATGCACACCCACTTAATTTCTTTTTTGAGCTTTCATAAACTTATAGCTTTAGTGCATCCGTTGCATGGCAATCCGTACTCACTCACATTGATATCTATTGATGGGCATCTCCATAGCCCGTTGATACGCCTAGTTGATGTGAGACTATCTTCTTCTTTTTTGTCTTCTCCACAACCATCATATTCTATTCCACCTATAGTGCTATGTCCATGGCTCACGCTCATGTATTGCGTGAAAGTTGAAAAGGTTTGAGAACATCAAAAGTATGAAACAATTGCTTGGCTTGTCATCGGGGTTGTGCATGATTTGAATATTTTATGTGATGAAGGTGGAGCATAGCCAGACTATATGATTTTGTAGGGATAACTTTCTTTGGCCATTTTATTTTGAGAAGACATGATTGCTTTATTAGTATGCTTGAAGTATTATTGTTTTTATGTCAATATTAAACTTTTGTTTTGAATCTTATGGATCTGAACATTCATGCCACAATAAAGAAAATTACATGGAAAAGTATGTTAGGTAGCATTCCACATCAAAAAATTTGTTTTTATCATTTACCTACTCGAGGATGAGCAGGAATTAAGCTTGGGGATGCTTGATACGTCTCCAACATATCTATAATTTTTGATTGTTCCATGCTATTATATTATCTGTTTTGAATGTTTTATATGCATTAATATGTTATTTTATATTATTTTTGGGACTAACCTATTAACCTAGAGCCCAGTGCCAGTTTCTGTTTTTCCTTGTTTTTGAGCCTCGCAGAAAAGGAATACCAAATGGAGTCCAAACGGAATAAAACTTCACGATGATTTTTCTTGGACCTGAAGACACCTAGGGGACTTGAAGTCCAAGTCAGAAGAGACACGAGGCGACGATAAGGGTGGAGGGCCCGCCCTAGGGGGGCGCCCTCTACCTTGTGGGCCCCTCGGGACTCTCCTGACCTAGCTCTTCCTCCTATATATTCACATATATTCCAGAACCACCAGAGGCATCCACGAAAACACTTTTCCACCGCCGCAACCTTCTGTTCCCGTGAGATCCCATCTTGGGGGCTTTTTCGGCATCCCGCCGGAGGGGGAATCGATCATGGAGGGCTTCTACATCAACTCCATTGCCCTTCCGATGATGCATGAGTAGTTTACCTCAGACCTACGGGTCCATAGCTAGTAGCTAGATGGCTTCTTCTCTCTCTTTGATTCTCAATACAACGTTCTCCTTGATGTTCTTGGAGATCTATCCGATGTAATCTTCTTTTGCGGTGTGTTTGTCGAGATTCGATGAATTGTAGATTTATGATCAGCTTATCTATGAATATTATTTGAATCTTCTCTGAATTATTTTATGCATGATTTAATATCTTTGTATTTCTCTTCAAATTATCGGTTTGGTTTGGCCAACTAGATTGGTTTTTCTTGCAATGGGAGAGGTGCTTAGCTTTGGGTTCAATCTTGCGTGATTTCACCCAGTGACAAAGTAGGGGTAGTGAGACACGTATTGTATTGTTGCCATCGAGGATAAAAAGATGGGGTTTTCATCATATTGCTTGAGTTAATTCCTCTACATCATGTCATCTTACTTAAGGCGTTACTCTGTTCTTTATGAACTTAATACTCTAGATGCATGCTGGATAGCGGTCGATGTGTGGAGTAATAGTACTATATGCATGCAGGAGTCGGTCTACTAGACACGGACGTGATGCCTATATGCATAATCATTGCCTTCGATATCGTCATAACTTTGCGCTTTTCTATCAATTGGTCGATAGTAATTTGTTCACCCACCGTATTATTTGCCTTCATGAGAGAAGCCTCTAGTGAAACCTATGGCCCCCGGGTCTATTTTCCATCATATTACTTTTCGATCTACTATTCTGCAATCTTTTATTTTCATATCTATATACCAAAAAACCCAAAAATATTTTATCTTTTGTTTATCTATCTCTATCAGATCTCACTTTTGCAATTGACCGTGAAGGGATTGACAACTCCTTTATCGCGTTGGGTGCAAGTGTTTGATTGTTTGTGCAGGTGTTGGTGATTTGTGCGTTCTTCTCCTACTGGATTGATGTCTTGGTTCTTAACTGAGGGAAATACTTACCTCTACTGTGCTGCATCACCCTTTCCTCTTCAAGGAAAAAACCAACGCAAGCTCAAGAAGTAGCAGTCGCTGGTTGTCTGCCCAGGCCACATCGGATCCAACGTGGCAAGCTGACATGGCAAAATTGTGACCAATTGAATTGGTCGTTGACAAGAATCAGCCCGATCTAATTCAGTGTTTATCTGGACCAATCCCATTAATTCAGCCCATTTAATATATTATTTTTCTGTTAATTCTGGTTAGCCCCATGGACCTGGCCCAACAATTCAGCCTTTTTATTTTCTAGGCCATGACCTTTTTGGCTCCAAAGTTTCTAATTTTATTTTTTCCAAAAGATGGGCCCACTAGTGAGATAGGACCCAGTTGTCAGGTTCTAATAAGTGGGTCCCAATTGTCACGATTATATTCTTCAGATCTTATTTTTCCAGTAAATAAATAACAATATTTAAATCAGAACAGACAGAAAACAAAATGCTTCAAACAGAGCATAACTAATCCGGAAAAACATGGTTCACATCATGAATACAATCAAACAGAGCCAAACTTGGCACATTATTACAATCAAACATGGTTCACATCAGGTTTACAATAAAAAATGCTCACATCAGTTAACACAGCTATCAAAAAATATAACTAGCTATCACAGTATAACTAGCTCCAATGAGCTAGAACTCTATACTTCTTCCGACTTGTTCATCCTGGACCTCACAACAAAACATGAATGAAGGCTAGCCTCTGCAAGTTATCAAACAAAATGGTTAGAAACAAAATAAAAGCAAATCTAACAGTATGTTAGAACAAGCAAAATGCGACATTTTTATCATTTAAGCATAGAAGGACAGGGTCAACAACATTTCGATGTTTGAAAAATGAACCAGAATTTCAATGTTTGAACAACAACAAAATTGATACAGCAGATCATATGCGGTTTAAATCAGCCCCTAAGGACAGACACGTTGACACCAATATTTGGCAACATCTGTAGAAATTGAACCTCATAAACATGCAATGTGGAATTTGTATCTCAAAGAAGTATACATACTTATCAGGTTTAATTAGCACACAGAAGCCAAATGCTAGTAGCTCATGATTAGTACACAAGACAGGATTCAGCAAAGTAAACAAGAAGGTGGCTACAGTACAAAACTAAGCTCATCACTTAGAATAAAATGAGTGGAACTACAGTACATCCTCTACATTGTCATGTTCACAAGATTAAAAGTAAGCTCAGCATAAGCATATGAGTTTTTTTTTGGCACCACCACATCAAACATAGCAACGCCAATGTGAAAAGTTTCAGCATTATTGCCATATGTTTCCTTGGAATAATACTACACAGAGAAGGGTTCAGCCTTAAGTCTGAACTAGCCTTACATGGTGGAGTACAGATTTCCTTCTGTACCAGTGGACGTTGATGGTGTTCCCTTCTTTGTCAGAGGAGGACCCCACATGCAGTGGCTACATAAACAAGAAGCACCAGCTTAAGTTGCAACCCGAAACAGAAACACTTGCAAAAATCGGGCACTTGGGGTTTGGCAGGAGTACTACCTTGTGGATGTCGCCCATGAAGTTTGAGAGGAACAAGAGCGCTTCCTTCAGGTTATCTGCAGTATTCCATGCAGAAAAACATGGCATCTTCAGTACTAATTTCAGTCAACCAGAAGAGATGTGCTGAAGTTCGTATGATCTAATTGAACATTACATTGGCCGAAAGATTTAGAAGATGGCGATGGCGATGATGATCCCTAGGCGAGGAGCTGGGAGGTGTAGTTGTTGATGGCTCCGGCGATGCAGCGGCCCTTGACGCCCTCCTCGTCCTTGCAGTCCCCTGAGACAACACACAGACCATTATGCTATAGTTAGTTTCAGTCCAACAAAACAGAGTGTGGGTTAATTGCTACGTACTGTCGTAGTAGTAGTTGCAGACGTTGTCGGGGACATCGATGAAGTGGAGTGGCGCCGACCAGTAGTACCTGAACCTGACCTTGTCGGCCCAGGAGCAGAGGCTGCTCAGGTTGCTGGCGGCGCCCGACGGCAGCAGCTCGTTCACTGCCTTCGCCGCCGCGTCGCTCAGCCGGCCTTCCAAGGGAGCAACATGGTGCGTCGTGGTGCCTTCATCTGGAGTCGCAAGTCAGAGTTGTGGGCTACTGCTTTGCTTCCCCATATAGCACACCAGGTTCTCCTAAGATAGCGAACTGAAAACACAAAACATGATTAGGGAGTTGGTACATAAGAAAAGGAATTCATGCACGAATGGCATATACAACTAAAAAAAATCAGGCATCACATATTATTAGAATTGCGTATTAGATGGCTGCAAGGTAAGTGTTTCTTCATATAAAATAACTAGAATTAGCACCCAACAGGATCCATTCCATGCGCAGGATCCTTTGTATGTGGTTGCCTTTTTTGTTGCTTTATCACATAGACTTGACTTATTCTTAATGGCAGGTACATCACTCGATCGCTTGGGTCACCACACAGATTTTTCTAACTTTCTCTATCAAATGAGCCTGAATGAGAACCAACTCTTGGATCTTTGCTGATAGTCCATCACCATGTTTTTCTTCCTATCAGACAAACTTGACCGAGAAAAATCAGCTGTCATGCTTTGTTGCTGAAGTATTACCGCATATGTTTCTCTCCATCAAACAGACTTGAGTAAGAACCAACTCTTGGTTCTTTGCTGCCAACACTTCATTATCTGGCAGTAAAAAAAGCACTTCATTATCTAAATCAAATATTCAACTAGCCCAAACTTGAACAACAGATTGGGCATAGCGTACTAATCAAGGAGAGACTTGGCATGCACTGACCAAGTCCTGCTGCATTTTTCAGCGTACAAAAATTTCTTTGTGTCCAAAGAAGCCCTAAATCATTTCACTTCTTAATTAATTCTTTTTTTGTGGGGAAAAAATAAATATTTTGCAGGGCCACTTCTTAACTCTCGTTTCATCAGATGCACTGACAGTGTCTAAACTTGATGTCCATTTTCAGACCTGTCCTTGAACTAAAGCGTATATTTAGTTGGTCTGGAAAAAAAAGACCACGCCCAGATTTAGTAGATACAAAGTACTTCGCCACTATGTTGTGAAGTCATAGGTTGGCCTGGTGTGAGAAGTATGCTATGGCGGCACACGGCACGTGAACCTTCAGTTCACTATTTCAGTTCTCAGTGAGGACATGCCTCTAATGCGCTAGACAAAAGATAGGCCGTCGACAAATTCAGCCTGTAATGGCAATCAACACACTTCTGCGGCCTATTTGGGGAGATAAAAACTCATTTGCGAACTCTCAGTATGAACAACACACAAAATTGTAGGTGAACTGGACATTCACGTGTATAAAGAAGAGGAGCCACTGAATTTTAATCATGAACAGTTAAACAAAATTGTAGGTGAATAGCACACAAAACATTTTATAAAGTTTCTCCAATTACTGAAAATTGTATTCTATATGTAGAAAAAAACCAAGGCATTGCAATCATTCTCAATAAGTACACAACAATGCATCCCTACCAAAAAATCCTGACATGGATCATGGCTGCTGCCTACCATGGTACATGTTGGACTCTATCTAACGGTCTAAAACACGCCACGAAGGTTACAATTAGCCTGTTGGATGCACGTTACAGGAGTTTGAAGTTGGAAGGTTGTGATTTACCGTGAAATCAGAAGGAAAGCTCAACAGATTAGCACGCCGATTTGTCCTGCAGATGGCACCATGGGTTTTCCGCCGGGTCCGTCCTGCAACCAACCCAACCCATCCATCAGGGAATGGAATGGAGGGGAAGGGGAGGGAAGAAGAGGAAATCGAGAGAGGGGCGGACCTTGGATGCTGCTTGTACGTTCTTGTGCTGGAGGAAGAAGGAGCTTCACGCGCACAATATCCATGGCGTCCCAGACAGAGCAAGCTTCGCTCCATGATGCCTACCTACACAGACGACACGAAGCGAGGGTCAGAGTGGGAAAGAAGGAGGGAATATGAGTTGGGATCCTTACCATACCACCGTTGTCCGAGTCCGAGTCCTGCGCCTGCGGTCGATCGCCATGGCCGCGCCCCGGCAGCTAGGGTTTCCGGCGCGAGGAGGGATCGGATCTGGCCGTGGGCAACGCTGCTCGAGAGGATCTACGGAGAGGGAGAGGAGGGGAGAGGGCGCCAGCGGTGGAGTGGAGGCCGGGGTTGGGGAAGACAACGGAGGCCGGCGGCGACTGGCTCTGCCTTTGGCTTTGGGGATCGAGAGTGGAGTTGGGTGGTCGCTCGTGGCCGCAGGAGGATGTGGCCGCAGGAGAGATGGATGAGGCCGGTGAAGCAGCGGCAGCTGGGATCGACTGCTAGGGTGGGGAACGACGAAGTGGCGCGCATCGAAGCACACGCACACTGGCGAGCCATCCGGCTGTGGCTGCTAGGCGGCGGTGCATCTATCAACGGTGAGGTTGGGCGGCTTGCTCGATCTGCTGTGGGGGCGACTGGGACGGGAGGGGTGGTGGATGGGAGGAGGGGCGGCTTAGGAGGGATCTGGATCAGGGAGAGGGAGGCGGCAGCGCTTGACCTAGGGTTTCTCGGGAAGGAAGGTGATCGAGGGAGGAGGGTGTGTCGGGCGCGTGCGTTTATGAGAGGTTAGTAAGGGCATCCATAGTGTGTTGCTGCCAAATTTACCCATTATTCGGAATTTGACATCGATGTTATATTTGGCATCGTCTCCACAATGTGTGTGGTTTTCAATTTCTGGACAGCGGGTCCCGCCACCGAATAGAATGGGAATTAAAAAACTGGCCACCTCTCCTTATCCAAAAGACCAGAACGCTCGCGCGAGTTCTGTGAAATTCCCCACCTCTCTCTAGTTCTTCCCGTGAGATCTATTCTATGGCAAATTCTCTCCGGCCATTCCACTCCGGCAGCGCGTAGTCTTTGCTTCAATCCCTGCTCTCCTACCCACATTGTTGTGTCCGCCTCACGGATGTGCCCGAGCTCGAGAGACCATACAGACTGCCGATCTGCCGATCTGCCGGGACGCGGCGGTGCAGGCGGCTTCGGAGACTGCAGTGGTGGATCTACACGGGCAGCAACTCAAAGCGGCGGCGCGCGACAAGAGCGGACTTGTGCTCGAGCTGTAGCCGCCGGCCTCCCGCTGTAAGCTGTGTCTGATGCGTATTCTTTGTGTGTGGATGTATCATTCGTGCATATTTTTGTTTTCCATATTACAACTCAACAAGGCAGTACAAATTTATAAGAAGAAAATGCAATACACGGTTCAGGGAAATTATCTAGTACAATAGTAGGGAATTACTACTGAATGACTATAACAATACATGGAGAAGCATACATAAGATAAATATATACGTTTATCCATATTTCTGCCAAATATGTTCTATTAAGTCAGCCTTCAGACGATGGTGTGTTGGTCGGTCATGAATTGCAGCGTCCGCCTCGAGGACCATGTCAAATCCATGAATCGGCCCTTCTTCAAGTCCTTCCAGCGGTACAATATAACTTCCCGCTTCATAGTCGTAATCATAACGAACCCCATAGGAGTCCCTCTCATCCTCGATGATCATGTTGTGCAGTATGATGCATGTATGCATGATCTCGGCAAGTGTTTTTTCATGCCACACACGTCCTGGGTGACGTATAATGGCGAAATGAGCTTGCAAAACACCAAAAGCACGCTCTACATCTTTCCTTGCTCCTTCTTGATGTTGTGCAAATAACTTGTGCTTCTCACTTTGGGGCGGGGGAATTGTTTTCACAAATGCTGCCCACTCGGGATAAATACCATCTGCCAAGTAATATCCCAGCTTGTACTCATTACCATTGACCATAAACTCAACCTCTGGAGCCCTGCCTTGTGCTACTTCAGTAAACAAAGTTGATTGGTACAACACATTGAGATCATTATTTGACCCAGCAATGCCAAAATATGCATGCCATATCCATAAGTCATGAGATGCAACAGCTTCAAGCATGACAATTGATGTCCCTTGATCACCACGGGTGTCTTGCCCCTACCACGCAACTGGACAGTTCTTCCATTCCCAATGCATGCAGTCGAGGCTTCCCAACATTCCAGGAAAGCCACGAGCATCTCCTATGTGAAGTAATCCATGTGTGTCTTCACTAGTGGGCCTTCTTAGGTACTTTGAACCAAAATTAGACATCACACCCTTGCAAAAATGACTCAAGCACTGGATGACCGTGCTTTCACCCATTCGCAGTTTTTCATCAAGGGCATCAGCTGGTGTGCCATATGCCAACATACGAATAGCAGCAGTACATTTGTGCAAGGGAGAAAAGCCAACCTTGCCAAATGCATCACTTCGTTGATGAAAAAATGGAGACCAATCACTAAGGGTTTGTACAATGTGTAGAAACAGATCTCGTCGCATGCGAAATCTTCGACGAAACTGCTTACCATTGTACATTGGATTTTCTGAGAAGTAATCTGCCATCAACCGGACTCGAGCAGCTTCACGGTTTCTTTCCATATGCCGGCGGGACTTTCTTCTATGCTGATTAGACATACCTATTTGTTGCGCTTCAATCTGAGCTCGAATTTGTTCTTTTATCTGAGCTTCAGCAGGATCATTGATGAAGTCCCAAAAGAATTCACTGAGGGTAGCAGAACTAATCGAATCATCAGGCTGGTTTGGTGGAGTTTGAGTCTGTGGACATGGCTTGGTTGAGAGTGTGTGAGTATAGGATGGTGTGGACTGGAACTCCAGCCTCTCTATTTATAGGCTGGGGTTCCAACGGCTAGTTTCCACTGGCTAGTTTCAGTTTTTAAATATATTGTACAACTGTGCCATTGAGAAACAGGGCAGTGCATATTGATTAACTACAGATACATTTCCTCCTACAAATACTTCTAATTAGATAACTACAGATACATTTCCTCTTACAAATACTTCTAATTAGACAACTACAGATACATTTCCTCTTACAAATACTTCTAATTAGACAACTACAGATACATTCCCACATAGGGCATAACATTTGCATCTACGAAATAGTAATGCACCTAATTAGTCCAGCCCAAGCTCCTTCGCTAAGTACTCCAGCACTTGTTCATGTCTCTTCTTCTGGTTGTCACTGTAATCTGAAGTATCCTTAGCAATGAGATTAACATACTTATCAAGCTTGTCAGCCTTCGTCTTCTCCTTCTCGTTTTCAGCTTGTAGTAGTGCAGCAACAGCCATTTTTTCAGCAGCGATGGATTTCCTAAGTTAAAGTTCATTAAACTGTTCCAGATTTTCAATTGTCAAATTTCCAGGGCAATTGGCTGTGACTTTGCCTTTCTTCTGCCCTGGGGGTCGTGTACTCTGTTGTTCTTCCTAAGTTTCTTTAGTTGAAGAGCTGTGTGCTCCTGATGCATCCAATTTATTCCTCTTATTCATTTCCTCAAGTGTAAAGGCCTTTTTCCATTTTTGTTGTTTCCTCACCATTTCCCACCAGTGCTCGAATGGAAAGGGCCTTTTTGTTTTTGCCACTGCCATGTATTTTACACGAACTTTCTCCATCAACTAATTTTTGGATTGTCCACTTGCATATACACTTTTCAATTCATTGTACACAGCATTGAACTTTGAAACTTTTGGTGTATGCTTGTTCCAGTGGTTTTTGCATTGCTGAACTGACTTTTTCAACTCTGGAGGTGCATTCATGTTGTACTCTGCTGTTATTTCCTTCCAAAAGCGATCTGACTTCTTTGATCTCCCATCAACTGAATCAATGGAATTGTGCAACCAAGCACTTACCAGCCATTCATCCTGTTTCTTACTCCAATTCTTGCCTTTTTCTTTCTTTGTAGATTCATCTGGGCTGCTGCCACTTCCTTCTTCACTGAAAACAGGGGATTCTACTCGGTGTGCAGCAGATAATGGAGTACCTGAACCAGCAGCCGGACTATTGTCACCGCCTCGTGAACCACTACCCGCAGAAGCTCCGAAATATGCCATGGATGCAACCGGAGAAGCAGGGCTAGAGCTTCCACATCCTCCATACACTCCATGTGAGTATTGACCAACATTTCCTTGGTAATGAACACCCTGGTAGCTTGATGGTGCTGGTATGAACTGTTGATGGCTTGTTTGAGGCAGAAACTGATTGACATCATGTGGATGATATTGTTGCAGGCCTGGACCAAACTGGGGTGGTGGATGGTTCATGAAAAAATGGGATGGATGGATGTTCACTGGTTGGCTGCTTGTGTTTTGTGGATCAGAAGCTGGAATTGATGAGTTCAACATGTGTGTGTAGCTCATGGAGCTTGAGTGGTCCATGGCTGGGAGTTGGTTTGTTTGTTGCTGCTGCTGGTGCAAAGTGGTGCAAAGCTAGTGCAAGCTGAATATATAGGACTTCTGATTGTAATAGTCATATTGTTGTATCTATGCCTCCAACGGTTGTAAATTTATTGATGTTGGTGGCAGTTGAAAGATGTGTGTGCACGTCTTCACAACGGTTGGGAAATCTGACTGCTGCATTTGGCAGTTGGGCAAATATATAATTTTTTATTGGTCTGGGTCAGTTGGCATCGGCGCTCGGAGAAGCATCGGTTCCCTTCTCTTACAATTTGGCAGTACCCCCCACAATGGGCCAAACTAGTGCCAAAAGCTATTTTGGCATTTGACACCATCCTTTTGGCATGCATTGTGGATGCCCTAAGAGACGCTGGATCCATGGGAGGTGGACGGCTCAGATCGACTACGGTGGGATGATCCATGGACTGCGGCCTGATTGGTTAGAAACATGAGCTATTAAAAATAACTTTATTTCTTAGTGCTAAAAATAGGGGGTTGTGAAGCAGCTACCGAAAATATTTTGCAAAACGGCATCACTAAAATTTTCACTTATGTTAGACCATATTTTATGGATGATCACCAATTTGATTGCATTTCTGATCTTTCTAGGTACGAACGGTCATGCCCGCCGTTTTGACCGCATTTAAAACGGGCATAATAATTTAAAAAAAAAAAGTGAAATCATTCGCATTCTATCATTATATGTGACCTAGTTTCCAGAAAAAATAACAAACTTGGACTACAGCAATTATTTTTAAAAAGTGTTCACCTCTTGTGTGTGAAGATTCACGACTTTCATGGAATAGTTTGTTCAAATGATCTCATATTGTGCATGAGGGTGCATCTTGAAATGAAAAATAATGTTGCCTAAGGAAATTTTTATTTTCTTTCAACGAAAAACTCATTTTCCATTTTTCTAGTGCCCAAAATGAGTTATTTTGTGAAGGACCTATCATATATTTGTTGCAAATTTTGACCAAATCATTTTACTAAAATATTAGGCCATATTTATTGTACAATTGATGAAATGGTTGGGTGTCAAAAGATTTTATCCACCTCTCGTGAAAAAGACAAATTTCCGCCGATTCAGTAGGAAGCGGGTCAATTTTTGAACTGCAGGTGCCTCATAGTTTGCTGTTTATTTTTTCCAAAAATCATTTCTAGGTACATAAGTACCTATTTAATCAGAGAAACACCGAAATTTTTCCAATATTTAACCACTAGCTAGGAACGGTCATTCCCGCAGTTTTGACCGCATTTTGAAACGGGTATGAAAAAATAAAAATAAATCAAAAAATTGGAAAACCTTCGCATTGTGTCATTATATGTGACCAAGTTACCAGGAAAAATAATAAACTTATAATACAAGAATTCTTTAAAAAGTGTTCTCATAAATGAGCTATCATGTGTGAAGATTCATGGCTTTCAAGCCAAATGATCAATCTTATGGCCACATTCATGGCATAGTTTGTTCAAATGATCTAATATTGTGCACAAGGGTGCATCTTGGAATGGCAAACAATGTTGCCTAAGGAAGTTTTCGTTTTCTTTGGACGGAAATTTCATTTTCCATTTTTTGAGTGCACAAAATGAGTTTTTTTGTGAAGGACCTACCATATATTTGTTGCAAAATTGTACCAAATAAATTTTATAAAATACTAGGATATATTTAAACTACAATTTACCAAATGGTTGGGTGTCAAAAGATTTTCTCAACCTCTCATGAAAAAGACAAATTTCCACCGATTCAGTAGGAAGCGGGTCAGATTTGAACTGCAGCTGCCTTATAGGTTGCTCTTTATTTTTTCCAAAAATCATTTCTAGGTACATAAGTATCTATTTAATCAGAGAAACACCAAAAGTTTTCCAAGATTCAACCACTAGCTAGGAATGGTCATGCCCGCAGTTTTGACCGCATTTTGAAACGGGCATGAAAAATTCAAAAAATTGGAAAACCTTCGCATTGTGTCATTATATGTGACCAAGTTACCAGGAAAAATAATAAACTTGTAATACAAGAATTCTTTAAAAAAAAGTGTTCTCAGAAATGAGCTATCATGTGTGAAGATTCATGACTTTCAAGCCAAATGATCAATCTTATGGCCACATTCATGGCATAGTTTGTTCAAATGATCTAATATTGTGCACAAGGGTGAATCTTGGAATGGCAAACAATGTTGCCTAAGGAAGTTTTCATTTTCTTTGGACGGAAATTTTATTTTCCATTTTTTGAGTGCCCAAAATGAGTTTTTTTGTGAAGGACCTACCATATATTTGTTGCAAAATTGTGCCAAATCAATTTTCTAAAATACTAGGCCATATTTAATGCAAAATTGACCAAATGGTTGCATGTCAAAATCTTTGATCCACCGCTCATGAAAAAGACAAATTTCCGCCGATTCAGTAGGAAGCGGGTCAAATTTGAACTGCAACTGCCTTATAGTTTGCTCTTTATTTTTTCCAAAAATCATTTCTAGGTACATAAGTATCTATTTAATCAGAAATACATGGTTTGGTGGCGATACGTCGAGGTTTGGACGATGGCCGAGAGCCCCAACTCTAGAGCGCGTAAACTCGCATGCCGCCGCGTGACCGTCGCATTGCCACGCATTCTGGGCGGTCTAGGCATGTCTAGTGGGTTGGGCACTCCCCCAGTAGGTGTTAGGAAGAAGAAGGCAATAGAAGAATCTCACGAGGAGACTGAACTAAGCTCAAACATGAATTTGCAGTCAAGTGTTTGATTAGTGGTGGGGAAAATGCACATGGCCAATGGGCCTGAGTTTTAGCCGAGGATGATCATCTACTAAGGACACTGTCTTGGAAAATTTGCAGCTCAAATGGAGGAGCCTAGGTGTCACTTGCTTTGCAAAGTACCACACTGGACAAAAATATGAATGTTGAAGCTGGACTCAAATGAATGAATGGATTGATCTGAAATTTGGAGGAGGATGATAATTTGGGCATATGAAGGCACTGTAAAAATTTCATACCATTTGGATAAATAAAAATGGTACTTCTTTCACAATGCTCTCCACTGAACATGAAATTGGGAAAAATATTGAGGGAAATTGGCTAGATTAAATGAGCTAAAATTTGGTGGAGGGAGGTTCTATGGGCAGGGTCATGTCCTGGTAAATTTTTAGCAATTATAAATTAACATAAAATATAGTTGCTTCAGAAATTGAAAATATTACCAGATAAAAGATTGGATGGCGAGCTCACATGTATTCTTATATGGGGCTCAAATTTTGTGGAGAGCTATGATTTGGGAATATAGAAGATGTGGCAAAAATTCAGCTCATTAGGATATGCCTAGCTAGTACTTCCTTCACAACGGTTCTAGCTGAACAGAAACTTTGGAAATTTGCCGAGGAAGATTTACTAGGCAAATGGAGCTGAATTTTGTCATGAGGCAATGATTTGGATTGTAAAGAATGCCCAATTTTTTTGAAATTTTGGGAATGACAGAAATATAGGCTGCTTCACAACCTAGGGCAAAAATTGACACATAGACATGACACATAGGCAAAACTGATGAGGTGGTGCCTAGTCATAGCAATGCACAACAATTTACAAGGCTATGGCCATCTATATTGGTCGTTATCAGCTAGAAAAGAGGCAGCAGACCAGTGCTGTTTGCTTTATGACCATTTCGTGTAAGGAAATTACGGCCTTTCTGACCAAAATGGTTGTTATGGTTTAGGGTGTGGAGCCCCCCGAACAGCTTATGACCGATTGGTCTCAAATGGTCGTAGATTTATGACCAATTCTTCTAGGGTCACTGACAGAAGGTCACAAGTTGACATATTTCTTGTAGTGAAAAGTCCAAAAATTTACGGAGAATTATTTTGGAATATATAAAAAATATTGCGCGAAGAAATACTAGACGGGGACCCACCAGGTGAACACAAGCCTGGGGGGCGCGCCCCTAGGGCTTGTGGGCCCCCTGGCAGGTCTTTGGTGTCCATCTTCTGCTATATGAAGGGTTTTTACCTGAAAAAAATCATAAGAATGCTTTCGGGACGAAGCGCCGCCGTCTCAAGGCAGAACCTAGGCAGAAGCAATCTAGGGCTCCGGCGGAGCTGTTCTGCCGGGGAAACTTCCCTTCGGGGGGGGGGGGAATTGAAGCCATCGTCATCACCAACGACCCTCTCATCGAGAGGGGGTAAATATCCATCAACATCTTCACCAGCACCATCTGCTCTCCAAACCCTAGTTCATCTCTTGTATTCAATCTTTGTCTCAAAACCTCAGATTGGTACCTGTGGGTTGCTAGTAGTGTTGATTACTCCTTGTAGTTGATGCTAGTTGGTTTATTCGGTGGAAGATCATATGTTCAGATCCTTAATGATATTCAATACCCCTCTGACTATGAACATGAATATGCTTTGTGAGTAGTTACGTTTGTTCCTGAGGACATGGGAGAAGTCTTGTTATAAGTAATCATGTGAATTTGGTATTCGTTTGATATTTTGATGAGATGTATGTTGTCTTTTCTCTAGTGGTGTTATGTGAACGTCGACTACATGACACTTCACCATGATTTGGGCCTAGGGGAAGGCATTGGGAAGTAATAAGTAGATGATGGGTTGCTAGAGTGACAGAAGCTTAAACCCTAGTTTATGCGTTGCTTCGTAAGGGGCTGATTTGGACCCACATGTTTCATGCTATGGTTAGATTTATCTTAATTCTTCTTTCATAGTTGCGGATGCTTGCGAGAGGGGTTAATCATAAGTGGGAGGCTTGTCCAAGTAAGGACAACACCCAAGCACCGGTCCACCCACATATCAAATTATCAAAGTAACGAACGCGGATCATATGAGCATGATGAAAACTAACTTGACAACAATTCCCATGTGTCCTCGGGAGCGCTTTGATTTATATAAGAGTTTGTCCAGGCTTGTCCTTTGCTACAAAAAGGATTGGGCCACCTTGCTGCACTTTTGTTACACTTGTTACTTGTTACCCGTTACGAATTATCTCATCACAAAACTATCTGTTACTGATAATTTCAGTGCTTGCAGAAAATACCTTGCTAAAAACCGCTTGTCATTTCCTTCTGCTCCTCCTTGGGTTCGACACTCTTACTTATCAAAAGGACTACGATAGATCCCCTATACTTGTGGGTCATCAGCAAGTTCCAGAACCACGAGATCCCATCTGGAGGCCTTTTTCGGTACTCTGCCGGAGGGGCATTCGACCACAGAGGGCTTCTACATCAACCTTTCTACCCTTCCGATGATGTGTGAGTATTTTACCACAGACCTACGGGTCCATAGGTAGTAGCTACATGGCTTCTTCTCTCTCTTTGATCTTCAATACAATGTTCTCCTTGATGTTCTTGGAGATCTATTCGATGTAATCTTGTTTTGTGGTGCGTTTGCTGAGATCCGATGAATTGTGGGTTTATGATCAGATTATCTAGAATATTATTTGAGTCTTCTCTGAACTCTTTTATGCATGATTAATATAGCTTTGTGTTTATCTCCGATCTATTGATTTGGTTTGGCCAACTAGATTGATTTTTCTTGCAACGGGAGAGGTGCTTTGTATTGGGTTCAATCTTGCGGTGCTCAATCCCAGTGACAGAAAGGGACATGACACGTATTGTATTGTTGCCATTAAGGATAAAAATATGGGGTTTGCTCATATTGTTTGGATCTATCCCTCTAATCATGTCATCTTGCTTAAGGCGTTACTCTGTTCTTGTTAACTTAATGCTCTAAAATGCATGCTGGATAGCGGTCGATGTGTGGAGTAATAGTAGTAGATGCAGGCAGGAGTCGGTCTACTTGTCACGGACATGATGCCTATATTCATGATCATTGCATTAGTTATCGTCATATTTATTTGCTTTTCTATCAATTACTCAATAGTAATTTGTTTACCCACCGTATGCTTTCTTTCAAGAGAGAAGCCTCTAGTGAAAACTATGGCCCCCGGGTGTATTTTTATCATAATATTTTCAGATCTATTAAATCAAAAATATAAAAATACCTTGCTGCAATTTATTTACCTTTATTTTATTTTGCAGTTTTACTTATCTTTCATATCTATCGCTATCAGATCTCATCCTTGCAAGTAACCGTGAAGGGATTGACAACCCCTTTATCGCGTTGGGTGCAAGTATTTGTTTGTTTGTGTAGGTGCAACCATTGGTGACTTGTGTGTTCCTCCTACTGGATTGATACCTTGGTTCTCAACTGAGGGAAATACTTATCTCTACTTTGCTGCATCACCCTTTCCTCTTCAAGGGAAAAACCAACGCAAGCTCAAGAAGTAGCAATTGCTCTCCCATACTCCATTATGGGTGAGCCACTCTTTGGCATATCTTCACATGTCCTATTATCACTACAATGGACGACAAGTTTCAAGCATGCGATCTCTTCATGATGCTCCTCTTGAACTTGCACAACACAACCTTGATGACGATCACCACTTGATGTCATCCTCCATGGGTTATATGAGATCTTCCTCTTGATGCAAGCCTATGGAAAAACACCTAAACCCACATAGAACCACCACCCACATAGATCATGGGTTAGTACACAAAGCGTAAAGGACAATGCTTACCATACCATGAGATCACATGATATCACTCGGTATATCTTCTAGGCTTTGTGTGCTGATGAACTTGAATCCATTCTTTGTACTTAGTCTTGATCAACCTTGAATCATATCTTCTCTCTTCATAAAGATGATGTATTTAAGGTAAACATGAATGTTCACACAATCCTCTTCTTCAAGACATATTTGCAATAGGCTCCACTCTCACATGACCAATCTTTGGATAACTCCTTGAATAGCACCTTGGTTAACACATAATCTTTTTTCTTATAACCTTGAAACCAACAAATGGTTTTCAAGAAATGGCTATGGACAAACCCTTCAAATATAACTCAAGGCAACCATTAGTTCATAGGGATTGTCGTCAATTACCAAAACCAAACATGGGGGCACCATGCTCTTTCAGTTACCCTCCGTGGGTTGAAGTCTCCATCAACGTGGATGTATGATAGCAGCACCTATCGGAACCATGCCAAAAATCACCGTGTCTTCATTGTGTTTGATCTTCCTATCTCTACCTCCCTTTACTTTTGCACTTGCATGTTGTTCATTTTCTGCTGCTTAATCTCTAGATATGCATGTATAGGATGTATTGGTTGCCACTTAACTTGTGATAAAATCTGCCTAACTTTCAAGAAAACTAAAAACTATAACTTTGCCTTGTTAAGTGTCTATTCACCCCCCTCCTCTAGACCTATCTTCTCGATCTTTCAATTGGTATCAGAGCTTTGGTCTCCATTGCTTCGGTTTAATCACCATTGGAGGAATATGGATGTGTCTACTTTGGGGAGTCTTAGATGTAGAGTGCCTATTCTCAATGGGGAGTACTAGAACTTTTTGGAAAGATGGAATGCTTAATATCTTTAATGAATTTAACTTGAACAAGTATATTCATAGACCATATGTGCCTCCTATTGATCCCTTGCACCCAACCCCCGAGGAAGAAATTGGCATGCTTCGTAATCTTAGAACCGCCAATCTTATCATTAGAGGATTACTTAGAGTTGTGCTTGGTTGTATGCAAAATTTTGAGTGCGCCTATATGCAGGACAAAAGTATGTCTAGAGGGGGGTGATTAGACTACTTGACCAAATAAAAATCTAACCTTTTCCCAATTTTAGTTGTGGACACATTTTAGCAATTCTAACAAGTCAAGTATCACCCTACACATGCAATTCTAAGAGTGTAGTATTTGCAAGAATAAGAACATCATTTATTCTACCCAAAGGTTTCTTAATAGTGGAATCCGGTAAGTACAAATTAAGAGAACATTCATCCATATTGGTAAAACCTAGCACATCACATAGAGATTTTGGTATTGTGGAAATGCTAGAACCCAAATCACATAAAGTTGCACTCATAATTTTTAATCTTAACTTTAATGGTAGGTTCCCACTCATCATATAATTTCCTAGGTATTGAACCTCCAATTCTAGCTTTTCTTCTAAAGCTTTCATCATCGCTTCTACAATATGTTTAGTAAAAGCTTTATTTTTCTCATAAGCATTTGGAGAATTTAGCATGGATTGCAACAAAGAAATACAATCAATCAAAGAACAACTATCATAATTCAAATATTTCCAATCCAAAATAGTGGGCACATCGCTATTTAAAGTTTTTACCTCTCCAAACCTACTTTTAACAATTTTTTCATTAAGATTGTCACCCTTTGAATTATGGGGACGCCTTCTAGCTAAAGTTGACTCTTTTTCAGTCCCTTTTTCATCAAGTTTAATATTACTAAACAAAGATTCAATGGGAGAAACACCAATCATTTTAATATCTTCATCATTACTACGATAAAAACCGGGCTGAATCGTTTTTTCTAAGAATTCTCGCTTAGCCCTCAACCTATCGGTTCTTTCTTTACTCTCATCTATGGAGACATAAAGAGCTTTAATTGATTCATTGATATCAAGCTTGGGTGGCAAAATTTTAGATTTAAGATTCTCCACATCATGAACAATTCTATCCCATACTTCTAGGCATATCATCAAGTTTACTCAATTTTTCCTTTATCGTAGTGTTGAAAACTTTTTAAGCATTAATAAATTCTTTGATATTACTTTAAAGATCAGAGGGCAACCTATTATTATTATTGTAAGAATTACCATAGGAATTGCCATAATTATTAGAGTAATTTCCAGGAAACGGCCTAGGATTAATATTACCTCTATAAGCATTACTATTAAAATTGTTTCGCGAGACAAAATTCACATCTACGGGATCATTATTTTGCTCAATCAAAGTAGACAATGGCACATCATTATGATCAATATGAGCATTTTTACTAGCAACCAATTTCATAAGCGCATCTACTTTATCACTCAAAGTACTAATTTCTTCGACATAATTCACTTTTTTACTAGTAGGTGCTCTTTCAGTATGCCATTATGAATAATTTGCCATAATATTATCAATCAATTTAGTAGCTTCTCCTAGCGTAATTTTCATAAAGGTTCCTCCAGTGGTGAAATCTAAAAGGTTTATAGAAACAAAGTTCAACCCCGCATAAAAAATTCATATGATCATCCACAAACTTAAACCATGAGTAGGGCAATTTCTTATCATTAATTTCATCCTCTCCCAAGATTGGGAAACATGTTCATGATCAAGTTGCTTAAAATTTATAATATGATTTCTAAGAGAAATAATTTTTGCAGCAGGAAAATACTTGGCAATAAAAGCATCCTTACACTTATCCCAAGAATCAATAATATTTCATGGTAAGGATGAAAACCAAGTTTTAGCACGATATCATAGTGAGAACGGAAATAATTTTAATTTCACAATATCATTATCCACATATTTTTTATTTTGCATGTCACACAATTCAATGAAAATGTTAAGATGGGACGCGGCATCTTCATTAGGACTACCGAAAAATTGTTCTTTCATAACAAGATTAGCGGCATTAATATCACATGACTCCGCACTAGTGGCGGGAGGAGCAATCGGAGTACTAATAATATCATTATTATTAGTATTGGAAAAATCACATAATTTGGTATTTTCTTGAGACATTGCGACTAGGCAAACAAGATAACAAGCAAACAAAGAGGCAAACACGAAAAAGGCAAACGGAAAATATTTTTGTATTTTTATGAAAACGTTTTAGAAGAGGGGGAGAGGAAAATGAGAGGCAAATGGCAAATGAGGTAAATGCAAGGAGATGAAAGTTTATGTGATGGTACTTGATAGATGTTGATGATGTCTCCCCAGCAACATCGCTAGAAATTCTTCCGGCTACTTGTGAGCTGCGTTCAGATTTCCTCGAACAGGAGAGGATGATGCAGTACAGTAGGGACAAGTATTTCCCTCAGTTAAGATCAAAGATTATAAACCCAGTAGGAGAACCATGCAACACCTCGTTAGTAGTACCTACCGATGTCTACTATGCAACTTTATTCTTGTAGACTCGTGTTGGGCCTCCAAGCGCAGAGTTTTGTAGGACAGTAGCAATTTTCCCTCAAGTGGATGACCTAAGGTTTATCAATTCGTGGGAGGCATAGGATGAAGATGGTCTCTCTCAAACAAGCCTGCAACCAAATAACAAAGAGTCTCTTGTGTCCCCAACACACCAAATACAATGGTAATTTGTATAGGTGCACTAGTTCGGCGAAGAGATGGTGATACAAGCGTAGTAATGATAGTAGATATTGATTTTTGTAATAGGAACAATAGAAAAACAGCAAGGTATCAATTAATAAAATGGAGCACAAACGGTATTGCAATGCTTGAAAATGAGGCCTAGGGTCCGTACTTTCGCTAGTGCAATCTCTCAACAATGCTAATATAATTGGATCATATAACCATCCCTCAACGTGTGATGAAGAATCACTCCAAAGTTCCTATCTAGCGGAGAACATAAGAAGAAATTGTTTGTAGGGTACGAAACCACCTCAAAGTTATCCTTTCCGATCGATCTATCCAAGAGTTCGTAATAAAATAACACCAAGTTATCCTTTCTGATCGATTTATCTAAGAGTACGTACTAAAATAACACCATATGATACACATCAACCAACTCTATTGTCACCTAGATACTCCAATGTCACCACGAGTATCCGTGAGTTGATTATACGATATGCATCAAACAATTTCAGATTCATAGTACTCAATCCAACACAAAGAACCTCAAAGAGTGCCCCAAGATTTCTACCGGAGAAACAAAGACGAGAACGTGCATTAACCCCTATGCATAGATTACCCCAATGTCACCTCGGGAATCCGCGAGTTGAGTGCCAAAACACATATCAAGTGAATCAATATGATACCCCATTATCACCACAGGTATTCCTAGCAAGACATACATCAAGTGTTATCAAATCCATAAAAGTATTCAATCCGATAAAAATGAAATCTCAAAGGTAAAACTCAATTCATCACAACAAGATAGAGAGGGGAAATCACCATATGATCCAAATATATTAACAAAGCTCACGATACATCAAGATCGTGCAAATTAAGAACACGAGAGAGAGAGAGATTAAACACATATCTACTGGTACAAACCCTCAGCCACGAGAGTGGACTACTGCCTCCTCATCATGGTGGCCGCCGGGATGATGAAGATGGCCACTGGTGATGATTTCTCCCTCCGGCAAGGTGCCGGAACAGTTTTTCGTGGCTACAGAGGCTTGCGGCGGTGGAACTTCTGATCTAGATTTACTTCTAGGGGTTTCTGTATTTATAGGATTTTTTGGCGTCGTCTCACGCTAAGATGGGCCACGAGGGGCCCACGAGACAACAGGGCACGCCAGAGGGGGATGGCGCGCCCTGCTGGGTTGTGGCCACCTCGTGGCTCTTCTGGCCCTCCCACGAAGCTTCTAGTGCCTCTTTTGTTCCAAAAAAATCGTCAAAAAGTTTTGTTGCATTTGGAGAACTTTTATTTCTGCACAAAAGACAACACCACGACAGTTTTGCTGAAAACAGCCTCAGTCCGGGTTAGTTCCATTCAAAACAGAATCTGTCAAAAACAGAACAGTCTGTAATGATCTGAACTTTGACAATACTTCTGTAACTCCAAAAATTCTAAAAAATTAGGACAACGTAAGTAATTTGTATATAAATCATCTGTTAAAAAATTCAGAATTTTTCGGTGCTCTAGTGATTTTTAACAATTCTGTTACTCAGCGCAAAAGTTTCTGTTTTTGCACAGAATCAAGTCAACTATCATCCACACTATCCCAAAGGCTTTACTTGGCACTTTATTGAAACAAAAGCTATAAAACATGATTACTACAGTAGCGTAATCATCTGAATATACCAAAACAGTAGGGGTAAATGTTGGGTTGTCTCCCAACAAGGGTTTTTTCTTTAATGCCTTTTTAGCTAGGCATGATGATTTCAATGATGCTCACATAAAAGATATGAATTGAAACATGCAAGAGAGCATCATGAAGCATATGACTCGCACATTTAAGTCTAACCCACTTCGTATGCATAGGGATTTTGTGAGCAAACAATTCATGGGAATAAGAATCAACTAGCATAGGAAGGCAAAACAAGCATAACTTCAAAACTTTCAACACATAGAGAGGAAACTTGATATTATTGAGATGTGTAGAAGCATATATATTCCTCTCTCATAATAATTTTCAATAGCATCATGAATGAATTCAACAATATAACTATCACATAAAGCATTCTTATCATGATCCACAAGCTTAGAAAATTTATTACTCTCCACATAAGCAAATTTCTTCTCATCAATAGTGGTGGGAGCAAATTCAACAAAATAGCTATCATGAGATACTTGATCCACATAATGAATTTGAGAATTAAAATCATGATGACAAGTTTCATGGATATCATTACTCTTTATATCATACATATCATCACAATAATCATCATAGATAGCAACTTTTTTATCATAGTCAATTGAAACCTCCTCCAAAATAGTGGATTCATCACTAAATAAAGTTATGACCTCTCCAAATCCACTTTTATCATTATAACAATAAGATTCAACACCCTCCAAAATAGTGGGATCATTATTACCTAGAGTTGACACTCTTCCAAACCCACTTTCATCAATATAATCATCATAAATAGGAGGCATGCTATCATCATCATGAATTTTCTTATCAAAACTTGGGGGACTAAAAATATCATCTTCATCAAACATAGCATCCCCAAGCTTATGGATTTGCATATCATTAGCATCATGGATATTCAAAGAATTCATACTAGCAGCATTGCAATCAAGCTCATCACTCAAAGATTTTATGCCAAACATTTTATTGAATTCTTCTTCTATCAATTGAGCACAATTTTTCGATCCATCATTTTCAAGAAAGACATGATAAAGACGAATAATATGAGGCCACCTCAATTCCATTTTTTGTAGTTTTCTTTTATAAACCAAACCAGTGATAAAACAAGAAACTAAAAGATTCGATTGCAAGATCTAAAGATATACCTTCAAGCACTCACCTCCCCGGCAACGGCGCCAGAAAAGAGCTTGATGTCTACTACGCAACTTTATTCTTGTTGACTCGTGTTGGGCCTCCAAGCGCAGAGTTTTGTAGGACAGTAGCAATTTTCCCTCAAGTGGATGGCCTAAGGTTTATCAATCTGTGGGAAGCGTAGGATGAAGATGGTCTCTCCCAAATAACCCTGCAACCAAATAACAAAGAGTCTCTTGTGTCCCCAACACACCAAATACAATGGTAATTTGTATAGGTGCACTAGTTCGGCGAAGAGATGGTGATACAAGTGTAGTAATGATAGTAGATATTGATTTTTGTAATAGGAACAATAAAAAACAGCAAGGTAGCAATTAATAAAACGGAGCACAAACGGTATTGCAATGCTTGAAAATGAGGCCTAGGGTCCGTACTTTCGCTAGTGCAATCTCTCAACAATGCTCATATAATTGGATCATATAACCATCCCTCAACGAGCGATGTAGAATCACTCCAAAGTTCCTATCTAGCGGAGAACATAAGAAGAAATTGTTTGTAGGGTACGAAACCACCTCAAAGTTATCCTTTCCGATTGATCTATCCAAGAGTTCGTACTAAAATAACACCAAGTTATCCTTTCTGATCGATCTATCTAAGAGTTCGTACTAAAATAACACCATATGATATACATCAACCAACTCTAATGTCACCTAGATACTCCAATGTCACCACGAGTATCCGTGAGTTGATTATACGATATGCATCAAATAATTTCAGATTCATAATATTCAATCCAACACAAAGAACCTCAAAGAGTGCCCCAAGATTTCAACCGGAGAAACAAAGATGAGAACGTGCATCAACCCCTATGCATAGATTACCCCAATGTCACCTCGGGAATCCGTGAGTTGAGTGCCAAAACACATATCAAGTGAATCAATATGATACCCCATTGTCACCACGGGTATTCATAGCAAGACATACATCACGTGTTCTCAAATCCATAAAAGTATTCAATCCGATAAAAACGAAATCTCGAAGGGAAAACTCAATTCATCACAACAAGATAGAGAGGGGAAATCACCATATGATCCAACTATATTAACAAAGCTCGCGATACATCAAGATCGTGCCAAATCAAGAACATGAGAGAGAGAGAGAAATTAAACACATCGCTACTGGTACAAACCCTCAGTCCCGAGGTTGGACTACTCCCTCCTCATCATGGTCGCCGCTGGGATGATGAAGATGGCCACCGGTGATGATTTCCCTCTCTGGTAGGGTGCCGGAACAGGGTCCATATTGGTTTTTCATGGCTACATAGGCTTGCGGTGGCGGAACTTCTGATCTAGGGTTATTTCTAGGGGTTTCTGTATTTATAGGGTTTTTTGGCGTCGGTCTCACGCTAAGATGGGCCACGAGGGGCCCATAAGACACCAGGGCGCGCCAGAGGGGGCTGGTGCCCTGCTGGGTTGTGGCCACCTCGTGGCTCTTCTGGCCCTCCCACGAAGCTTGAAGTGCCTCTTTTGTTCCAAAAAAATCATCAAAAAGTTTCTTTGCATTTGGTGAACTTTTATTTCTGCACAAAAAAACAACACCACGGTAGTTTTGCTGAAAATAGCGTCAGTCCGAGTTAGTTCCATTCAAATCATACCAGAACCAGATAAAATTATTGTAAACATGGCATGAATACTTCATAAATTATAGATACGTTGGAGACGTATCACCTACACACAAAATAACAAATACTTGCACCCAACGCGAACAAGGGGTTGTCAATCCCTCGGCGGTTAATTGCAAGGATCAAATCTCGTAGTGATAGATAGATAATTAAAACACAAAATAAAATAAAGAAAGAAAAATTGCAGCAAGGTAGTTTTGATTTTAATATATGCTAAAAAGTAGATCCAGGGCCATAGTTTTCACTAGAGGCTTCTCTCTTGAAAATAGCATACGGTGGGTAAACAAATTACTGTTGGGCAATTGATAGAAAAGCAAATAATCATGACCATATCCAAGGCAATGACCATGTATATAGGCATCACGTTTGAGACAAGTAAACCGAAACAATTTTGCATCTACTACTATTACTCCACACTGATACGTCTCCGTCGTATCTATAATTTTTGATTGTTTCATGCCAATATTCTACAAATTTTACATACTTTTGGCCACAATTTATATGATTTTCTTGGACTAACATATTGATCCAGTGCCTAGTGTCAGTTCCCGTTTGTTGCATGTTTTTTGTTTCGCAGAATATCCATATCAAATGAAGTCCAACTGCGATAAAATTTTACGAAGAATTATTTTGCAATATATGTGATTTTTGGGAAGTGGAATCAACGCTAGACGATGCCCGAGGGGCCCACAAGCTCATGTGGCGCGCCCCCCTACCCTGGGCACGCCTAGAAATCTTGTGGCCACCCTGTATGGTGGTTAGGGTCCTTATTCCACTAGAAGAAAGATAATATCCGGAAGAAAATTGTGTTAAAATTTCAGCCCAATCGAAGTTACGGATCTCCGGGAATTTAAGAAACGGTGAAGTGCAGAAAAGCAGGGCCACGAAACAGAAGAGAACCAGAGAGATAGATCCAATCTCGGAGGGGCTTCCGCCCCTCCACCACCATTGAGGCCATGGACCAGAGGGGAAACCCTCCTCCCATCTAGGGGGAGGTCAAGGAAGAAGAAGAAGGAGGGGGGCTCTCTCCCCCTCTCTCCTTGTGGCGCCGGAACGCCGCCAGGGCAAGGATCGTGACCGCGATCGACACCAACAACCTTGCTACCGTCAACACCAACTTTCTCCCCCTCTATGCAGCAGTGTAACACCTCTTCTCCCCGCTGTGATCTCTACTTAAACATGGTGCTCAAACTATATACTATTATCCAATGATATGTGGTTATCCTATGATGTTTGAGTAGATCTATTTTGTCCTATGGGTTTATTGATGATCATGATTGGTTTGAGTTGTATGTTTTATTTTGGTGCTATCTTATGGTGCCCTCCATGTTGCGCAAGCGTGACGGATCCCCGCTGTAGAGTGTTGCAATGCATTCATGATTCTCTTATGGTGGGTGGCGTGAGTAACGGAAACACATACCCGAGTAAGTGGGTTGTTGCGTATGGGATAAGGAGGACTTGTTACTTAATGCTATGGTTGGGGTTTACCTTAATGATCTTTAGTAGTTGCGGATACTTGCTAGAGTTCCAATCATAAGTGCATATGATCCAAGTAGAGAAAGTATGTTAGCTCATGCTTCTCCCTCATATAAAATTGCAATAATGATTACCGTCCTAGTTATCGATTGCCTAGGGACAAATAACTTTCTTGTGACAAAAAGCTCTCTACTAAAACTAACGTAATTGTTCCTTTATTTAAACAGCCCTAACTTTTATTTACGTGTTCTTTACTATCTTGCAAACCTATCCCTTTACTACAAAGTACTTCTAGTTTCATACTTGTTCTAGGTAACGCAAACATTAAGCGTGCATAGAGTTGTATCGGTGGTCGATGGAACTTGAAGGTATATAAATTCTAGCATTAGCTCCTTGTTCGGTTCGACACTCTTAATTATCAAGAAAGGCTACAATTGATCCCCTACACTTGTGGGTTATCAAGACCTTTTTCTGGCGCCGTTGCCGGGGAGCAATAGCGTGGGGTGAATATTCTCGTGTGTGCTTGTTTGCTTTATCACTAAGTAATTATTATTTTATGTTCTAAGTTGTTCTCTATCTTTGGTTATGGATATGGAACACGAAATACCAAAAAAATTAGTTGTACTTGCTACTCATGGAGATGGAGAACCTCCTAAAACCCTCAATGCTCGTTATGTGGAAAATATTAAACACTACTTTGATAATCCTGAGAAAACCCCATTCAACTTGATAATGGGAGACACGTTGGATCAACGTGAATACTTTAGGGATTATCGCTTGACTCAAAAAGGGAAACTCTTGTGGGATCAAATTGAAATGTTGCATTGGTATGCTTGGGATCTATGCTTGAGATATGATTATACTTGTTGCTCTAGATTGAAGGCTCCACACCTTCCCTTTTCATGTGAATTTAATGATAATGAAACCTTGGCTTCCTATGCTAATGGTATATATGATTATTATGATGTGGAATGAATAGAAGAATTTGTTGCTTTGAAGGGTGCTTATGAAATCGAATCTTTGTTTGAAAAGTTTGAAGATTTTGATGATGTTGTTTACAGATCTGAAAATTATGCTATACTTAAATATTGCTATGAGAATTATGAATACAATGCCGATATTGATGCATTTATTGAGAAAGTCCGCGCTGTCCAAGAAGAGACTAATATTTTGCAGGAATCTATGGAATAAGGAATTGATGACACTGTGAGCTCATTGGATGAAAAAGATTAGGAGGAGAGCAAAGAACAAAAGGAGGAAGAGCGGATTAGCTACCCGTGCCCATCTTCTAATGAGAGTAACTCTTCAACTCATACATTGTTTAATTTTTCTTCGTGCTTACCGAAGGATGAATTCTATCATAATTGCTATGATCCCTTGGATTCATTTGAAATATCCCTTTTTGACAAAATTGATGCTTGCTATGCTTATGGCCAAGATGCCAATTTGAATTATGCTTATGGACATGAACTTTCTATAGTTCCTTATGTTAAACATGAAATTGTTGATATTGCACCCACACTTGATAGTCCTATTATCTTTTTGAATTCTCCCAACTACACTATATCGGAGAAGATTGCGCTTATTAAGGATTATATTGATGGGTTGCGTTTTCCTACTACACATGGTGATTTTGATAAATATAATATGCATGTGCTTGCTGCTCCTAATTGCAATTATTATGAGAGAGGAACCACATCTCCGCCTCTCTATGTTTCCAATACGATAAAATTACAAGAAACCGTTTATACTATGTATTGGCCTTTACTTGATGTGCATGAATTGTTCTTTTATGACATGTCGATGCATAGGAAGAGAGTTAGACTTCGTTGTTGCATGATATATGTTTCTTTGTGATCCATACTAAATTACAAATCATTGTTAATTAAAATTACCTTTGATATACCTTGGGATCTGGGTGGATCAATTACTTGAGCACTTTATGCCTAGCTTAATGGATTTAAAGAAAGCGCTGCCAGGGAGACAACCCGGAAGTTTTAGAGAGTCATTTTTTTCAGTTGAGTGCTTTTATAGTTTAAAAACAATATAGAGGGGAACCTAAAAACTTTTTCAAAAAGAGAAGCGATTGAAAGGTTATGCATTGGAGAAGTGAGGGTCAACCTTGAACACTTGTGTTCATGCTCATGGAAACAATGTAGAATTTTTCATGGAAGTTTATCACAAAAATAATTATCCCCTTGTACAAATCCATTGTATTATAAAAATAATGTGCCAAGATTTACCTTTAGGGTATTTAAAATTCTTGTTTCGTGTGTGCGGTGCAAAAAACAGAAATTTTTCCTATAGTGTTTGAATTTTGATAATTTACTGAAAAGTGGAAAAATTCTGATTTTTTTTGACAAAGTACTGATATACAATTTTTTTGTTACTTCCTAATTTTGCAGAACTTTTAGAGTTACAGAACTATAGTCAATATTCAGATTGCTACAGACTGTTCTATTTTTGACAGATTCTGTTTTTGATGCATTGTTTTGCTTGTACTGATGGAACTATGGATTGTATCGGGGGTTATAAGCCATGGAGAAGTTAGAATACAGTAGGTATAATGCGAAAATAAAATATGAATGGGTTTGAAACAATACTTAAAGTAGTGATTTGCTTTATTATACTAACGGATCTCACGAGTTTTTTGTTCAGTTTTGTGTGGACGAGGTGTTCGAAGATCAAGGAGGTATTGATATGAGAAGAATGAGGAGAGGCAAGAGCTCAAGCTTGGGGATGCCCAAGGCACCCCAATTAAATATTCAAGGATACTCAAGTGTCTAAGCTTGGGGATGCCCTGGAAGGCATCCCATCTTTATTCAACAATTATCGGTATGTCTCGGTTTTTGTTTTGTTCACATGATATGCGTAAATTCTTGGAGCGTCTTTTGTGTTTATTTTTCCTTTTTATTTTATACACCATGCTAGTATGAGATAGTCCTTGGTTGATTTATAGAATGCTCTTTGCACTTCACTTATATCTTTTGAGTATGGCTTTATAGAATGCTTCATGTGCTTCACTTATATCATTTGAAGTTTGGATGCCTGTTTCTCTACATAACAAAACCATTATTTGTAGAATGCTCTTTTGCTTCACTTATTTTTATTAGAGCTTGTTAAGTATTTTGTAGAAGGAATTAAACTCTCATGTTTCACTTATATCTATTTAGAGAGTTAACAAGAATTGGTCATTCACATGGTGTCGGGGTACGACACCTATGGGATCCAAAGGGACCCCTTTACGATTCGGCGGGGGGAGAGGGATACGCAAAGAGCAGAGCCAACGATCGACGCGGGAAGATTTTACCCAGGTTCGGGCCGCTGATCAGCGTAAAACCCTACTCCTGCCTTATGTTCTTATTAGTGTCCCTGAGCCCAGCCTTCAGGAGCGCTCGCTATGAACAGTACGTTCAAAGAGCAGCTACGCATGCAGAATGGGCCAAAAGTTCTCCTCCCCTGTAGCAGTTGCCTTGGGCCTCCTTTTATACGCTCAAAGGGGTCACCACAGTGGCAAAATGTACATACATTGAGGTGTAAAGTAGCTACAGGGTCATCATACCTAACCCCTGACAGATTAGGACGAACGCATTTAATGCACCGTGAGGTGTCCGTTTAGGTGTCCTCACTTTCTTGGGGATGGAAAAAGGGGCCATCCCATCAGCACCGCTTAAGCTTTCCCTCATTGGCGCGTCGCCACACATCCAAAGAAGGACCCAGAATGTCGGGTTTGTCGCTGTGCTAGAGCGGTGGCACAGCAACAAAACCTTGCCGGGTGCCAAGCCCTGCCGGGCGCCAAGCCTTGCCGGGCGCCGAGCCTTGCCAGGCACCGCAGGCCACCCCGGCAAGATCTTGCCGGGAAAGCTGGCCTTCGGATTCCAGCTCTCCTTATCTGCTGATCCTCAGATCTCTGACTGGATGGTTTCTTTGATGGCTTGAATCAACCTCGAACTGTTCCCCGGCAAGCCTTGCCGCGAGGATGGCTACAACTGCCCGTGTACAAGTACGGGGTACTAGCGGCCCAATACTTAGTACACCAACAGGAGCCCCCGGGCCTAGGCCATACACGAGTGCGAGGCGTTGTTGGGCTAGGCCCAAACAGTGCACGGGCACGCGTGGCAGGGGATTAACTGCTCGTAAATATCTCATTTACTATGCCCCCCACTACGCGCGTCTAAAGCGCGGCGTGGGGAGCGTGCCTCAAAGGCTGCAACTGTGACGCGCCTATAGAGGCTCATTCACATTGGGGAATAAAAGAGGCGGCCCCGCTCCTTCCCCATAAAAAGGAGAAGCCGCAGAGGCACAAGCCTATTTACCCCCCTCTTCTTCTCAATCTGGCCGTCGCCATCGCCTTCCTCCTCTCGAGCTCAGAGCGAAGCTTTTCCTCTTCTGCCCGCCGCTTCCACGCTCGCTTCACCCCCGGCTTCCGCCCTCACAGCCGCCATGCCGCCCAAGGCCAGCAAAGGCAAGGGCAAGGAAGCGAAAGCTGACGTCCCGGAGAGCAAATTGATGAAGATGCAGAAGAAGTATGTCGTCTTCCCCCCATCGCTCGATGCAGAAGCTCTGAAGAGGCGGTACCAATGCATGTGGGCGAAGGAGACGCAAGCTCACCCCGCCACACGCGTGATTCTAGGTTCTTGTTCCAAAAGTGGGTCGGACAGATACCCTTTCTTCGCTACGTATTTCTATTGCGGGCTTTGCCCCCCATTTTCCGACTTCTTCAATGATATCATGTACACAAACGGCTTTCATCTTCTCGATTTCACGTCGAATGCGGTACTATGCATGTCCATCTTTGCCCATCTTTGTGAAAACTTTGCCGGAGTGATTCCCAACACTACTCTTTTTCGCCATTACTTCTTCCCCCGCATCCAAAAAGGAGAGGCCCTCTCTGGTTCTATCGCCTGGATTCCAAGGGCTTGGAATAAGGAAATATACCCAGAAGGAGTTTACCGCGAAAAGTGGGACGAATGGCGGGCTGAATGGTGCTGGATCAAGGAAGCAGATCCCCATCCGTTTTGTCTTCCCCGGCAACAGAAGGTGGTCCGCGGCAGCGGT
Source organism: Thinopyrum elongatum (assembly GCA_011799875.1). Classification (NCBI taxonomy): domain Eukaryota; kingdom Viridiplantae; phylum Streptophyta; class Magnoliopsida; order Poales; family Poaceae; genus Thinopyrum; species Thinopyrum elongatum. The sequence continues at coordinate 246,109,483 of CM022297.1, forward strand.
TGGAGCAGTCTTGCCGCTGATGACGAAAAGCTCGCAATCGCCACCACCAGGATTCTTCGCCTGAAAGCTGTCGGGCTGACAATGAAGATGATTGGCTTCGACTTTCTCCGCCGCCGCATCACCCCCTTGCAGAACAGGGGAAGGCCAGCTTGGGAATACCGAAACGCGGCAGATATCATGAGATTGCGCCCCGGGTTGAATAATAATCTAACCACTATGCAGCTTGGCGCTCTCCGCCAAAAACTATTCAAGCGCGAAGATAAGCATCGGCTGCTGGCAAGGATTGTCCCTTTGTGCAACAACTCCGCCTTGGGGTCAATCATCGTCTTCATGCCGATGTTCAATGCCCATGGTCTTGACGCGACTTGGGCTGAGCCAACCGAGGAGGAAGCACAGAAATTTTTTGACAACTTGACGGAGAGACCCGTCCGGCAAGAGAAAGATTTCATCCGAGCCACCACCGACCAAGAAGTAGCTTACATTGCTACTAGGGTGGAGGAGGCAAATCTTGCCGCGGAGGCCGACAGCGTTGGCTTCACAGAATGGGAAACCAGCGATGCAGAGGTAGTAGTGGAGGTAAAACCTGCCGGGAAGGACAAAGCTGCCGGGGAACAGAGCAGCACAGCCGCTGAGAGCTCGTCTGACGAGGACACGGCCGAAGAAGAACCGCAAGAAGAGCTCCCAGCCCCGAAGAAGACGAAGCGCGTTCTTCGGAAGGCTGCATCTGGCATCCCGGCAAGCCAGCCTTCTTTGAGCGGCGAGGCTCCCGGCAAGAAAGTGGCCGGCAAGACTGCACCGCGGCAAGGGGTTCGTCAACAACCTGCACGGCGCGCGAGACCCACACCAGCGGCCACTGCTGGGGCGGCAGGGGTGTCTCGCACAACCGTACCGGAAGCTGCCCCGGCGCCTGCCACAGCCAAGCGACCTAGGACCCCTCCTCCGCCTCCCCACTCAGACATCGTAGTGGAGGCCGATTTCGACATCTCCGGCTTTAGTCCGGAGCGAGAAGAAGAAGAGTGAGTACTTTGCCACAGCCTTTATATTCCAATCTTGGATCGATCTTACTGACTTGCTCGTATTGTCTCTGCAGTGATGCAGAAACCTTGCTGGAGAGGATGGCGAAGAGGACAAAGACTTCCACGGTGACGAGCCCCCGGCAGGCTCCACGAGCGTGCCAGAAACCGTCGTCATCAGCCCGGAGCCCAGTCCTCAATGCAGCCCCCAGCACAGCCCCCAGCGTAAGTTCACTGTTCTTTTTCCGCTGGCGGGTGCTGAGGCTTCCATTCTTGCCGCTGATATCCTTGGGCTCGCAGGAGAAGAACGGCAACAAGGAGAGTTGTCGAAAGACATCCCCGTCGTGCCACCTTCATCGACCACGCCGCCCACAAGCACATCCCCGGCAAGAGATCCTACCGACGAGCCCATCCTAACTGAGGAGGAGCCGGCAAACATGGACATCGGCAACCCTCCCCCGACAACCGAAGTTGCCGGGAAGGGCGAGGCCACCTCTCAACAGCTCAACGCAGGTAATCGATTGCCTCAGAATGCTTGTTACTCTTTCCCTTATCTCTTTGTCTTTAGTCGCTTCAAACTTCAATCTTGATCTTATTCTCTTCTCCTCCTTCGTCCTTCAGAGTTCCCTGTGATGGAACACATGGATGTCGACGTTGTCATCGAGGAGACCGCCAGGGACGCCGCTGCCGAAGCAGACAGGATCGCTGCCAGCGAGGCCACCAAGGATGACACTGTCGAGGCTGGTGGTGCTCTTGACGGGGAGGCCGCCAAGACTGCACAGGAGGAACCCGCCAAGGAACCTACTGAAGGGGGCGACAGGGAGGCTGATGACCGTACTGACGGAATTCCTGCCGCAGGAGCGCCAGGTGCTGCACCGGCCACGGAGCCCCCTGCCACTGGTGAGGCGGTCGCTGAAGACCAACCATCAACATCTGAAGGCCCCTCATCCAGCAAATACCTCAAGGTTGGCGAGAACTTGTTTGTCAACTTGTCGGGGACGGCAAGCATTGGGGCACCAGCCGAAGGAGAAGTTTTTGACGAAGAAATCATCGCTGCTGCCGGGCTCGAGGTTGTTGACGATCCCAGCGCTAGCAGCGGCAACTCTGAAGAGGATCAGCTCCTTCAGGCCATGGGCGAGAATTTCCGCAAGCTCCAGGCTCTCCACCACGCCCGGAAAGATAAAGCGGATTCCAGAATGGCAGTCGTCGAGGCGGCCGAGGCAAATTTCCAGAGGCGCGTCGAACAAATGCAAACCTGGTACGCCGAGGCCCTCCAAGAGCTGACTGCTGGCCGGGAACAGGTGAGCCAACAGTGGACAGAGATCCTCCTGAAGCAATCTGATATGGAGAAGGCGCAGGATGAAGCTACTCAAAGGATTGCTGCTGAAGATGCCCTCCTGACGGGGCGCCGCGTTGCTCTTGATGCTCATGAGGAAGATCTCACCGCACGTGAGCAGGCGCTCACCGCCAAGCTTCGCAGCAAAGATGAAGATATCGAGAAGCTTGTCGCGCGGCGGACCCAGGAGCTAGAGCAAAAACATAAAGAGGCGCTCGAAGCTCTGACTGCAAGTCACGCCGGCAAGCTCAAGAAGGCCATCGATGCTGCCGAAGCTGCAGAGGCCGCCAAGAACGAGCTGAGCGACAAGGTAAAGAAGCTGGAAATAGATCTCGAAGAGCACGGCAAGGAGCTCTCGACGCTCAAAGGTGATAGGGAAAAAACCCTCCACTCCTTGGCGGAGATGCAAGTTGCCCTGTCCAACAAAACCAAGCAGCTCTCCTCTGCGGCCGATGCTATTGCAGTTCTGGAATTGAAGCTGACCACGTTGCAGAAGTCTCTCGAGGCCGGCAAGGCCCGTGAGAAGGCTCTGCTCAAGGATCTCCAAGGAGAGAGGAACCTGCTCAAGAGCGCTGCCGCCGCCCAAATCGATTACGAGAAGGGGGTGGAGATCTGGACTGGACGTCTCATCGCCGCTGCGGAGAAGCTTACGGCAGAACTGTCAACCATGGGCCTGTCGAACTTCAAGTATTCTTCCGAGGAAAGGATATCTTCAAGTGCCAGGTTGACGATGTTCTTTGAAAGCATCATCGACGCCTTGAGGGTGCTCTAGTCTAGCCGGGCGACCCAATTGGCCAACGAGACTCGCCGGCTTTGCCGGGCCGTCCTTCGCAAGGTGCTTATCAAGGTGGTGCACAGCAATCCCGGCATCGACCTCTCCAACGCGCTCGGCCATCTGCCAAGGGACACAAATGTCGAGGCGCTTGAAGAACTTATCGCGCCTATCCTTCAGAAGGTGGACTCCATCAAAAGGATCGAAGGCCAGCGCAGGGATTAAGTGCTCCGCCTTTTTTTTGCCGTCATCATTCCATGTAAAAGACAATTAAGTCTCAAGTTAGAATTGCGGCAGCTCATGAATGTAATATAACTCATCTATGTTTAGGTTCATGCTTGCTATTTCCCTTGTCTGATTCCTTTATGTATGGAGTTCACCCTACGCTTACTGAAAAACTTGCCGGCGCGCAACCTGCCGCGAGCGCTGGGTGCGGGACTTCAGCAGCCTGCTGGAGGCGCAGCGGCCGGCAAGACTCCTTGGCGTTCTCAGTGCAGCCACTTAAATCATTGAGCGGGCTTGAAACAAAATAAGGGCGCAACTGATTACAACAAGGGTTCCTTTGCGTGCAGATTTTCCATACAAGAGTCGGAATCGTCCAAGGAAATAACTTGCAATAAAGGAAACTTGCTCTAAGTTTTTAGAACTTAGCTTTCTGTCACTGTCCTTCCTCCGACAAGCGTCGATTCCAAACGTCGCCAACTGGTACTCATATATCCCTTCCCCCCCGGTAAATGTGCACGCGAGGAATCCTTCTGTCTTTTAAAAAGAAAGAAGAGAAAATAAAGACATGAAACCTTGGCGGTTCGTTAGAACTTACCGGGAGTAGGTGTTATACAGCATCTTAGACAAACATGCATATATAAATATGAACATGGGAATCAATAAGGGAATGTACAACACTTAAATTTATTCATCTGCGCTCAGGGTCTGTGCCTGGCTTTGTACAAAGGATCACATGCTTTGCCGGCAAGACTTGTACAAAAGGGGGGTTGCCGGGAGCCCCCGGCAACCGCGCCTTATGGGTAGAACTTGCGAAGATGTTCGATATTCCAGGAATTGCTCACTAGAACGCCATCTTCGGTCTCCAAGCGGACAGCGCCGGGCCTGGTGACTCGTACTACCCGATAAGGGCCTTCCCACTTTGGCGTCAACTTGTTTGTATTCTTGGCGGACTGAATCCGCTGAAGAACAAGGTCGCCTTCCTCAAGGCTTCGGGCATGAACTTTGTGGCTATGGTAGTGGCGCAAAGCTTGCTGGTAGCATGCAGCTCGCACAGCAGCCTGAAGACGATTCTCCTCAAGTAGCACAACATCATCTTGCTGCAGTTGCTCTTGCTCAAGCTCATCATAAGCGAGCACTCGAGGTGATCCGTACGTGAGTTCTGTGGGGAGAATTGCTTCCGCTCCGTAGACCAGAGCGAAGGGCGTCTGGCCGGTGGCTCGATTTGGTGTCATTCTGATTGACCAAAGAACCACCGGCAACTCATCAATCCAGCGTCTTCCGCACTTTTTCAGTTTGTCAAAAGTCCTGGTCCTGAGACCGCGCAGCACTTCAGCATTAGCCATCTCTGCTTGGCCGTTGCTTCTCGGGTGAGCAACAGAGGCAAAACAAATCTTGCCGCCAAAGTCTTGGACGTACTACATGAAGGTGTGGCTTGTGAACTGCGTGCCGTTGTCGGTGATGATCCTGTTGGGTACACCGAAATGGCAAACTATCCCTTTAAAGAACTTGACGGCTGATTGTGCTGTCACCTTCCTCACTGCTTCCACCTCCGGCCACTTTGTGAACTTGTCGACAGCAACGTACAAGTACTCAAAGCCCCCGGTAGCACAGGGGAAAGGGCCCAGTATGTCGAGCCCCCAGACCGAAAATGGCCAGGAGAGAGGGATTGTCTGAAGAGCTTGAGCTGGTTGATGTGATTTCTTCGAATGAAACTGGCACGCTTCACACTTGGTGACTAGTGCAGTTGCATCCTGGAGAGCGGTGGGCCAAAAGAAACCTTGCCAGAATGCTTTCCCGGCAAGTGCTCTTGATCCTATGTGAGAACCACATATGCCTCCATGTATCTCTGCCAACAGCTCTAGCCCATCCTCCCGAGGAATGCACTTCAATTTCACACCGTTTGGCCTCTTTCTGTATAGGATGTCATCGACAAACTTGTACATAACAGACCGACGGGCTACTCTTTCTGCTTCTTCCTATTCCTCCGGGAGTTCTCCTGTCTGAAGGAAATGGACAATGTGCTGCGCCCATGCTGGAGTCTGAGGCTCGACGGCTAGGACTAAAGGCATCTCCTCCGCCGGGGGAGCGTTTGTCTTGACAGCAAGGGCCTGAGGCCCTGCCAGAGCCTGTTGTTCCCCGGCAGGCATGTCGATCTCGGCAACTTCCTTGCCGGCGGCTCTGGGGAGCTCTGCCGGGAAGTACTGACCAAAGTTCAACTTTCTTCTCTTTTCTTGCCGCATCGATGGCGCCACGGATGGTTGAGTCAATTGGAGCACAAAAGTTCCTGGTTCCACAGGCAACTTGAGGGCGGCACGCTTTGACAGGTCATCAGCAACACTGTTCTCGGCACGAGGAACGTGCTCCATTTGCAGACCGTCAAAGCGCTCTTCCATTTTCCTCACTTCATCCACGTAGGCTTGCATCAATGGACTTTGATAACTCTTGTTAACTTGCCTGACGACAAGTTGTGAATCGCCTTTGATGACGAGCTTTTTGATACCAAGGTCTGCCGCGATCCTGAGACCAGCAAGCAAACCCTCGTATTTTGCAGTGTTGTTGGTCGAACTCTCCCGGGGAAAATGCATTTGGACTACGTACTTGAGGTGCTCTCCGGTGGGTGCGACAAGCAGCACGCCAGCACCGGTGCCTTGCAGCGAGAAAGCCCCATCAAAGTACATAACCCATTGCTGATCGATTTCCTTGCCGGGGAGAGTTGTTTCCTGAGCCTCTTCATCCGGTGTTGGGGTCCATTCTGCAATGAACTCCGCCAAGGCCCTGCTCTGAATCGTCGAAGTGCTTTCAAACTTGAGGCCAAAGCTCGACAACTCCAACGCCCACTCCACGATCCTGCCGGTTGCTTTTGGACTTTGCAAAATCCATTGCAACGGAAAGCGAGTGACGACGGTGATTTCATGTGCTTGAAAATAATGGCGCAGCTTCCTCGAGGCCATAAGAAGGCCGAAAAGCAACTTCTGCACACCAGAATATCTTGACCTAGCTCCTTGTAAAAGAGAGCTAACAAAATAAACTGGGCACTGGACCACCTTCTTCTTCTGCACTGGTTCTTCTGTTTGCGCAGATCCTATCTTGCCGGGATCAACCCTTGCCGGGGAAGATCTTGCCGCGTCACCTGGCGGTCCTGCCGCTGGTGTTGCTTCCTCATCAGCCTCTCTCTGCGCCACTAGCGCAGCACTAACCACTTGATTTGTTGCTGCCAGATACAGCAGCAACGGCTCTTGTGGTTTAGGCGCGACTAGCGTCGGCGGAGAGGAAAGGTATTTCTTCAAATCTTGCAGCGCAGCCTCTGCCTCCGGAGTCCATTTCATAGGACCTGCCTTCTTCAAAATTTTGAAAAAGGGCAGGGCACGCTCAGCAGATTTGGAAATAAACCTGCTTAGAGCAGCAACACAGCCGGCAAGACGACGCACATCCTTGACGCGTCTCGGCGCTTCAATTTGCTCAATAGCTTTGATCTTGTCGGGGTTCGCTTCGATTCCCCGGCAAGATACAAAGAATCCGAGGAGCTTGTCGGAAGGAACACCGAACACGCACTTCTCAGGATTGAGCTTCAAGTTGATCTTGCGCAGATTTGCAAATGTTTCTTCTAAATCTTGAATGAGCGTCGCTTTGTCTTTGGTTTTGACCACTATATCATCCATATACGCCTCCATATTTCTATGGAGTTGAGGCTCAAAACCAATTTGGATTGCTCTCGCAAATGTCGAACCAGCACTTTTCAACCCGAAAGGCATTCGTATAAAACAATACGTACCACATGGGGTGATAAATGCGGTCTTCTCTTCATCTTCTTTTGCCATAAAAATCTAATGATACCCTGAATAGGCATCAAGGAAGGACAGGAGATCACAACCAGCAGTGGAATCCACAATCTGGTCGATGCGCGGCAAGGGAAAGGGATCTTTTGGACAGGCTTTATTGATATCTGTATATTCGATACAAAGCCTCCATTTCCCATTCGCTTTCCGCACTACAACCGGATTGGCCAACCAGGTTGGATGAAGCACTCCTTTGACCAATCCTGCCGCCTCCAGCTTTCTGATTTCTTCGGCAATGAATTCTTGCCACTACAAGGCTTGCTTCCTGACCCTTTGCTTGACGGGCCGCGCATGAGGACAGACAGCAAGGTGGTGCTCAATTACCTCCCTGGGAACACCGGGGATGTCAGACGGTTGCCATGCAAACACGTCGACATTCACCCGCAGGAAGGCAACGAGCGTGCTTTCCTATTTGTCGTCTAGGGTGGAACTTATGGTGAAAGTTCCACCCGTTCCGTCCTCCCTGACGGGCACCTTCTTAGTCTCCGACGGAGCAGCCTTGGATTTCTTGTTCTTGCCGGTGGAACTCTCTGGTGCACCCTCGACGGAAGCGCAGCACTCCGAGGAGGTGCGCTTGCCGGAGTTCGCGCCAAGATTCTTGCCGGTCTTCTTCTTCCCCCCGGGAGTTCCAGCGACAGGAGCAGGTGCCTTGATGGCAGGTGCTGCAACTGCTTCCCGGTAAAGTTGGTCGGCACAGATGAGCGCATCCTTCTTATTGGAATGGATAGTGATGACGCTCAACGGCCCAGGCATCTTCAAAACGTTGTACACGCAGTGTGATGCCGCCATGAACTTAGCCAGCGCTGGCCGACCAAGGATCCCATTGTATGACATGGGGATCTTGGCGACATCAAACACCACCTTCTCAGTCCTGTAGTTGAGCTCGCTACCAAATGTCACCGGCAGCGTAATCTTGCCCTTGGGCTGGGTTCTTCCCGGATTGACCCCTTGAAACATACCCGTTTCTTCGAGGTCCTCGTCGGGAATTTGGAGCTTTTTGAGCACATCCGGTGAGATTAAGTTTAGGCCGGCCCCACCGTCAACTAGCATTTTCGTCACCTTGAGGTTGCGAATCGTTGGCGAGACCAACAATGGCAAGCACCCGACCGCAGTTGTGCGATCAGGGTGATCCTCGGCGTCGAAAATGATAGGCGTGTTGGACCACTTCAGGGGCCTACATGCATCTGGGGATGGCTCTGCCGCATTGACTTCCCGCACCCACTGTTTGAGTTGACGGTGGGAAGAATGCAGCGAGGCACCTCCATCGATACACATGGCCTCTGTAGCTTTCTGGAATTCTTGCTCACTGGACTCATCATCTTCTTCATCATCATCTTCTTCTTTGTCTCGGCCCCGAGCGGGCCTATCCTTCTGTTGCTTGGCCTTGCCGCGGCGCCCCCCTCGGCCACCGTGCTTCTTGCCGGATCCGTCAGCACCATCTTGGGCCCTCTCCTTATCTCGCCTTTCATATTCGGCCCTCTGTTTCTCGGCAAGCTGTTCAACTTGCCGGCAGTTCTAGAGATCGTGGCCCTTGGTGCGATGGATCTTGCAATACTGCTTGCCGGAGTTTTCCGACTTGTCGGCAGCCGCCAAGGCCTGACAGGATGAGCACCCGGCAAGATCCTTGCCAGGGTCACCAACCTTGGCCTTCTTGGCGGCGCCGGGGTTGTCGGATTCCTCGACAGCAAGCACGGCCTTGCCTCCGCGTTTCCTGTTCCGCCGCCGGCCTTTCCTTGACGGGGCCGCGGCATCTTCTTCTTCGGATTCGCCCACTGTGCCAACAACCTCGCCAGGGAGTTTCCTCCCCTCTTCAGCTCGAGCGCATTTATCAGCTAGAACGTAAAGCTCGGCAATACTCCGGACTTTGTTCATTGCCAGCTCTTCCCGCATTCTGCGGTTATGCACGTTCTGGTGAAATGCGCTAATGACAGCGGCAGGGTGAACGTCAGGAATATTGTACTGCACCCGGCTGAACCTCTGCATAAACTTGCGCAGGGACTCGCCCTCCTTCTGAGGGATGATATGCAAATCACTCTCTTAGCCAGGAGCTTGGTGGCCTCCAACAAAGGCGCCAACAAACTGATGGCACAGATCTGACCAGGAAGAAATAGAATTCTCCGGCAGATGCATCAACCACGACCTGACGTTGGGTTTGAGAACCAACGGGAAGTAGTTGGCAAGTATCTTGTCATCTCAGCCCCCGGCAGCCTGCACCGCAATGGTGTAGATGCTCAGGAACTCCGAGGGATGGGTCTTACCGTCATATTTCTCCGGGACCTCTGGCTTGAAGGTTCGGGAATTGGGCCACTGGACTTGCCGCAGCTCACGGGTAAACGCTGGAGTCCCTACCTCATAAGGCAAGTCTCCTACGTCCCCTGGCGCAGGCTCGTCGACAGACGGTCCTGCGCGCTTATCAGACTGATAGTGCGCTTCCCGTCGCCGCTCGATGGTAGTTCGAGCGTCCTCCTTGCCTCGTTCCTGGAGAACTTGACGCTGATCACGGCGCATCCGTGGATCGGATGACGCCGTGGAAACTTCTTCACGGCGGTCGACCTGCTGGGTTGTCGGCCACCGCTGGTGCCGCGGAGGGGAGTGCACTGTGGTTGCACCACCTCCTGTTTTCTCCACATCGGCTCGCGCCGGATCGATGGGCCTTCGCTGCGAGGGCCCTGCCTCTTGCGGTCCATCTTTGTTGGCGAAGCCGATAAGGCTCTGGATAGTAGCTCGCCACTCCTCCATCTTCTCTGGGACAGGGGGAAAATCAAGGAGCAGCTGCGCACGTGCCAAGGCTTCCGCTGGCGTAGGCGGCGGCGACAGGTGCGAGGTACGTGAGGTGCTCTGACTCCTAACCATATTAGAAGGAGCACCACCACGGTCACGCGACCGCGCGCTACCCCTGCCAGCAGCTCGGTGTGCATGCTGGTCCCGTGCATCTTGGGATCGGTGCACAGAAATCTTTTCATGGGGATGCCCTGAACCACCAGCGCCATGACATCGCTCATCGTGCACGACCTGGGTAGGTCGTGAGGCTTGCGCCGGCGCGGGAGCTCCAGCAGGCGCCCTCCGATCTCTGGAATTCGTTGTGCCACCCGTAGGCAACACAGCGCCGTCTCTAGATCCAGCGGCGTGTAGGTTGCCACTGCCATTGCGAACGATGCCGCTCGCCTGGCTCGGATCACCAGAACACCGTGGGGGTTCTAGTCCTCTTCCTTCTACACCCACGCCGTCGCCCGTACGCGAAGGCGTAGGCAAAACGGATGTGGACGGTTGCGCCGTAGCGGCGCTCTTCTTCTTGGGCGGCATGATGATGAAGAAACTGAGGCGCCGATCACTAGATCAGGTTCACGCAACCTTCAATCCCCCTACCTGGCGCGCCAAAGATGTCGGGGTACGATACCTATGGGATCCAAAGGGACCCCTTTACGATTCGGCGGGGGGAGATGGATACGCAAAGAGCAGAACCAACGATCGTCGCGGGAAGATTTTACCCAGGTTCGGGCCGCTGATCAGCGTAAAACCCTACTCCTGCCTTGTGTTCTTATTAGTGTCCCTGAGCCCAGCCTTCAGGAGCGCTCGCTGTGAACAGTATGTTCAAAGAGCAGCTACGCATGCAGAATGGGCCAAAAGTTCTCCTCCCCTGTAGCAGTTGCGTTGGGCCTCCTTTTATACGCTCAAAGGGGTCACCATAGTGGCAAAATGTACATACATTGAGGTGTAAAGTAGCTACAGGGTCATCATACCTAACCCCTGACGGATTAGGACGGACGCATTTAATGCACCGTGAGGTGTCCGTTTAGGTGTCCTCACTTTCTTGGGGATGGAAAAAGGGGCCATCCCATCAGCACCGCTTAAGCTTTCCCCCATTGGCGCGTCGCCACGCATCCAAAGAAGGACCCAGCATGTCGGGTTTGTCGCTGTGCTAGAGCGGTGGCACAGCAACAAAACCTTGCCGGGTGCCAAGCCCTGCCGGGCGCCAAGCCTTGCCGGGCGTTGAGCCTTGCCGGGCGCCGAGCCTTGCCGGGCACCGTAGGCCACCCCGGCAAGATCTTGCCGGGAAAGCTGGCCTTCGGATTCCAGCTCTCCTTATCTGCTGATCCTCAGATCTCTGACTGGATGGTTTCTTTGATGGCTTGAATCAACCTCGAACTGTTCCCCGGCAAGCCTTGCCGCGAGGATGGCTACAACTGCCCGTGTACAAGTACGGGGTACTAGCGGCCCAATACTTAGTACACCGACACATGGTTAGTCATAAAACCCTACATAAAACTTGTAGATCACTGAGTATGATATGTTTGATTCCTCGCAATAGTTTTGCGATATTGAGGTGGTAATATGGGGGCATGCTAGTAAAAGAATTAAAGTTAAGTATTAATAACAGTGTTAACAGAAGTAAGTCTTTACACAAGTAAATCCTCACGCATGTAAAGTGGTGGCCGCTGACATTAGCAGTGAGGTCAGAGCATAATTTATCCTTGATTTAAATCCTTCTGTGTTGTTTGAATCAGGGGTGCGCAATGGTTAACTCCTACCAACCTCCCTCCTATCGGCATGCGAGTAGTACTTTGCTTCGAGGGCTAATAAAACTTTCACAATAAGTATATGAGTTCTTTATGATTAATGTTGAGTCCATGGATTATATGCATTCTCACCCTTCCACCATTGCTAGCCTCTCTAGTACCGTGCAACTTTCGCCGGTACATAAACCATCCTTATATTTTCCTCAAAACAGTGACCATACCTACCTATCATGGCATTTCCATAGCCATTCCGAGACATATTGCCATGCAACTTCCATCTCCATCATATACATGACTTGAGCATTCATTGTCATATTGTTTTGCGTGATTGTAAGATAGCTAGCATGATACTTTCATGGCTTGTCCATTTTTTTGATATCTTTGCTATGCTAGATCATTGCACATCATCCTGGTACACTGCCAGAGGCATTCATATAGAGTCATCATGTATTAATTGTATAGAGTTGTAATATCGAGTTGTAAGTAAATAAAAGTGTGATGATCATCATTATTTGAGCATTGCCCTAGTGAGCAAAGGATGATGAAGACTGTGATTCCCCCACGTCGGGATGAGACTCCGGATGAAAATAAGAAAAATGAGAGAAAAAGAGAGAAGGGGAAATGTTACTATCCTTTTACCACACTTGTGCTTCAGAGTAGCACCATGTTCTTCATATAGAGAGTCTCTTCAGTTATCACTTTCATATACTGGTGGGATTTTATCATTATAGAACCTGGCTTGTCTATTCTGATGACGGGCTTCCTCAAATGCCCGAGGTCTTCATGAGCAAGCAAGTTGGATGCACACCCACTTAGTTTCATTTGTGAGCTTTCATACACTTATAGCTCTAGTGCATCCCTTGCATGGCAATCCCTACTCCTCGCATTGATATCGATTGATGGGCATCTTCATAGCTCGTTGCTCTGCCTAGTTGATGCGAGACTTTTCTTCCTTCTCCTATTAATCCCTACCACCGCATTCTATTCCACCCATAGTGCTATATCCATGGCTCACGCTCATGTAAGGAGTGAAGTTGAAAATGTTGAAGCACGTTAGAAGTACGATCCAATTGCCTAGTTTGACACCAAGGTGCTCATGATTTATACTTTATGCAGGGAAGACTAAGTGTGTCATGCTTACCACAATTAAGTGTATAGAAGCTATTTCCTTTAGCTCTACTAGCAAACATGCCCGTGCATTGCAACGGGAGAAAAGAAAATCACATATCCCAAACCTAATAAAATACAAAATCAGATGAATACAATTATACTCGCAGAATAAGAGACGAAGCATACTATTAGTTCTCTTCTAAACTTGAAGGATGCTAAGAAAAAGTAACATGTGACCATTTAATCAATCACTTTTTTTGCATGTCTCCTTCATGTTGTTCCGCTGCCGCAACTACTATAGTTAAATAGATTGAAAGGTGGCAAATAATAGAGAACCATGGCGATGCCTAAATTAATAGTTTCCAATATAACAATAAGTTTGTAGCGTTACTTTCACCCACAACTTTGATAATGCCACTGCTACTGATAGGACACTGATTAGATATCTTCACTAGCACTTAAAAATTGGGGCCGGACACTTTAGCATATGGAATGTTTATATCATTTTTTTACAAGGAAAATATTTATATCAGTAAATGTGGGAAAAGCTATGAAATTATTCTTTAAGCAAAACAATAAACGTCGACTATAAGCAATATCTAAGTTAGTAGGTCTCGGGATAAACTGAACTAACTATAATACAGAATAATGCATTTAACAATTTGTTTTAAACCTTGATTTATTTATGCTCACAATATGTTATAATAATCTATGTATAATATGAATTTTGGTACTGAAATACGTATTATTCAGTAGATCAAAAAAATTTGGTGGTGGAAAGAAGAAAAAATATGAAAGTATTCTTCCAAAAAAACAAACTACATAGTTCACACAGTAGCTCTAGTTTTATCCATGAAAATGAAAATATCAGTCAGAAAAATCACACTGTACAGAATACTGGTGGTGAGAACTGAAAAATTTATACAACAAAGTCCAACTTGTTAGCTATTTGAACCTAATGCACGCACATATGGCGGCAAATTGAGCAATCATGCCAACACCAATCATGCGTTGTGATCTGAAACTAAAGCATGATGAAGATGCTCACATGGAATTTTTTTTGAACAAGGCTCACGTGGATATCCAGAAAGCCAAACGCAAACCATCAATCTTTTTCACCAACCGCTAGCTTCTGCTGTCATGGCTGTTTGTTCCGGCTCGAACATGCACCTTATGCGCCTCCGCTCGTCCATGAAGTTGTCGATGTCACCACCCTACAGCAGCTGCACGGTGCACTCGGATTTGGCGCCACTGCGTTTCACTAAAAAAAGACACATCCGTGACATTTTGGCCCGAATGAATTTATTTTCTCTCATGCTTATGACACTCTCTATGACGATAATTGTGACAAAAACACGTATCATCATAGATGTGGTGGGCTCCTACTTCTATGACAAAAAATCATGACAGAAAATGGGCTTTTCATCCTGGGCGGGCTGGAGACGCACCTGCATGACATTCTTTGGGCCGTCCATGATGGAAAAAATCATGGTAGAAGCGAGGGCGAGGAAAATATTGGGAAGTTCCCGGTTACGGTGGGTGGTCGGGGCCGAGCGATGCACGGAGGTTTGCGCGTTTCTCTCGTGGCGCGTGTGTGCGAGGCGTTGGCTAACTGAACCCGAGCGATCGCATGTTACTGAACCCGAGCGATCGATCCCTTGGCTGTTAACTGAACCCGAGAGATTCATTCGCTGCTGACTGAACCCGAGCGACTCCTTCGCTGCTGCCGCTAACTGAACCCGAGCGATCGATCACTGCTGCTGCTTACTGAAGCCGATCGAGCCCCTGTGCGAGACGTAGCCGGCCGGTGTTGGGTTGCCTGTCGATGAACAGTGACCGTTGCTACCGTGCGTGTGGTACGTAGAATGAGTCGAGACGTGGTGAGTCGAGCTAGTTGGTTGGCTGAGGATGAACAGTTCCCGGTGGGGGTTGGATGAACAGGATCCCGTGGTAGTAGGCCGTTGCTGCTGGATGAACAGGACCCCGAGGAGGCCGCCGCACCCCAGCCGGTTGGGGGTGGATGAACAGGACCCCGTGGAGGCTCTATGAACAGTAGCCGGTGGAGGCTGGATGACCAGTAGCCCATGGATGAACATTATCTGGTGGATGCTGGAGGAAGCCGACGGTGCATGAACAGTAGCCCATGGAGGCTGGAGCGAGGTAGTAGACGGTGGATAAACAGTGTGACACCCCGATAGTTAAGCTACAGTAAACCCGTGTTAATGATGCCAGGTCATCATAATTAAAATTTTGCTAAGCCTCACTTGCTTCAAAGTAAGTTCAAATACAAATTCAAATAACAAGTCAAATTATAGTTTCATAAAAAAGTAAATTAAAAATGTTCATTGGGTTGCAAATATTCACTAACTAATTTTCATGAATGATCCAACATCATTTGGCTCACCAATTAATTCCTAATAAAATATAAAGTGGTCCGGAAACACAAAAAAATAAATAACCTTTAAAAAAACTAATGGTTATATATTTACAAATGACCCCAAACTTTGGGTGCCTTTTTCAAAGTATTGCATTTGATTTATGTGCCAAGTTTCAATGTGAACAAAATTCATTTACTATAAGAAATACAAAACAGTCTATAAAAAGAAAGCAAACGGACCACTATGCAGTATAGGCCCAGTGCTACAGTAGCACTGCGCAGCCCACCACCGGCCTCTCCTACTTCACGAATAGGAGGAAGGCCGAGGCACGGGTGCCATGGCACTGTGCTCGCGCGCACACCCCGTCCACGCCCGGATTGCCTCGTGTCGATCATCCAAGCGCTCCTGGAGGTGTATAAGTGTTACCCCGACCTGGTTGACGAACCCTAGCCCCGAAATTCCCCTCTCCCACTCGCGCTTCTCCTCTGAACCTCGTGTCCGAGCTGTCGTCGACGCGCCGTCGCCGTCCCCGCGGCCACTGTCCTCCCCGGCGACCGGGAGGTTGTCCAGGGACTTCCTCGTCGTCGACTCCGTCATCCCCGTGCATCCGTTCAACCGGAGCCGCACCATACGCGTGGATCGAGCCGTCTTCCCCGCCACGGCCGCCACCGTTCGTCGTCAGATTTGCTGCCTCCCAAGCTCCCCCGACCTCCCAACCTCGTCGACGAGCACCGGGGTGAGGCCCTCGACCGATTCCCCTGCTTATCCCCTTCGATCCATCGCCGTAAACCGTCGTCCGCTACCTCCAGTGACCGCGCCCGGAGTTAGCTCCTGTGTGCGCGCTCCCGCGCCTCTGGCTGCGTTCGGCCGCGCGCGCCGCACCCAGGGCGCTCCCACCTGCAGCCACCTCCGCCCGCGCTCGCGCATGGCCTCGCTGCCGCCTGCTGCTGCTCCTCTGTGCTGCCGTCGCCGCTGAACTGCTGCTGCGCCCGCTGCTTGCTAGCTGTTGTTGCTTTGACGTCGCTGCTAATTCTGGCCGCTGCATGCTGCGCTGAACTGCTTGTGCCGCTGCTCTCTGCTGCTGCTTATTGCTGATGTATCTGCTAGTTGCTGTTACTGCTGCTTCGTGCTTAGGCCGCTGCTACGCTGCTCTGTTGCTGGTACTAATGCTGCCCACTACCACCGGCTGCTGTTGCTGCTGGCCATGGCCACGGCCATGGCCAAGTGTGCTGTGTGGTGTGTGTGCGGGTGTGTGTTCTGTGTGTGTGGCCGGCCCAAGTACTAGTTTAGGGACTAATTTAGTTAGTTAGTCTAATTAGTAGTACTGTACTAGTTAATTAGTCCAATAGTAGATGACATGTAGACCCACTGTTAGTTTAAAGAAAAACAAATTTTAAGAAAAGTCTAAGTCAATGACATGTGGCCTCCAACACTGCTCATATGTTGACTAGTCAATATTTGACTGGGTCAACCCAACCCCATTGGCCCCACTGGCATACACTACGGTTAGAGTAGGACTTGGTGACAAATGTATAATCTGCTTTTAATTCGAATTAATATTAAATTCGGAAAATGACTAGAACTTTAAAAAAAATCATAGTAACTAATCCGTAGCTCAGATCGAAAAACTTTGTACATGAAAGTTGCTCAGAACGACGAGACGAATCTGAATACGTGTACCGTTTGTCCGTCACACATCCCTAACTATCCGAACATGGAACCGTTCCCCTCCGGTCATCTGTCTGACAAATGTCCGGAACCGGGAAAACATCTTCGGATGTTTTCCCTCTTCATCTATATCATGTAGCACCACGATAGAACACCGCTAGCTCTGCTTATTGACATGACATGCACTTGTTTGCTTAGTATTTACTGTTTCCTCCCCTTCTTCTCTCTCGGTAGCCCCCGACACCGACGTCGTCCCCGAGGCCGACACAGCTCCGGAGCCCGAAGACACCATTGACAACCTTGCCCTTGCCGCCGAGCAACCAGGCAAGCCCCCCCTTTTGATCATCCCGATATCGCCCATTCTATTTTCTCATGCTTGCATTAGAATTGCTGCTGCTGCTGCTTTACCTATTCTGATGCATAGCCTGTTTATTGTAACCTGCTGTTGATAATTACTTGCGTATCCTAAACTGCTTAGTTTAGGCTGGGTAGAGACCTATCAGTGACCCCACTTATCCCGATTGCCCCGCTAGATTATCCGAAGACCCGATCAACGGGATTGAAGACCAGGCCCCGACACCGCACATCACCCCCCTTAGTTGTAACGGCACTGCAGCGTTACTATCGAGTGCCGAGGATGAAACCTCTTGTAGCACTTCTGATGTTAACTCTATAGAGTAGCTATTTGGTCGTGGTCATCGAGGGTGATTCCTCCTTCACCACTTCCGGTAACGACGCTGTCGTGCAACACATCAAGTGTGAACCCATCGAGGGTGATTCCTCCGAGTTCACCTTGACGGATACATCGAGTGAGAATTCAACGAGGGTGATACCTCGGATTCCTCTGATGTTATGGACACACGGATACTTGGACTTTACACTGTTATTTGGATAGGCGGGTCGACCTTGAGGGGTACCCGCGTGTGATGTGAAGACGGGTTGCCTGTATGGTGCCCGAGTGATGAATACGAGGCACGGCCGGGCATTCTTAACCCTTGCAGCAAGTCCTCGAGACGGGGCAACGGGGTCACATCTTTCGTGAGTCTCTGCTCGTTACCGCAAGCCCTAGTCCATTAACGATTTGGATATTTGATCCGAGCAGGTCTCTGGCCTGATAGCACTAACCATCACATGGGCATAGTATGGGCGGTCTGCATCGTAGCATCAGCCGAAAGCTCTGTCAGACGTCTAGTTCAGCCTTGCGGCCGGGACGGACCGGCGCCCCCCTGGTGCCTGGCTTCCCCTGCATGCAACGACTCGGAGTGCACAGGGCGATGGCCCAAGACCTCTGAGCGCTTAGGATGTAGACCGACGGGGACCTCTCTGCTGAGCTCTAGGTAGGGTTGCGATGTGTCGTTTGGCCGAGGCCGGGCATGACCCAGGAAAGTGTGTCCGACCGGAGTTAATCGAGCGTGTTGGGTAAGTTGGTGCACCCCTGCAGGGAAGAAAACTTCTTTCGATAGCCGGTCCTATGGTAAAGGACACTCGGAGTTGTATCCTGATTGATACATTTTAGAACTGGATACTTGGATACTATGGCTCTGGGATTGCTTCTCACAAGGAGTCAAGAAGGGATCTCAGGACGAGGTTGATGACTGTATGGCTCTGGGATTGCTTTCTCGCAGGGAGTCAAGAAAGGATCTCTGGGTGAGGTTGAGACTTAATGATACTGCTACATTATATTGTACTGTTCTACTCTCTTCTATTGCTGCAAGACCTCTGAAGATGCTAGTCTTCGATAGGACTAGGCCTCCTCTCTATTCTGGCATTTCTGCAGCCCAGTCGACATATACAACCTCTCTTTGAAAATGTTGCATATGTAGTGTAGATCCTTGCTTGCTGAATACTTCTGAGTACTCACGGTTGCTTTGTTTTCCTTTTCTCCCCATATCAGTTTAACGTGACCAAGATGACGGAGTCCCTGACACAGTTGCCCCCGCCGACGATCGCTACTACTACTACCCAGAGGATGGATACTTCTACGAGTTGACTGACGACCAGGAGTAGGATCGGAGGGTCCCAGGCAGGAGGCCTACGCCTTTTGATCGTAGTGTTTTCTTTTGCCCTGCCTTCTAAGGGCTTATCTGTGTTTTCTTTTATATCTGTACTCAGATATCTGATGCTTCCGCTGACGCTTGTTCGCAAGCTTATGTATTCGAGCCCTCGAGGCCCCTGGCTTGTAATATAAAGCTTGTATGACTTTATTTATGTTTTAGAGTTGTGTTGTGATATCTTCCCGTGAGTCCTTAGGCTTGATCGTGTGCATTTGCATGTATGATTAGTGCCCGATTGAGCTGGGGGCGTCACAAACAGGACCCCGTTTCAACTGTAGGCGCTCCAACAGAAGTCCGTTTCCTCCGTTTTGCGGTACGCCAGACCCCTCCCGATCAACAAGACCTCATTTCGACCGTAGGCCCTCGAACAGAAGTCCGTTTCCTCTGTTTTGCGGTATGCCAGACCCTTCCCGATGAACAGTACCCCCGTTCCGACCGTACGTGGTCGAATAGAAGGCCGTTTCCTCCGTTCTGCGGTACGCCAGACCTCGTTTTGGCTGTTCCGTCCAAGCCGGTTGGCTCCCGATGAACACGTCGTATTCCGACCCAGTCGGTTGCCTCCCGATGAACACGACGCTGTTTCCTCCGTTGCAACCCAGCCGGTTGGCTGCCGATGAACAGGACGACGTCACTGTACATGTTCGATACCTTGCCCGTATGTACGTTCATAGCCGTATTTACTTTCTTGCAGCATGGCTGTACGTACATGTACACGATATAGACGGGACTCCGTGACATGCTATGTCCGCGCCTCTGCTACGACACGTGCCGCTCCTTACTCAGCCACAGTTCATCGCTGCAGAGAGACCGATCGACCAGTATGTACGTACACATTCGCGACCAGACAGATAATGCTACGTACGCTTTGACCGGGTGGGTCCCAGCTGCCAGGGAGGATAAGGACGCACTTCCTTGAGTGCGAAGATATAGCTGGTGAGTCCCAGCTATCAGGGGGAAGAATCATTTTTTTGCCCATAGTATGGACGCACTTCCTTGCGTGCGAAGATGTAGCTGGTGGGTCCCAGCTGTTAGGGGGGGAAAGTTTTTTCGCAAAATACGGTGGCCCTTCCGGTGGGTCCCTGCTGACAAGTGGAGGAATCATTATTTTGTGCGTAATAAGGAGGCACTTCCTTGTTGCGGCTGTGGACCCAGCTGTCAGCCTCTCCATGTACAGTCCTCTTCCGATGGAAGTCGTTCCTTGACCATGTTGACCACGCCGCATCGAGAGCACCATGGCGGGAATGACGGCGAGGCCTAGGAAGGGAATGAACAGAAGCCGGGGAATACTCGGCAGTTGTTTCCCACGCAGAGGGGAGTACGAGGGTTTACTGCTTCGGCTGCAGTGTGAGGCTGCCATCGCCGGAGAATAACAGGAGGTCTGGGTGAGTACAGGGATGGCTAGACCAGCGATGGTAGTAGGGTGTGGTGGTGAGGCCTGCGCGGCAGCACAGCTGGCCACGGGACGCAGGAGCAGGCGGCACGGCTGGCAATGGTTTGGGTTGCTGGAGCAAGAAGACCAAAGGTTGAAGAAGCATGACGGTCGTTGGATGGACATTGTACGGTCGCTGCAGCTAGAATCATTAATATTGACTAAGTTGACAAATCCTGCGTCCCCGTCAACTTAGTAGGCACACATGTCAGCCTCCAAATATGGTGGGTCCCAGCTAGCAGGGGGAGTATTCTTTTTTTGTGCGTAATAAGGAGGCACTTCCTTGCGTGCAAAGATATAGCTGGTGGGTCCGAGCTGTCAGCGGGAGGAATGTTTTTTTTGTGAAATACAGAGGCCCTTCCGATGGGTCCCCGTTGTCAGGTGGAGGAATCATTATTTTGCGCGTAATAAGGAGGCACTTACTTGTGTACGGCCGTGGACCCAGCTGTCAGCCTCTCCACGTACAATCCTCTTCTGATGGATGTCACTCGTTGACCACGTTCACCATGCCGCGCCGATAGCACCAGGGCGGTGGACGACGGCGAGGCCTAGGAAGGGAATGACCCAGAGCCGGGGAAGACTCGACAGTGGTTGCCCACGTGGTGGGGAGTACGAGGGTTTACTGGTTCGGCTGCCATCGCCGGAAAATAATAGGAGGTGTGGGTGAGTAGAGGAATGGCCTGGCCAGCGATGGAGTAGGGTGGGGCGGTGCGGCCTGTGCGGCAGCACAGCCGGCCATGGGAGGCGGGAGCAGGTAGTCCCACCGGCGCTGGTTTGGGCGGCTGGAGCAAGAAGATCATATATTGAAGAAGCAGCATGGCCGTTGGATTAACATCCAACGGTCACTGCTGCTAGAATCGTTTGTGGACTAAGTTAACGAAGCCTTTCGTACATGTCAACCTAGTAGACCCACAAGTCAACCTCCAAATCCGTCCCAAACAGCATACAGCCCGAAATTTCTAGCCAGATTCAAATTAATTTAAAAATTAAACATACCTTAATTTAAATCCAATGAAATTTTACACGCACAAAAACAATGAAATTTAAAATATCAAAATCCGAAAGAAAAAAGTATTTTGGAACTAATTGCCTGTTTGCTGTATTTTTTCATTTTACTGCCCATTTCTTATTACTTATAGCCTATTTTCTAGGCAAGCCCGAATGCATCCCTCCTCGTCTTGAAAGATTTCTGGCCCAGCAGGGCGTAGAAAAGCAAGTAGGCCTACGTTGGTTATTCTAACAAAATAGCTGGGCTAGCCATTTTCAGAAATGAAAAAAAACTGGGCTGGTCATGTGGTAAACATATGAAATAAAAGCCTGGGCTAGACGGGCCACAGCTCCCGCACAACCCAGTTGATACCCTTCTTCGTCCCGAAAACAAAAAAAAGAAAATACTGCGCGCGCTGCTGGGTCCCAAGTGTCCGCCGCTCCTTGTGCAGTTATCTCGCTTATTGACTACGTTGACAGTGGCGTGCGACCCAGATGTCAGGAAACCATCAGGAGGAACCCTTTTTTCTTGTAATAAAGGAGGCACTTGCTTGCCTACTGCCATGATCCTGGTGGGTCCCTACTGTCATCCTCACCATGTACAGTCATCTCCTTATTCCTCTCGGTTGTTGACCATGTTGACCACACCGGAGGGCGGCACCGCGGCGAGTGAACCAAGGCAGAGGACGATGGTGAGGCCTCGGACGGGAACGAACAGGAGCCGGGGAAGATGCACAGAGTTTTAGGGTGCGATGTGGCCGCGATGCGTGCGCGGCAGCACAACCAGCCGTGGGAGGTGGGAGCAGGCGGTCCTGCCGGCGCTGATTTGGCTTTGGCGGCCGGAGGAAGAAGAGACTGAAGAAACATGATAGACGTTGAATGTCAATCCAACGGTCAAGGTTGGCACAATCGTTTTTTGACTAAGCCGACACCACGTAGCATACTTTTTTATAGGAAGAAAAGAAAAACTGGGCTCGTTCGCCAAATAACATTCCCGAAACTGCGACCGTTTGATCTTGCGTTGCAACTAAAGTTGCCAGGAAAATGCGTTCTTTTGCCGTCCTCCTCCCAGGGAACGTTCGCCACATAAGTGACTAGCACCCTTGGTTTTCAACCAAGAGGTCTTGGGTTCGAGTCGCAAGAACCCTTAATTTTCTCCTCCTTCCTTCCTTGCAAAAAAATATCAAAGACTTGAGAAGGCGTACAGAACAAGCTAGTGTACCAGTAAAGAGACGTTGCTGAGTTTTAGAAAAAAGAGAGACGTGCTCCTGTAGCTAGTTCGAATCCAAACCTAGACTATGACTATATATAGTGCTATGCTACTCTACAAGTAATGAAACTGACATATCCAACATTCGCTTCTCCTCTTCTCTACTTACTCTGTCTAGCATCATAAGCTCTGGCCGCAGCAACCATGTCCTCTGGCGGCTCGTCCACCTGCTCTTCAGTAGGCAACAACCAGATATGCGCCAAGTTGCCACTCATACCATCGCCTGTGGGTCTCATCACACCCTCGCCGGCACACGCACCGTAGCCGGTTGCTCATCGCAACCCGCTGCCGTTGGTGTGGTGCCACTGCTGCAAATCACACAGAGTCATCCATCGCGTCTCAACCACAATGCTCAACCCCGGCCGAGCCTTCTACAAATGCCTGAATCATGGGGTAATAATATGTTTAAGTGTTGTTCGCTTGCTTTCAGTTGCTGATTTTTTTAATAGTTTGGTTGATGATCTTCCAATTTGATTCGTGCAGAAAAGGGAAGATTCGTGTGATTTGTATTTCTGGGAAGTTGCTGATGTGGGGGAATGGAACAACGCTGATTATTTGGTTAGCCGAGGAATCCCAATACCAGCAGGTTGGGATGTTGGACAAGTAACTGAAGGAATGGCAGAAGAGGAAGATGCAGAGCAGAAGGTTAAAGATGCAGTTCCTCTGATCATGGCCAAGCAATAGCTGGTGAATGGCCTTGACAGCAATGAGGAGATGAAAGAGCTTGTGAAGATAATGGGCAAAATCATTGTGCTCTGTAGGATGATTGTCTCTTTATTTGTAGTGTATGTAGCACTCATGATGTATTCAGTGGCTATGACATGAGCACTTTGCTTAAACTAGTAATGAATGAAACCTGTTTAGCAGGCTGGGCGTAGTGTTGTGAACATCTAATGATTTCTATTAATGAAAATCAGGGGGTATCCCCTTTTCCTCATAAATAAATAAATAGCAGAGGCCCTTTTGCTAATAAATAAATAAATTAGCAGAGGCCCTGTCGGGTCAGCTTCATTCCCATTCGAAGACGTAGAGCAAATTGCAGTCCAACAACAAACTATGTCATCAAATACAAGTTTCACAGCCAAATATGAGTACAACTAAAAAACAATGTCATCATGTTTTAGTCGTCATACAATCACCAAACACAAATCAACATACATAATAAGTGATGTTCTCACAGCAAAATACTAAACAACAACTTCATCAGGTATCAGTTGTCACAGCAAACACAATTTCACATATAGTAGATAAAAAGTCGTCTTCTCACAGGCAAATACGACAAAAGCAATCTAATCATCATCCGCAGCAGCAGCGTCAACATCTTTGCCATGTGTATCAGTCTTAATTGTAACTCCCCCCAATGTCATCTTCTTCTTCATTCTCAATGTCCTTGAACGTTGGCCTCTTATCCATCAACTCTCGTACGTCCACAGCCCAACAGGGAATCTTTTGCCAGCCTTATTGACGTGATGGTCCTCAAAGATACTACGAACTTCTATGGAATCTTCTACATCAGGAGCAGTGTAAGCATCATCTTGTTGTGCAACTTCATGAAACGAATTCCTCTGCTCAAACCTTTGCAATACTCTCTAGTCATCGCTATGTGCATATGTCTCTTCCAAGAAAAATATCTGTGTTGCTTGACTTGCCAAAATAAAAGGCTCGTTGGTGTGGTACGCCGCCTTGACATTGATGGATTTAAAATAATCATCAGCTTTGGGGTTTGCAATCCTGGAAAACAGGTTGTACCAACGACAGCAGAACAGAACCACACATCGATGAACCTTGAAAGTGGAGATATACTACAACTGAACAATGTCTGTTATGTTAGCATACATTTCAGTTGTTTCATCGCCGTACGTATCCGTGCTCATGACGGCACTGTTTTGTGTCTTCCTGCCTTTGTCGCGTGCAAGGGTGTTGTAGCGCACATCTCCAACAACGCAAGATTCATAATGTCTTACCCGAGTATCAGGACCCATTGCTAGTGCTTAAAGGGCATCATTAACTGCCTGCCCATCCTCCCGCATCTTCTGAACCTATGGTTAGAAAATAGACAAGCTGATCATCTTATGTACTCAATATATTAAAAAACTGACATCACAATTCAAAAGCTTACACGGCTCTTGAACCATTTTGCCAGTCCTACCATAACCAGTTTGTCAATGTTTCTTGGATTTTGCGCCAGTAACTCCTTTTTGTAGATGCTGCACAACATAGTGATCACGTCAAACATCTAAATATATAAGAATGTGCTACAAGTTTAGTAGATTACGATGTGTAAGCTGCAATACTTAGCACTTACTTGATATAAGGTAGAATCTCAGGATAGTTATTCAACACAAACCAAACCATTTTGTCCAAATCTTTAGGTTTGTCATCTTGTCGACTCTTCCCTGTAACTCGAACAGAACAATCGAAAACATTGAGCTCGGGATTGTCTTCACCCTCCTTTTTGCTAAGTTGATCAGCTGTTTCAATGTATTTTGAGCAGAATGTCAATGCTTCTGTAGCAATGTAGGCCTCTGCAATGGAACCCTCAGGTCTAGCTCTGTTCCTAACAAAGCCTTTGAAAGTGTCTAGCGCCGTTCAATAGGGTACATCCAGCCATACTGTACTGGACCCCTAAGTAGTGCCTCATCAGGTAGATGAACAGCCAAATGCACCATCACATCAAAGAAGGTTGGAGGATATATCTTCTCAAGGTCGCATAGGATAGTTGGTATCTTGTCTCTAAGACGCTCCAAAGCATCTATCATGATATTTCTACTGCAGAGTTCCCTGAAAAATTGTCCCAACTCTGCAACTGCTCTGTATAAGTCAGGGCGGCCCAATCCTCTAAGGATAACTGGTAAAACCCTTTGAAGTAGGACGTGGCAGTCATGAGTTTTCAACCCTTGTACCTTGTTTCCTTCTGCACTAACTCTCCTTTCAGGGTTGGAAGCAAATCCATGTGGGAATCTCACACGTGACAGGATCTTGCAGAATTCTTTTCTTTTTACCTTGTCCAAGACGTACACAGCTGTGCCATATCCCGGATGCACCATCAGCCTTCACCTGCAAATCGGTTCTGATACCCAGGTGTGTCAAATAAATCCTAGATTTTAAGGTATCTTTCATCTTGCCTTCAATATTTAGAAGTGTGCCGATAATGTTGTCACATATATTTTTCTCGATGTGCATCACATCAAGATTATGCCGCAGATCCAAATCTTTCCAATACTCCAAGTCCCACAAAGTGGACCTACGGGTAAATAATAATCTCTCTTTTGCCCTGCCACGCTTCCTTTTCCCGCTACCATTATAAGGATGGTTTCCTGGTGTAATATGCCTGACCATCTCTAATTCCTCTTGCAACTCATCGCCGGTGAGCCTCTTTGGCACATCACGGTTTTCATGCTTTGCATTGAACACATGTCTTCGGTATTTTGTAGGACACGGCTTGCCCTTGGCAAGGATACGGTGGTGTCCAATGTAATAGATCTTGCTAAGTATTGCGTATGACAGCGGATTCTTGTCACAGCGAACACATGCATTGTAACCATGTGTCGTTCGCCCTGACATAGTGCCCAAAGCCGGATAATCATGGATGCACCAAATTATAATAGCACGAAGAAAGAAATCAGCTGGTGGGCTGCTATATAGGTCTCGAGTGAGAACACCCCTCCATAGCTATTGAAGTTCCTCCACAAGAGGCTCCATGAATAAATCAAAATCCTTTCCAAGACTTTTTGGGCCTGGGATGAGCAAGGCCATCATGTAGTTTGATTCTTTGGTGCAGACATTTGGTGGCATGTTGTAAGGGATAACAAGCACTTGCCACATGCTATATGTGGCGCTCTGGTGGCCAAATGGGTTAAATCCATCTGTAGCTAAGCCAAGTCTAATGTTTGTTGGGTCAGCAACAAACTTTTTGTGTTTCTAATTGAAGCTTTTCCAATCACTACCATGAGATGGATGGCTCATTACATTCTGATCTCTGTACTCCTAGTTTCTAGAATGCCACAGTACATCCTCTCTTGTTTCAGCATCATGAAACAACCTCTGCAATCTTGGTATAATTGGAAAATGTCTCAGAACATTATGAGGAATCCTCTTCACAGCATCGCCATCTTTCCATCTTGATGGTTTGCATTTTGGGCATTCACTTAAGTTGGCATAATCCTTCCAGAACAGAACACAATTATTCTTACAAACATGGATCATATCATATCCAATTCTAACTGCACGAAGGAAATTCTTCATTTTACTATAGGTGTGTGGCAGCTCAGACGCATCTGGGAAAGATTTGCGGAAAGCAGCCAACATCGCATCGAATGATTTGTTGGTCATCCGCTCAGATTTCTTCACCTGAAGAAAGGTGACCATAGCTGAGAATACTGACAGCTTATTTCCTAGGGTGACTGCCACGTTGCATTGTTCCAACATGCGGGCCCACCATTTTTCTTCTGCAGGTGAAAGTTCACGAAATGCGCGAGCATTTCGTAGCATTGTTTCAATGTTGGTCAAACTCACTGGCTCTGCTGCCACCTCCACCTCCTCCTCCTCTTCCACCTGAGCATTAGGCAGATCAAGATGGTGATCTGCTGCTTCCACATAGTCAGTAACATTGACGTTCACAGCTTCACCATAATGAACCCACCTAGTATATGTGACCGACATCCCATACAAGTGTAGATGATTTTACACAGTTGACTGGGGTCTTGTAACTAAATTCATACAACCGCTACATGGGCAGAGCACATCTGATTTCATACCACCGTACTCAGCTCGGATAAAGTTCATGAAGTTTTCAACCCCCTCGACATATGCAGCAGAGAATCTTCGAGCAGAAGTTATCCAAGTCCTGTCCATCTGTTAGACATACAAATTAGTTCTTCTATTAGATATTACAGGACAAACATATATGCTTTTTTATAAAGTCCAGAAAAAATACCTAGGTCGATGTCTAAAGCTATGGCAAGATATTTGGACAAGCAGATCTAAGTAACGAAATATATGTAAAGCTAATTCAGCAAACAAATTTTAGTGCTAAATTATGGCAGGCTATTTCAGCAGTCAATGAGGCCGAGCACACAGCCATCGAAGGCCATCTCAGCAACAAAGATCGAGTATAAAATGGTGTCGAGCTATTTCACCTAACAGATTGGCTACTAGACCATGGCAATCTACTTCACAATAAATATATGGCAGGATATTTTAGCAACTAATCGGGCATGGCATGCCATCTCAGCAAAGCAGATTGAGTGTAGAACAGGGCAAGGAAGCTTCTTAAGCAGAGCATATTGACTGTAAACTATTTTGTCAAACAGTGAGATTAACAGCGTCTATCAGCTAACATTCAACGCTACTCCGACATGCACGAGGCCTCAGTCTAGAATGCGCGTATCGTGGGAGAAGCTGACTGCCGTGCGCCTCCATAAGAACATCGCCAGCGGTGGCGGCGCGGCTGGAGGACGGCAGTCTACGAGAGCGTACTGTGGGAGCAAGAGGATCGCCGTGCGTCCCCTCGACGAACTGCGGCACCGACGTATCAACGCGGCAGGGAGGGCGGCTTTGGCGGAGCGAATGGAGTGGAGGGGGCCGGGGGGAGGGGGATTTGGGGAATATTATTGGCTAGTTAGCCGAAGGGCAGTTGAATTTAGGATTTGGGGGGAATTTTCGTGCGGTGGGCGGGGGAGTTTGGTGCATGGTCGGTTTCTCCAAATGCGGTCCCACATGTTAGTGAAGAGGCAAGCCGAAGCGCGTTCCGTTTGTGTGAGCCGTGTGCAGGACCGACCATGTGAGGGGTGCAATGCGACCGCGACAGGCGTGCTGTGAGTGTACCGCCTTTTTCCTTTTAAACTTGGTGCTTCGCGCAATCCATCGATACTACTACTAGTAATCCGGTAATCCCGACTAAAACGGCGCGGCCGGGTCTTTTCCCGCGCGATATGCTGGGAGGTTGGCTTAGTTGGTTTTTTTAGGACTTTATTTTTTAGGACAAGGCTTAGTTGGTTTGACAGACAGAGCGAGAGAAAGATGTGAGATGCGTGAATGTGTAGTGGACGTACTATTGGAGTGCCTAAGATAAATTGTGTATGTATACCTATGTGTTTATTTACTTCGCATGTTAGCTTTGTCTCAGGTCAAACCTTCTAAACTTAGACCTAGTTTATACACACAAAAATGAATCATCATTCAATATATTTTCATACAATATGTCTTACTATTACTGTGAAAGTTCATATACACCGGACAAGATTCATGCAAAAACGGCAGATTTTCATTACATTTCGAACTTTTATAGGACAGAAAAAGAAAAGAAACCCGACCCTAAACCTATTCTACGGCGGCGACCGACGTCCACTTTCCTTTGTACTTCCGCATCAGCGACGGCGTCCTCCTGAGGGAAATATGCCCTAGAGGCAATAATAAAGTTGTTTTTTTATATTTCCTTATTCATGATAAAGGTTTATTATTCATGCTAGAATTGTATTGATCGGAAACTTAAATACATGTGTGAATACATAAACAAATACCGTGTCCCTAGGAAGCCTGTACTAGACTAGCTCGTTGATCAAAGATGGTTAAGGTTTCCTAACTGTAGTGGTTTTGTCACGGCAGATGCCCTTGTGAAAGGACTTAGGTGTGGAGCCATCACGACGTAGGTTAGCTCGAAGGGGTTGAACGGGACAAAGGAGACAAGGTTTACCCAGGTTCGGCCCCTCACAACGAGGTAAAAGCCTACTCCTACTTTTGTTGACTATAGCTTGAATATCAATTACAAGGGAGTGGAATCACTTGACCTAGCTCTCGATCAATTGTTTCTTAAGTTAACCCGCCACAGGGTCTCGCTTTTATACACACAGGTCGAGGCCCTGGGCTTACAAGAGTCCAAGTTGATCACACAACGCGACCAACTCGGTTTCTAAGTCACCCTGCCTTGTTAGGCAAGTCGCCATCGTGGCGGCTCAGACCTTCCGGGTCATGATTCTACCACCAAGTCTTGGGCCGTCAATAGGCCCACCTTGTAAGCCGCCACCGGTCTTCATGCTTCATCTTCTTGGACCTACTTGGGCTTTTTTCATATTGAGTCGCCAACAATGTAACTTGGCCCCTCCTGGGCGGGTCACACCTCGGGGTTACACCCCCAACAGAGCCCCCAAGTGCCAGCTTTATTATATTTGATCATAAAAAGATATATACACATCATCAAAAGTATGTACAATGACAAGAGCCGATGGCTCAGGTGTAATATGGCCGAAGATGAGCAATGTTCCAAGGCCTGTTGGTCTCCTGCTCAGAGGTGCATGACTTCTTGCGTTCACCTATATCAATAAGATAATACGAACCATTGTTGAGATTGTTGCTAACCACAAAAGGTCCTTCCCATGGCGGGGACAGCTTATGCATGTCAGTTTGATCTTGAATCAGCCGGAGCACTAAGTCGCCCTCTTGAAACGCCCGAGTCTTAACTCTGCGGCTATGATAGCGATGCAGGTCTTGTTGATAAATCGCCGACCGGGCCACCGCATGGTCACGCTCTTCATCCAAAACATCAAGCGCATTCTGACATGCCGTCTCATTATCAGCTTCAACATAAGCCGCCACTCTGGGCGAGTCATGACGTATATCACTTGGGAGAACTACCTCTGCACCATACACCATGAAGAAAGGCGTATAGCCTGTTGACCTGTTGGGGGTAGTATTAATACTCCAAACCACTGAAGGTAATTCCACCACCCAACAACCTGGCGTTCGCTCCAAGGGAACCAGAAGCCGAGGCTTAATACCTCGCGAGATTTCCTAATTAGCTCATTCAGCTTGACCATTAGACTGTGGATGAGCCACTGAGGAAACATCAAGCCGAATATGCTTTTGTTGACAGAACTCTTTCATAGCTCCTTTGGACAGATTAGTACCATTGTCAGTGATGATACTATGAGGATAACCAAAGCGGAATATCATCTTTTTAACAAACTGAACTACAGTCGCTGCATCACACTTGCTGACTGGCTCTACCTCAATCCACTTGGTAAATTTGTCAACCGCCACCAAAAGATGGGTCTTCTTATCCTTAGACCTTTTGAACGGTCCAACCATGTCAAGCCCCCAAACCACAAATGGCCAAGTTATGGGAATCATCCACAATTCTTGAGCCGACACATGAGCTCGCCTTGCAAACTTCTGACATCCATCACATTTGCTAACAATATCCTCTGCATCAGCATGAGTCGTTAACCAGTAAAAGCCATGACGAAAAGCTTTAGCCACCAAAGACTTAGAGCCGGCATGATGACCACAATCACCTTCATGAACCTCTCGTAAGATCTCGCGACCCTCTTCAGGAGAAACACAACGTTGAAACACGCCTGTCACACTGCATCGGTGTAACTCGCCATTGACAATAGTCATAGACTTAGACCTCCTGGTTATTTTCCTTGCCAAAGTTTCATCCTCAGGTAACTCGCCACGGGTCATATAGGCCAAGTAGGGAAGCGTCCAATCAGGAATAGCATGGAGAGCCGCCACCAACTGCGCCTCCGGGTCAGGGACAGCAAGGTCTTCTTCAGATGGCAACTTGACCGAAGGATGATGCAATACGTCAAGAAACACGTTAGGAGGCACCGGCTTATGTTGAGATCCAAGCCGGCTTAAGGCATCAGCCACCTCATTCTTCCTTCGATCAAGGTGATCCACCTGGTAGCCCTTGAAGTGACCAGCAATATTGTCAACCGCCCGGCGATAAGCCGCCATGAGCGGATCTTTGGAATCCCATGTTCCTGAGACTTGCTGAGCCACAAGGTCTGAGTCGCTAAAACACCTGACCCGGTTTAAATTCATCTCCTTGGCCATATGGAGGCCGTGGAGTAAAGCCTCATATTCAGCTGCATTATTAGTACAAGGAAATATTAGCCTTAAAACATAACAAAATTTGTCACCTCGTGGGGAAGTCAAAATAACTCCAGCCCCCGAGCCTTCCAACTGCCTGGACCCATCAAAGTGGATCGTCCAATACATATTATCAGGCTTCTCCTCAGGTGTCTGCAACTCTGTCTAGTCATTGATGAAATCCACCAGAGCCTGCGATTTGATGGCTGTTCTTGGCACATATTTCAAACCATGAGGTCCAAGCTCTATTGCCCACTTAGCAACCAGGCTTGTGGCCTCCCTGTTTTGAATAATGTCTCCTAAGGAAGCAGAGTTGACCACAGTAATAGGATGACCAAGAAAATAATGGTTTAGCTTGCAACTCGCCATGAACACCCCATATACCAGTTTCTGCCAATGTGGATATCGTTACTTGGACTCGATCAACACCTCACTGACATAATAAGCCGGCCTCTGGACTGGGTACTCCTGACCCGCCTCCTTGCGCTCCACAACAATTGCCACACTGACAGCCTTACTATTAGCCGCCATATACAGGAGCAAAGGCTCTTTCTCAATGGGAGCCGCAAGGATGGGTGGCTCAGCTAACTGTTTTTTCAGCGCCTCAAACGCCTTATTAGCAGCATCACTCCAGACAAAATGTTCTGTCTTCTTCATCATCTGGTATAAAGGAATTGCCTTCTCTCCCAGGCGGCTTATGAACCAGCTTAGAGCTGCGATACGACCCGCTAGGCGCTGGACGTCATTGACACATGCCGGCTTAGCCAACTAAGTGATAGCCTTAATCTTCTCTGGGTTAGCTTCAATACCCCTCTCTGAGACCAAAGAACCCAATAGCTTGCCTGCAGGCACACCAAAACACACTTGGCCGGGTTAAGCATCATTTTATAGACCCGGAGATTGTCAAAAGTCTCCCGTAGATCATCCAGGAGAGTCTCCTTCTTTCTAGACTTAACCACAATATCATCCACATAAGCATACACATTGTGTCCAATCTGATTGTGAAAGCAATTTTGAACACAGCGTTGATGAGTTACCTGAGCACTCTTAAGCCCAAAAGGCATAGAAACATAGCAGATAGCTCCAAAAGGGGGTGATAAAAGATGTCTTCTCTTGGTCTTTAACTGCCATCTTGATCTGATGATAACCTGAATAAGCATCCAGGAAACATAAACTCTCACAACCCGCCGTGGCATCAATAATCTGGTCGATACGAAGGAGAGCAAATGGATCAGCTGGACAAGCCTTATTAAGATCTGTGTAATCAACACACGTACGCCATGTGCCATTCTTCTTGAGTACAAGCACAGGGTTAGCCAACCACTCGGGATGAAAGACTTCCACAATAAACCCAGCTGCTAAGAGCCGGGCTACCTCTTCACCAATGGCCTTACGTCGTTCTTCATTGAAACGACGAAAGAATTGCTTGACCAGCTTAAACTGAGGATCCACATTAAGAGTGTGCTCAGCGAATTCCCTTGGTACATCCGGCATGTCAGAAGGTTTCCATGCAAAGATGTCCCGATTCTCACGGATGAACTCGATGAGCGCGCCTTCCTATTTAGGATCCATATTGGCACCCACTGTGAACTGCTGAGATGAGTCGCCAGGGACAAAGTCAGCCTGCTTAGTGTCATCAGCCGACTTAAAATTGAACAAAGGGTCTTGTTCAGTAGTGGTTTTTTTCAAAAGGGTCATATCAGCCGGGTCAACATTATCTTTATAAAACTTAAGCTCTTCCGTGGCACAAGCCGACTCAGCATAGGCAGCATCTCCTTCCTCACATTCCAAGGCGATTTTCCGATCACCATGGACCGTAATAGTGCTCTTACACCCTGGCATCTTAAGCTGTAAATAAACATAAAAAGGTTGAGCCATAAATTTGGCATAAGCCGGCCGTCCAAACAAGGCATGATAAGGGCTCTTGATCTTGACCACTTCAAACCATAACGTTTCTGTTCTGTAGTCATAGTCATCACCAAAAGCCGCTTCCAAGGCAATCTTTCCAATAGGATAAGCCGACTTACCAGGCACCACGCCATGGAAAACTGTAGAAGACGGCTTAAGACCTTTATCAGTTAAGTTCATCCGGCGAAAGGTGTCATAATAAAGGATATTGATACTGCTGCCACCATCCGTGAGTACTTTAGTGAATTTATAACCCCCAACCTGAGGGGCCACCACCAATGCTAGCTGACCCGGATTGTCAAACCGGGGCGGGTGATCCTCTCGACTCCATGTGATTGGATACTCTGACCACCGCAAGTATTGAGGCACCGCCGGCTCAATTGCACTGACCACCCGTTTATGAACCTTCTGGTCTTGCTTGCAAACACTTGTGGTGAAAACATGATATTGGCCACTGTTGAGCTACTTTGGATTACTTTGATATCTTGACTGATGTTGCTGGTTACCCTAACCAGATTGTTGGTTATAACCACCCTGGTGACTCTCTCCTGGATAGCCATAATTTGAACCACCACCACCAAAGCCGGGCCCTTGTGAGCCGGATCCTGATCCGCCAGGCGGGCCATTATTGTTGCCATGATTCTGATTAAAGTTGGAATTCCTGTACTCTCGCACGATGAAACAGTCCTTCCAAGCATGAGTTGCCGGCTTATTAGGTAGGCTGTGTTTTGGGCAAGGCTCATTCATCATCGCTTCAATATTGAAGTTCTTCCCTCCAAATGACGGCTTGCCATTACCATTACGGCGCTGGCTTTTATATCCAGTGTTGGTGTTAGCTACAAGATCTGACCCGCCATCGGGTTGTCTGCGCTTACCACCGTTACCTAGTTGTTGCCGTTATGCCCTGTCACATTCTGCTGCTGACCCTTACCATTGCCACTCTTCTTCACCTTGTTGGATTTTTCATCATCAGATCTGGGGTCTTTGGTGGTATCAGAGTCGGCATATTTGATGAGAGCCGCCATGAGCTCTCCCATGTCATTACAATGATGTTTAAGCCACCCAAGCTTCTGCTTAAGGGGGGTAAAATGATAGTTCTTCTCCAAGACCAGAACCACCTGACCCGCCGCAATACTGTCTGAAGAGTGCATAATAGCAGAGACCCGCCGGACCCAATGATGAGCTGACTCATCCTCACACTGCACATAGTTATCAAGATCGATAATCATCAAAGGCTGCTTGCATGTTCCTTTAAAATTATGAATGAGCCGTGCTTTCAACTCTGCCCATGAATTGATGGAGTTGGCGGGTAATCCTTTTAACCAGGTCCGACCTGGCACATCCAACATCATAGTAAAATATTTAGTGCACTGATACGTCTCCAACGTATCTATAATTTATGAAGTATTCATGCCATGTTTACAACAATTTTATATGGTTTTGGTATGATTTGCATGGAGCTAACCCGGATTGACGCTGTTTTCAGCAGAACTACCGTGGTGTTGTTTTTTGTGTAGAAATGAAAGTTCTCCAAATGAGCTGAAACTTTTTGATGATTTTTTTTGGAACAAAAGAGACCCCCGAAGCTTCGTGGAAGGACCAGAAGGTGAAGGAGTAGGGCACAAGACACTGGGGCGCGCCTGGGCCCTTGCCCGTGCCTCGGTGGGTTGTGCTCACCTTGAGGCCCATCTTAGCGTGAAACCAATGCCAAAAATTCCTATAAATAGAGAAACCATCAGGGGTAACCCTAGATCAGAAGTTTCGCCAACGCAAGCCTCTGTAGCCATGAAAAACCAATCTAGGCCCTGTTCCGGCATTCTGCCGAAGGGGGAAATCATCACCGGTGGCCATCTTCATCATCCCGACGGCCACCATGATGAGGAGGGAGTAGTCCACCCTCGGGGCTGAGGGTTTGTACCAGTAGCTATGTGTTTAATCTCTCTCTCTCGTGTTCTCGAGATGTCATGATCTTGATGTATTGCGGGCTTTGTTAATATAGTTGGATCATATGGTGTTTCCCCCTCTCTATCTTGTTGTGATGAATTGAGTTTTCCCTTTGAGATTTTGTTTTATCGGATTGAATACTTTTATGGATTTGAGAGCACTTGCTATATGTCTTGCATATGAATACCCGTGGTGACAATGGGGTATTATATTGATTCACTTGAGATATGTTTTGGCACTCAACTCGCGGATTCCCGAGGTGACATTATTGGGGTAATCTATGCATAGGGGTTGATGCACGTTCTCGTCTTTTGTTTCTCCGGTAGAAATCTTGGGGCACTCTTTGAGGTTCTTTGTGTTGGATTGAGTATTATGAATCTGAATTTGCTTTGGTGTTATTTTAGTACGAACTCTTGATAGATCGATCGGAAAGAATAACTTGGTGTTATTTTAGTACGAACTCTTGATAGATCGATCGGAAAGAATAACTTGGTGTTATTTTAGTACGAACTCTTGGATAGATTGATCGGAAAGAATAGCTACAAACAATTTCTTCTTATGTTCTCCGCTAGATAAGAACTTTGGAGTGATTCTTCATCACACTTTGAGGGATGGTTATATGATCCAATTAGATTAGCATTGTTGAGAGATTGCACTAGTGAAAGTACGGACCCTAGGCCTCATTTTCAAGCATTGCAATACCGTTTGTGCTCCGTTTTACCAATTGCTACCTTGCTGTTTTTTTATTTTCAGATTACAAAAATATATTTCTACCATCCATATTACACTTTTATCACCATCTCTTCACCGAACTAGTGCACCTATATAATTTGCCATTGTATTGGGTGTGTTGGGGACACATGAGACTTTTTATTATTTGGTTGCAGGGTTGTTTGAGAGAGACCATCTTCATCCTATGCCTCCCACGGATTGATAAACCTTAGGTCATCCACTTGAGGGAAATTTGCTACTATCCTACAAAACTCTGCGCTTGGAGGCCCAACACGAGTCTACAAGAACAAGTTGTGTAGTAGACATCACGCAGACAACATCATTGACATCCAGCATCTCCATGGCTAACTCATAACTATCAATCCAGGCCTCAGGGGGGAGATCAGCTGTATAGTTAGCGACCTTGCGAGGACCCTTAAAATCCTTAGGCAAACATTCATTACGTAACACTGGTACTAAACACGGCACTCCAACAGATCTGGAAATTATACCAGCCCCTACTAACATCGAAGGGGTCACCGGAGGCTGTTGATAAGCCCCCAGCTGAGCCGCCGCTGCCGCCTCTGCCTCTCGGCGGGCTCTGGCGTCATCCACAATTGCCTGAGCTTGAGTAAGGGGCGAGTTATGCCCAAGGGGCGGGTCATCTTGATTTGGTCGACGTTGTCGCTCGCTACTAGAATCCGCCGGCGACCCAACACGTCGGCTGTAACTTCGGCTTGGGAGGGGGTTCGAGTGCACCCTCTCACGACTATGTGTATACTTCTCTTGCTGTGCGACCACTGTCTGTAAGAGCTCAATTGCATTCCACACCTCAGCTGCAAAAGGCGCCTCATCTGTGATAGGGATTGCATTGAGCCGGGTAGCCACTGCTATCATGTTATCCACCGGGTTAGAATAATGGCCAGATGGTGTTGAAAAACGCCGGGGCGGGGTTCGATCCCTATGGGGCTTGTCTGGTAATCGGGGCTGAGCCACCGCTCTGCTCCCTGGGACTTCAGCCGGCCGGGCTGTGCCTGGCGGGTTACTTGGCCCTGCCCCAGGCGTGTTGAAAAGGTTCCGCGCCTCATACTGCAAAGGCAGGCGGGTTTGGTACCTCCTTCGAAAAACAGCATTAGAAGTGTTTTGATCCAAACTTAAGTGAAAAGCCTCCGCCCTGATGCGTTGTGATTCAGCATCCATCTAGGCTTGTTCCTCTGCCATCCTGGTGTTCTCTGCATTAAGCTCCTCCTGAGCCTTGGCCACCTCATCACGTACCTTTGCAACCTCTGCGTTATGCTGTGCCTGATTTGCCGTAGTGACCTCTGTTGCCAACATGGTCATCAAAGTGCCCAAGAGTTTAGATAAAACTTGAGCTGGTGGATGAACTGAGCCGCCGGCCCCAGCTGTTGCAGCAGCAGTCGATCCAGACATCATAGCCGCCACTGGTGACGAGTTGAGAGCCGGCTCAGTGCTAGCCATGAAGATTGCAGCCCTGGAAGGCGGCTCATAGGGGTCTGGAATACTGTTGCCATCGGAGTAACTCCCAAGCCCGCCGTCTTGAAGCTGATAGATGGATTCCGTCTCTCCGGTTGAGGACTCATCACCTGAGTAGATGGCCGTCTCTCCTCCAGATTCGGAACCTTCCGCAAGTTCCATGCCTTGCGTGAAACCAACAAAAATGTGCTTCTGGCCGGGTTGAACCCTGGCGGGTCGCGCATGCTGAGCAGTCTCGACGAGGTCGATGCAGATGTCCGGCTCAGGCTCTGACTCGCCGATCTTGCCGATGAAGACGTGAATTCCGCCAAAGGGGACTCGGTACCTATACTCGATTGAGTCGGCCTCGGGGCCCCAGCCAGCATCATCGATGTAGAGCATGCCGCGGCGACTCTTAGTCATCCGGCCCATGGCGTATCCTTCAATCCCTGGGAAATTGCCCTTCAAGAACTCGAAACCGCCGTGCTTAGGCCCCATGGTGGGCGCCAACTGTCGTGGTTTTGTCACGGCAGACGCCCTTGTGAAAGGACTTAGGTGTGGAGCCATCGCAACGTAGGTTAGCTCGAAGGGGTTGAACGGGACAAAGGACACAAGGTTTACCCAGGTTCGGCCCGTCACAACGAGGTAAAAGCCTACTACTGCTTTTGTTGACTATAGCTTGAATATCGATTACAAGGAAGCAGAATCACTTGACCTAGCTCTTGATCAATTGTTTCTTAAGTTAACCCTCCGCAGGGTCTCGCATTTATATACACAGGATGAGGCCCTGGGCTTACAAGAGTCCAAGTTGATCACACAACGCGACCAACTCGGTTTCTAAGTCACCCTGCCTTGTTAGGCAAGTCGCCATCGTGGCGGCTCACACCTTCCGGGTCATGATTCAACCACCAAGTCTTGGGCCGTCAACAGGCCCACCTTGTAAGCCGCCACCGATCTTCATGCTTCATCTTCTTGGACCTACTTGGGCTTTTTTCATATTGATTCGCCAACAATGTAACCCGGCCCCTCCTGGGCGGGTCACACCTCGGGGTTACACCCCCAACACTAACCATAGACATGTGTTGTCATTTGATAATGGGACACATCATTAAGAGAATGATGTGATGGACAAGACCCATCCGTTAGCTTAGCATATTGATCGTTCAGTTTATTGGTATTGCTTTCTTCATGTCAAATACATATTCCTTCGACTATGAGATTATGAAACTCCCAGATACCGGAGGAATACCTTGTGTACTATCAAACGTCACAACATAACTGGGTGATCATAAAGATGCTCTACAGGTATCTCCGAAGGTGTTTGTTGAGTTGGCATAGATCGAGATTAGGATTTGTCACTCCGAGTATCGGAGAGGTATCTCTGGGCCCTCTCGGTAATACACATCATAAGATTGCAAGCAAATGACTAAGGAGTTAGTTACAAGGTGATGTATTATGGAACGAGTAAATAGACTTGCCGGTAATGAGATTGAACTAGGTATGAAGATACCGACGATCGAATCTCGGGCAAGTAACATACCGATGGACAAAGGGAATTACGTATGTTGTCATAAGGTTCGACCGATAAAGATCTTCGTAGAATATGTAGGAGCCAATATGGGCATCCAGGTTTCGTATTGGTTATTGACCGGAGAGGTGTCTTGGTCATGTCTACAAAGTTCTCGAACCCGTAGGGTCCGCACGCTTAACGTTCGTTGAAGATATAGTGTTATATGAGTTATATGATTTGGTGACCGAATGTTGTTCGGAGTCCCAGATGAGATCACGGACATGAAGACGAGTCTCGAAATGGTCGAGAGGTAAAGATTGATATATAGGACGATGTTATTCGGACACCGAAAGAGTTTCGGGATGCACCGGGTAGTCATCGGGTCACCGGAAGGGGTTCCGGACACCCCCGGTAGGTATATGGGCCTAATGGGCCAAGGGGGGGGGGACAGACTGGCCCACAAGGGGGCTAGTGCGCCTCTTCCCTGGCCGGTTAGCCCTATGGGGAAGGAAAGGGGAGGGGTGGCCCCTCCTGCCTTTCCTCCTCATGGGAGAAAGGAAAGGGGGACGCCACGTCCTCCTGCCTTCCTCCCGCACCTATATAAGGAAGGGGGGGGCACTTGGGGAGGACCCCAAGTAGGATTCGGCCTACTTGGGGGAACCTCCTGGCTGCTCCCTCCTCCCCCCTACCTATATATATGTGGGAGGGGGGCACCTAGCAGAACCAGAACACAACATTGTCTTAGCCGTGTGCGGCGCCCCCCTCCACCGTTTACACCCCAATCATATTTTCGTAGTGCTTAGGCGAAGCCCTGCGGAGATAGCTTCACCATCACCATCACCACGCTGTTGTGCTACCGGAACTCATCCACTACCTCGCCGTCTTGCTGGATCAAGAAGGCGGAGGACGTCACCGAGCTGAACGTGTGTAGAACGCGGAGGTGCCGTACGTTCGGTACTTGATCGGTTGGAGCACGAAAAAGTTTGACTACATCAACCGCGTTATCAAACGCTTTCGCTTACGGTCTACGAGGGTACGTAGACACACTCTCCCCTCTTGTTGCTATGCATCTCCCTGGATAGATCTTGCGTATGCGTAGATTTTTTTTTGTTTTCCATGCAATGTTTCCCAACAGTGGCATCTGAGCCAGGTCTATGCGTAGATGATATGCACGAGTAGAACACAAAGAGTTGTGGGCGGTGATAGTCATGCTGCTTACCACCAATGTCTTATTTTGATTCGGCGGTATTGTGGGATGAAGCGGCCCGGAGCAACCTTGCATGTCCACGCACATGAGACCGGTTCCACCGACAGACATGCAACTAGTTTTGCATAAAGGTGGCTGGCGGGTGTCTATTTCTCCTACTTTAGTTGAATCGAATTTGACTACGGCCGGTCCTTGAAGAAGGTTAAAACAGCAAACTTGATGAGACACCGTTGTGGTTTTTTGTGTAGGTAAGAATGGTTCTTGCTAGAAGCCCGTAGCAGCCACGTAAAACTTGCAACAACAAAGTAGAGGATGTCTAACTTGTTTTTGCAGGGCATGTTGTGATGTGATATGGTCAAGATATGATGTGATATATGTTGATGTATGAGATGATCATGTTTTTTAATATCGACAACCGGCAGGAGCCTTAGGGTTGTCTCTTTATTATATGAAGTGCAAGCGCCATGTAATTGCTTTACTTTATCACTATGCGTTAGCGATAGTTGTAGAAGCAATAGTTGGCGAGACAACCTTGACGCAATGATGGAAATCAAGGTGTCGAGCCGGTGATGATGGAGATCATGATGATGCTTTGAAGATGGAGATCAAAAGCACAAGATGATGATGATGGCCATATCATGTCACATATTTTGATTGCATGTGATGTTTATCATTTATGCATCTTATTTTGCTTAGAACGACGGTAGCATTATAAGATGATCCCTTCACTAAATTTCAAGATAAAAGTTTGCTAAAGTTCATCATTTCGAAGCACCTCATGATGATCGGGTGTGATAGACTCTACGTTCACATACAACGGGTGTAAGCCAGATTTACACACGCGGAATACTTAGGTTAAAATTGACGAGCCTAGCATGTACAGACATGGTCTCAGAACACTGGAGACCGAAAGGTCGAACATGAGTCATATGGCAGATATGATCAACATGAAGATGTTCACCATTGATGACTACCCCATCTCACGTGATGATCGGACATGGGTTAGTTGATATGGATCATGTATCACTTAGACAACTTGAGGGATGTTGATTTAAGTGGGAGTTCATTAGTAATTTGATTAGTTGAACTAAGTTTTATCATGAACATAGTAAAAATGTCTTTCCAAATTATGTTGTAGTTCAATAGCTCGTGATGTAGCTTCCCCGTTTTTTGATACGTTCCTAGAGAAAACTAAGTTGAAAGTTGATGGTAGCAATAATGCGGACTGGGTCCGTGATATGAGGATTATCCTCATTGCTGCACAGAAGAATTATGTCCTTGATGCACCGCTAGGTGACAGACCTATTGAAGGAGCTGATGCAGACGTTATGAACATTTGGCAAGGCTCGATCTGATGACTACTTGATAGTTTAGTGCGCCATGCTTTACGGCTTAGAATCGGGGCTCCAAAGACGTTTTGAACGCCATGGAACATATGAGATGTTCCAAGAGCTGAAATTGGTATTTCAGGCTCATGCCCGTGTTGAGAGTTATGAGACCTCTAACAAGTACTTTGCCTACAAGATGGAGTAGAATAGCTCAGCCAGTGAGCATGTGTAGGATCGAAAGTATGTCTAGAGGGGGCGTGATTAGACTACTTGACCAAATAAAAATCTAGCCTTTTCCCAATTTTAAGTCTTGGCAGATTTTAGCAACTTAGCACAAGTCAAGCAATCAACCTACACATGCAATTCTAAGAGTATAGCAGCGGAATGTAACTCATTGCATATGAAGGTAAAGGGGAGTAGTTTGGAGGGAGCAAACGCAATGTGGACACGGAGATTTTTGGCGTGGTTCCGATAGGTGGTGCTATCGTACATCCACATTGATGGAGACTCCAACCCACGAAGGGTAACGGTTGCGCGAGTCCACGGAGGGCTCCACCCACGAAGGGCCCATGAAGAAGCAACCCTGTCTATCCCACCATGGCCATCACCCACGAAGGACTTGCCTCACTTGGGTAGATCTTCACAAAGTAGGCGATCTCCTTGCCCTTACAAACTCCTTGGTTCAACTCCACAATCTTGACAGAGGCTCCCAAGTAACACCTAACCAATCTAGGAGACACCACTCTCCAAATGGTAATAGATGGTGTGTTGATGATGAACTCCTTGCTCTTGTGCTTCAAATGATAGTCTCCCCAACACTCAACTCTCTCTCACAGATTTGGATATGGTGGAAAGATGATTTGAGTGGAAAGCAACTTGGGGAAGGCTAGAGATCAAGATTCTTGTGATTGGATTGGAATGTCTTGGTCTCAACACATGAGTAGGTGGTTCTCTCTCAGAAAATGAGTAGTGGAAGTGTAGGCACGTTCTGATGGCTTTCTCTCGAATGGAGAAGGGGGTGGAGGGGGTATTTATAGCCTCCACACAAAATCTAACCGTTACACACAATTTACCAAACTCGGTGGGACCGAATAGTAAAA
Organism: Thinopyrum elongatum; assembly: GCA_011799875.1. Lineage (NCBI taxonomy): Eukaryota > Viridiplantae > Streptophyta > Magnoliopsida > Poales > Poaceae > Thinopyrum > Thinopyrum elongatum. The sequence continues at coordinate 246,152,133 of CM022297.1, forward strand.
CTCGGTCAGACCGATTCAGTTCAAAATGTGAACGTTAGGATTTTTGGTGGGACCGACATGATCAACTCGGTGGGACCGATGTGCTAGGGTTAGGGCATAACTTGATCTCGGTGAGACCGATCACATGAACTCGGTGGGACCGATTTCAGTAATAGGCAAACAGAGAGTTGGTCAGGCAAACTCGGTGGGACCGATCGCTCATTTCGGTTAGACCGAAACATTACGAAAAGAAAACAGAGAGTTTGCATTGCGAACTCGGTGGGACCGATCGCTCATTTCGGTTAGACCAAAACGTTACGAAGGGAAATAGAGAGTTTGCAATCCCATCTCGGTGAGACCGAGATCCCTATTGGTGAGACCGAACTGATTAGGGTTTCTGGCTATGGCTATGTCAAGTGAACTCAGTGGCGCCGGATAGATCAAATCGGTGGGGCCGAGTTTGACTTTAGGTGTAGGACATATGTGGAAATGAGAAAGTGGTTGAGGGCTTTTGGAGCATATCACTAAGCATTTTGAGCAAGCAAGCCATTAAGCAACACCTCATCCCCTTTTAATAGTATTGGCTTTTCCTATGGACTCAATGTGATCTTGGATCACTAAAAAGAAAATGTAGAGTCTTGAGCTTTTGCCAATATATGTCCATAGCATTTTGAGGGGTCCACATCTCTAGTCCATGCCATGCCAATCATTGAACTTTCTGAAATGATCATCTTGAAAGAGTATTAGTTCAATGAGCTATATGTTGTTAAGAATTACCAAAACCACCCAGGCATTAGTTGCACTTTCAATCTCCCCCTTTTTAGTAATTGATGACAACATATAGATCAAAGCTTCGACAAATGATAATAAGAATGAAATACATCATCGCTTTGAGAAGTATGTGATAAGCAAGAGCTCCCCCTAAATTTGTGCATTATTTAAAAATTTGCTTGTGAATGCAAATGCACAATCGATTAGGATCATGGGTTACTCTTCCATGTCACATACATCTTGGTGGAGCGCTCAAAATGATAGAATATGAAATATACACTCATCACCAAGACAAAGTGAATGATCATACATGAGAGATAGAGAATATCATCATCCAAGCACAAGCATTAAAGTATGATATGATCAAGCACGTGACCATACAAGTATCTCACACGCATAATCATAGAGTATCATCCAAGCAGGCATGCAAATAAGTAGCAAAAGAGGCAAAAAGGAAGCAAAGCTCTCTCTCTCTCTCGAAGCCTATGATCTATACACTTTCTCCCCCTTTGGCAACAAGTTACCAAAAAGCTCGAAAATGCATAGTGCTATGCGGCTCTCTAAGCTTGATCTTCGGGAGGTGGCGTGGAGAGGAGTCCTGCAACAAATGCATCTGAAGAGGTTGCAGGAGCTAGTGGAGTTGCAACTGGAGGGGCAACTAAAGTTTTGGCTGCAGGAGCTGAAGTTGTAGCTCTAGTGTCTGTTACTGGCACTGCTGCATACCTCTGTCTTCTGGGCACCCTTTGATAAGCATCAGTGGTGGTCTTGTCACTGCTATCCTCAAGCTCTTCTTGGATCTTCTCCACAGAAGTCTGAATCTCTGTCACCTTGACATCCAAGTCATGAAGTTTTGTCTCAAAAATTCTCTCAAGACTCTCTTGATTCTGAGTCAGGGTGGCCAATCCTTCCTCAATCCTCAAAGTAGCTTGAATGAGATAGCTAAGTCGATCTTGTTTAGACTTGAGAAAAACTAGGGATGCCTCTTCAACTCTTGGCATCTTGGCTGCCTTTTCTGCTTTTGCTTTTTCTCTCTTCTTGTCCTGGTAGCTGCTTTGGGCAAGTTGCTTGGGGTGCTTCTGCTACCCTCATCATAGCTGCCAGAGGGACTAGTGCCCTCACTCATGCTAACTTGCTCCTCAGACTTGTTCTGGCTGTCACTTTGATCTGACATAGCTGGCACTGCAAACTGACCCTGAAAGCTGACCCTGTGAATAGATGTAGTTTGGATAGAGTGGATGAGCATCACAAAGTGTAGAGATTTTGCAAAACAATTGAGTCAAAAACTTAGTTTTAGTTTTCTATAGAAAGCATTTTGGATCTACCGATTTGTTAAACTCGGTGACACCGAAGCAACATAAGAGTCTAAACTAGTGGAATCGGTCAGACCGAGACACAGTTCAGTGACTCCGAGATTGCTAGGGTTTCACTGAGTGTTGAACTCGGTCTCACCGATTCATAAGTTTCGGTCAGACCGAAAATTACAAGTGCAATGGCCTAGGCCAAACCGGTGAGACCGATTTCTACAACTCGGTCAGTCCGAGATGAGTTCGGCGGAAACTTAACGCTAAATTTTCGAATCAAAACTAATCTAAAGGAAGTTTTTTATGGATAGAGTAATCTCATACGTGGTAAGAATCATGGCATTGACCTAAGTGCAGGAATCGGAGGTAAAGATTGCACATAGGGGTCGAGTTCATACCCTAACTCGGCGGTGAACTCGCTACGGCGGCAACGGCGGCGAAGATTCCCTTTGACGGTGGCGGAGACCAGTGGCTGGTGGTCACTGGCGATGAGGAAACGATTCGGAGACTCGAGTCGGCAGAGCAGGATACGCGCAGGCTAAGGGTTTTTGGAGAAATTTCCAAAATTCAACCCGTGGGTATTTATATCCTGACCCTGTCGGTGTGACCGAGTGGAACGACTTGGTGGCACCAAGATGCAGAATTGCAAGCGGTTACTGCAACTCGGTGTGACCGAATTGCTCAAATCGGTTGCACCGAGATTGAAAACCTAGATCAACTCAATGAACTCGGTGTGACCGAATGGAAAGAATCGGTCAGACCGAAATACAGTGAGAGGTTTTGGAAGTTTAAGTCTATGATGAATCGGTGGCTCCGAGTGCTCCTCACCCAGAGGGTTCGAATATGACTTGATCAAACTTTGTGATGTAGCAAGAATAGAGTTTGAGACGAGAAAATCATAGATAGCTAGAGGAAGTTCTTAGGCATTCTTGTCCATCCATTTGGCAAAAGAAAAGGAGCCAAACAATCAAAGCAACAAATGGATGTCCTCGAATAATAAAAAATATGCAATCAACATGCTCACACAATAAGATAGCAAATGAAATATGTGGCAAAGCATGCACAAACACTCTAGCATCTATCAAGCATTTGGCTATGACTAGGTCATCTATATATGAGTATATTGACTTAGGAATCAAATGAGAACATTTGATCATAGGTCATACTCATCGTTTAAGCACAAGTGGGGTTACCACTTTTACATAAAGCATTGTTGTGTTCACACCATTAGAGTTGCTTTAGCTCAATTCTTAGAGTAAAGCTCCCCCTAGATGTGATGTCCCCCCTAAGAGGGATGAACTAACCTTGGGTTTTGTCGATGATGACTTCATGTAGATGTTGAAGATGTGGATGCTCAATGTTGATGTAGATCATTTGGAGCAATCCATTGGAGTGAGTTGCACTTTCAATACCTACATGGGTTAGTCCCACAAGGAACAAGCAAGGATATCCATAGACATAGAGTGAAGTACACACAAGATGATGTCCATGAAAGCATTAGGTTACCTTGTCCCTTGACTTACCAACAAGAGGGTTTGTGACTCCTTGAACTAGTGCAAGATGTGGAAGTTGATTGCACTTGTCCTTGCCAATGTGAATGTGAGTGAAGTATGTTGGCGGAGTCACCCTCAAGAACTCTCTAGTTCTTCTTCTTCAGGATCCACACCATCTTGATGGGAATCCTTGGGGTTGTAGATGAACTTGATGAAGTAGAACTTGATGTAGTCTTGGGAACCCACTTGACCAAGGCCTTTGGAGCTTCTTCAAATGCATCAATCTCTTCTTGAAACTTGTCCTTGACTTTTAGCTTGTGGTCTTGTGGTGGAAGATCATCTTGAGCTTGTGTCCCCTCGAAGGAAGTAGGATCATACTTCTCTTGTTGAGGAACAAACTTCGTCTTGAGGTATTGATCTTCTTCCCACTCAACTCCATTGGCATTGAACTTTCGTTCAAAACCAACACCTTGATTCTTCCAGTGCCTTCCTTGCTTGCGTACAATTTTCTCAAATTGCTTACTTCCGGCAAGGCTCTTGTAAACACCTTTCTCTATAATTCCCTTCAATAAGCTATTTTCTTGCTTAAGTGTAAATTGGCTAAGAGAATCATTAGTGGAATCAAGAGAACTACTAGAAGCAACAGTATTGGATTTAGCATGATTATTGTTACTACTAGAAGAAGAATCTTTCTTACTCTTGTTGCTAGATTTTACTTGTAGGATATAAGTAGACAAGAGTAAACACTTGGCAATGTAAGAAGAACTTTTCTTCCGAAGATCATCATTGATGGCTTTTAAGAACTCATGCTCTTGCTCTAGATTGAGCTTTTCAAAGTGTAGCTTCTCATGAGTCTTTAAAAGTTCTCGATGATCTTCTAAAGTAGTTTCATGAGCTAACTTAAGAGTGTTTAGTTCTTTAGTTTGACGCTCAATCTCCTCCTTATCATTTTCATTCATTTTATCTTGATTAGCATGATTAATAGCAAGTTCATCATAGTTTTCATCACTAGAGTTGTCAACAAGTAAATCATCATCTCCTAGCAAATCATCTTCATCACTATTGAAATCAACATACTCGGGGTGTGATACCTTTGGGCCTTTAGCCATGAAGCATCTTCCAATTCCTTCATTTGGTGAATCAAATATGTCATAGGAGTTGGTTGACACAAGTGCTAGACCGGCAACACCTTCATCTTGACTATATTCAGAGTCGGAGTGATAACTTCTCTCGGAGTAGTGGTCGGAGTCGGAACCGGATACCCATTCACCAACATGAGCTTGATGTCTTCGTCTTGTGTAGCTCTTTGATGACTTGTCCTTCCTTTCTGAGTCCTTGCTTCTGCGAGAGGGTCTTCATTCATAACGATCATCTCTACTCCTTCTCTCTCTTGGAGGTGATTCTTCTCTTCTACTTCTTCTCTTAGGTGAGTCTTCCCTTCTTTTGTGTCGGGCCGTACACTCATTGGAGTAGTGTCCGGGTCTTCCACAATTATAGCAATTTCGCTCACGACTAGAAGATCTTTTGTCATTGTAGGACCTTGACTTGGAACTTCTTTATTTGCTTCTACTCTTGTAGAACTTGTTGAAGTTCTTCACCATTAGGCTCAATTCTTCATTGAAGGCTTGTTTCTCACTTGATGATGTAGGAGAATCACATGAGGCTTTGTAAGCACCACTAGACTTGTTGTGAAGCTCCTCTTTATCTTTGAGTGACATCTCATGAGCAACAATCCTTCCAATGACTTCGGTTGGTTTGAGATCTTTGTAATTGGGCATAATTTGGATCAAAGTGCACACGGTATCATAGTTTCCATCCAAGGCTCTTAGGATCTTCTTGATGATGAATCTATCGGTCATCTCTTCACTTCCTAAGCCGGCAATCTCATTTGTGAGGAGAGCAAGCCTAGAGTACATTTCAGCGACACCTTCACCATCCTTCATTTTGAACTTGTCAAGCTGACTTTGAAGCACATCCAATTTTGATTCTTGACGGAGTCGGTACCTTCATGCATATCAATCAAAGTATCCCAAATTTCCATTGCATTCTCAAGGCGGCTGATTTTGTTGAATTCTTCGGGGCACAATCCATTGAAGAGGATATCGCAAGCTTGAGCGTTGTATTGCAACATCTTCGATTCTTCAGCGGTAGCTTCACGGTTCGGTTCTCTCCCATTGAAGAATTCACCTTGCAAACCAATGCACACAATAGACCAAACGGCGGGGTTATGTCCAAGAATATGCATTTTCATCTCATGCTTCCAACTAGCAAAATTAGTACCATCAAAGTAAGGACCTCTATGGTGGTAATTTCCCTCGCTAGACGCCATACTCTCCTAGGTTGTGAAACCAAGGCTATGATCACCAAAGCTATGGAAATCAAGGCAAATGGAGACCAAAGCTCTGATACCACTTGTAGGATCGAAAGTATGTCTAGAGGGGGGGTGATTAGACTACTTGACCAAATAAAAATCTAGCCTTTTCCCAATTTTAAGTCTTGGCAGATTTTAGCAACTTAGCACAAGTCAAGCAATCAACCTACACATGCAATTCTAAGAGTATAGCAGTGGAATGTAAATCATTGCATATGAAGGTAAAGGGGAGGAGTTTGGAGGGAGCAAACACAATGTGGACACGGAGATTTTTGGCGTGGTTCCGATAGGTGGTGCTATCGTACATCCACGTTGATGGAGACTTCAACCCACAAAGGGTAACCGTTGCGTGAGTCCACGGAGGGCTCCACCCACGAAGGGTCCACAAAGAAGCAACCTTGTCTATCCCACCATGGCCATCGCCCACGAAGGACTTGCCTCACTTGGGTAGATCTTCACGAAGTAGGCGATCTCCTTGCCCTTACAAACTCCTTGGTTCAACTCCACAATCTTGACGAAGGCTCCCAAGTAACACCTAACCAATCTAGGAGACACCACTCTCCAAAAGGTAATAGATGGTGTGTTGATGATGAACTCCTTGCTCTTGTGCTTCAAATGATAGTCTCCCCAACACTCAACTCTCTCTCACAGATTTGGATATGGTGGAAAGATGATTTGAGTGGAAAGCAACTTGGGGAAGGCTAGAGATCAAGATTCTTGTGATTGGATTGGAATGTCTTGGTCTCAACACATGAGTAGGTGGTTCTCTCTCAGAAAATGAGTAGTGGAAGTGTAGGCACGTTCTGATAGCTTTCTCTCGAATGGAGAAGGGGGTGGAGGGGTATTTATAGCCTCCACACAAAATCTAACCATTACACACAATTTACCAAACTCGGTGGGACCAAATAGTAAAACTCGGTCAGACCGATTCAGTTCAAAATGTGAACGTTAGGATTTTCGGTGGGACCGACGTGATCAACTCGGTGGGACCGATGTGCTAGGGTTAGGGCATAACTTGATCTCGGTGAGACCGATCACATGAACTCGGTGGGACCAATTTCAGTAATAGGCAAACAGAGAGTTGGTCAGGCAAACTCGGTGGGACCAATCGCTCATTTCGGTTAGACCGAAACGTTATGAAAAGGAAACAGAGAGTTTGCATTGCGGACTCGGTGGGACCGATCGCTCATTTCGGTTAGACCGAAACATTACGAAGGGAAATAGAGAGTTTGCAATCCCATCTCGGTGACACCGAGATCCCTATCGGTGAGACCAAACTGATTAGGGTTTCTGGCTATGGCTATGTCAAGTGAAATCAGTGGCGCCGGATAGATCAAATCGGTGGGGCCGAGTTTGACTTTAGGTGTAGGACATATGTGGAAATGAGAAAGTGGTTGAGGGCTTTTGGATCATATCACTAAGCATTTTGAGCAAGCAAGCCATTAAGCAACACCTCATCCCCTTTTAATAGTATTGGCTTTTCCTATGGACTCAATGTGATCTTGGATCACTAAAAAGAAAATGTAGAGTCTTGAGCTTTTGCCAATATATGTCCTTAGCATTTTGAGGGGTCCACATCTCTAGTCCATGCCATGCCAATCATTGAACTTTCTGAAATGATCATCTTGAAAGAGTATTAGTTCAATGAGCTATATGTTGTTAAGAATTACCAAAACCACCCAAGGATTAGTTGCACTTTCAGCATGTGCTCACAATGTCTGGGTACTACAATCGCTTGAATCAAGTGGGAGTTAGTCTTCTAGATAAGATTGACAGAATTGTCCAGTCACTATCACCCAGCTACTAGAGCTTCGTGATGAACTATAATATGCAAGGGATGACGAAAACAATTCCCGAGCTCTTCGCAATGCTGAAATCAGCGGAGGTAGAAATCAAGAAGGATCATCAAGTGTTGATGGTTAAAAAGACCACTAGTTTCAAGAAAAAGGGCAAGGGAAAGAAAGGGAACTTCAAGAAGAATGGCAAGCAAGTTGCCGCTCCCGTGAAGAAACCCAAAGTTGTACCCAAGCTTGAAACTGAGTGCTTCTACTACAAAGGGAATGGTCACTAGAAGCGGAACTACCCCAAATACTTGGCGGATAAGAAGGATGGCAAAGTGAACAAAGGTATATTTCATATACATGCTATTGATGTGTACCTTACTAATGCTCATAGCAGCGCCTGGGTATTTGATGCTGGTTAGGTTGCTCATATTTGTAACTCCATATAGGAGCTGCGGAATAAACGGAGATTGGCTATGGACAAGGTGAGGATGTGCATCAGAAATGGTTCCAAGGTCGATGTGATCGCCGTCGGCACGCTACCTCTACATCTACCTTCGGGATTAGTTTTAGACCTCAATAATTGTTATTTGGTGTCCGCGTTGAGCATGAACATTATATCTGGATCTTGTTTATTGCGAGACGGTTATTCATTTAAATCAGAGAATAATGGTTGTTCTATTTATATGAGTAATATCTTTTATGGTCATGCACCCTTGATGAGTGGTCTATTCTTGTTGAATCTCGATCGTAGTGATACACATATTCATAATATTGATGCCAAAAGATGCAAAGTTGATAATGATAGTGCAAGATACTTGTGGCACTGCCGTTTAGGTCATATTGGTGTAAAGCGCATGAAGAAACTCCATGCAGATGGACTTTTGGAATCACTTGATTATGAATCATTTGATACTTGCGAACCATGCCTCATGGGCAAGATGACTAAAACTCCGTTCTCTGGAACAATGGAGCGAGCTAATGACTTATTGGAAATAATACATACCGATGTATGCAGTCCGATGAGTGTTGAGGCACGCGGCGAGTATCGTTATTTTCTGACCTTCATAGATGATTTGAGTAGGTATGGGTATATCTACTTAATGAAACACAAGTCTGAAACATTTGAAAAGTTCAAAGAATTTCAGAGTGAAGTGGAGAATCATCGTAACAAGAAAATAAAGTTTCTACGATCTGATCGCGGAGGCGAATATTTGAGTTACGAGTTTGGTCTTTATTTCAAACAATGTGGAATTGTTTCACAACTCATGGCACCTAGAACACCATAGTGTAATGGTGTGCCCGAATGTCGTAACTGTACTTTATTAGATATGGTGCGATCTATGATGTCTCTTACCGATTTACCACTATCATTTTGGGGTTATGCATTAGAGACAGCCGCATTCACGTTAAATAGGGCACCGTCTAAATCCGTTGAGATGACACCGTATGAACTGTGGTTTGGCAAGAAACCTAAGCTGTCGTTTCTTAAAGTTTGGGGTTGCGACACTTATGTCAAAAGGCTTCAGCCTGATAAGCTCGAACCCAAATCGGAGAAGTGCATCTTCATAGGATACCATAAGGAAACAATTGGGTACACCTTCTACTAGAGATCTGAAGGCAAGATCTTTGTTGCCAAGAATGGAACCTTTCTAGAGAAGGAGTTTCTCTTGAAAGAAGTGAGTGGGAGGAAAGTAGAACTTGATGAGGTAATTGTACCTTCTCTCGAATTGGAAAGTAGCACATCAGAGAAATCTGTTCCCGTGATGCCTACACCAACTAGAGAGGAAGCAAATGATAATGATCATGAATCTTCAGATCAAGTTTCTAATGAACCTTGTAGGTCGACCAGAGCACGATCCACACCAGAGTGGTACGGTAATCCTGTCCTGGAAGTCATGTTACTAGACCAAGGCGAACCTACGAACTATGAAGAAGCTATGATGAGCCCAGATTCCGATAAATGGCTTGAGGCCATGAAATCTGAGATAGGATCCATGTATGAGAACAAAGTGTGGACTTTGGTGGACTTGCCCGATGATCGGCAAGCCATTAAGAATAAATGGATCTTCAAGAAGAAGATTGACGCTGATGGTAATGTTACTGTCTACAAAGCTCGACTTGTCGTGAAAGGTTTTCGACAAGTTCAAGGAGTTGACTATGATGAGACTTTCTCACCCGTAGCGATGCTTAAGTCTGTCCGAATGATGTTAGCAATTGCCGCATTTTATAATTATGAAATCTGGCAAATGGACGTCTTCCTTAATGGATTTCTTAAAGAAGAGTTGTATATGATGCAACCGGAAGGTTTTGTCGATCCTAAAGGTGCTAACAAAGTGTGCAAGCTCCAGCGATCCATCTATGGACTGGTGCAAGCATCTCGGAGTTGGAATATACGCTTTGATGAGGTGATCAAAGCATATGGTTTTATACAGACTTGCAGTGAAGCCTGTATTTACAAGAAAGAGAGTGGGAGCTCTATGGCATTTATGATATTATATGTGGATGACATATTGTTGATTGGAAATGATTTAGAATTTTTGGATAGCATAAAAGGATACTTGAATAAGACTTTTTCAATGAAAGACCTCGGTGAAGCTGCTTATATATTGGGCATCAAGATCTATAGAGATAGATCGAGACGCTTAATAGGACTTTCACAAAGCACATACCTTGATAAAGTTTTGAAGAAGTTCAAAATGGATCAGTCAAAGAAAGGATTCTTGCCTGTGTTACAAGGTGTGAAGTTGAGTCAGACTCAAAGCCCGACCATTGCAGAAGATAGAGAGAAACTGAAAGTCATTCCCTATGCCTCAGCCATAGGTTCTATCATGTATGCTATGCTGTGTACCAGACCTGATGTGTGCCTTGCCATAAGTCTGGCAGGGAGGTACCAAAGTAATCCAGGAGTGGATCACTGGACAGCGGTCAAGAACATCCTGAAGTACCTGAAAAGGACCAAGGATATGTTTCTCGTTTATTGCGGTGACGAAGAGCTCATCGTAAATGGTTACGTCGATGCTATCTTCGACACTGATCCAAATGACTCTAAGTCACAAACCGGATACTTGTTTATATTGAATGGTGGAGCTGTCAGTTGGTGCAGTTCCAAGCAAAGCATCGTGGTGGGATCTATGTGTGAAACGGAGTACATAGCTACTTCGGAAGCACCACATGAAGGATTCTGGATGAAGGAGTTCATATCCGATCTGGGTGTAATACCCAGTGCATCGGGTCCAATGAAAATCTTTTGTGACAACACTGGAGCAATTGCCTTGGCGAAAGAATCCAGGTTTCACAAGAGAACCAAACACATAAAGAGACGCTTCAACTCCATTCGTGAAATGGTCAAGGATGGAGACATAGAAATTTACAAAATACATACGGATCTGAATGTGGCAGACCCGTTGACTAAGCCTCTTCTGCGAGCAAAATATGATCAGCACCAAGACTCCATGGGTGTTAGATTGATTACATAAATCTAGATTATTGACTCTAGTGCAAGTGGGAGAGTGAAGGAAATATGCCCTAGAGGCAATAATAAAGTTGTTATTTTATATTTCCTTATTCATGATAAAGGTTTATTATTCATGCTAGAATTGTATTGATCGGAAACTTAAATACATGTGTGAATACATAAACAAATACCATGTCCCTAGTAAGCCTCTACTAGACTAGCTCGTTGATCAAAGATGGTTAAGGTTTCCTAACCATAGACATGTGTTGCCATTTGATAACGGGATCACATCATTAAGAGAATGATGTGATGGACAAGACCCATCCGTTAGCTTAGCATATTGATCGTTCAGTTTATTGCTACTGCTTTCTTCATGTCAAATAAATATTCCTTCGACTATGAGATTATGCAACTCCCGGATACTGGAGGAATACCTTGTGTGCTATCAAATGTCACAACATAACTGGGTGATCATAAAATGCTCTACAGGTATCTCCGAAGGTGTTTGTTGAGTTGGCATAGATCGAGATTAGGATTTGTCACTCCGAGTATCGGAGAGGTATCTCTGGGCCCTCTTGGTTATACACATCATAAGCTTGCAAGCAAATGACTAAGGAGTTAGTTACAAGGTGATGTATTACGGAGCGAGTAAATAGACTTGCCGGTAATGAGATTGAACTAGGTATGAAGATACCGACGATCGAATCTCGGGCAAGTAACATACCGATGGACAAAGGGAATTACGTATGTTGTCATAAGGTTCAACCGATAAAGATCTTCGTAGAATATGTAGGAGCCAATATGGGCATCTAGGTTCCACTATTGGTTATTGACCGGAGAGGTGTCTCGGTCATGTCTACATAGTTCTCGAACCCGTAGGGTCCGCACGCTTAACGTTTATTGACGATATAGTGTTATATGAGTTATATGATTTGGTGACCGAATGTTGTTCGGAGTCCCAGATGAGATCACGGACATGACGAGGAGTGTCGAAATGTTCGAGAGGTAAAGATTGATATATAGGACGATGGTATTCGGACACCGGAAGAGTTTCGGGATGCACCGGGTAGTCATCTGGTCACCGGAAGGGGTTCCGGACACCCCCGGTAGGTATATGGGCCTAATGGGCCAAGGGGGGGACAGACCAGCCCACAAGGGGTCTGGTGCTCCCCTTCCCTGTCTGGCCGGCCCTATGGGGAAGGAAATGGGAGGGGTGGCCCCTCCTGCCTTTCCCTCCTTATGGGAGAATGGAAAGGGGGGGACGCCACCTCCTCCTGCCTTCCTCCCGTACCTATATAAGGAAGGGGGGAGGCGCCACTTGGGGAGGACCCCAAGTAGGATTCAACCTACTTGGGGGTGCCTCCTGGCTTCCCCCTCCTCCCCCACCTATATATATGTGGGAGGGGGGCGCCTAGCACAACCAGAACACAACATTGTCTTAGTCGTGTGCGGCGCCCCCTCCACCGTTTACACCCCCGGTCTTATTTTCGTAGTGCTTAGGTGAAGCCCTGTGGAGATAGCTTCACCATCACCATCACCAGGCCGTTGTGCTGCCAGAACTCATCCACTACCTCGCCGTCTTGCTAGATCAAGAAGGCGGAGGACCTTACCGAGCTGAACGTGTGCAGAACACGGAGGTGCCGTATGGTCGATACTTGATCGGTTGGTGCGCGAAAAAGTTCGACTACATCAACCGCATTATCAAACGCTTCCGCTTACAGTCTACGAGGGTACGTAGAAACACTCTCCCCTCTCGTTGCTATGCATCTCCATGGATAGATCTTGTGTGCGCGTAGAATTTTTGTTTTGTTTTCCATGCAACATTTCCCAACAGTGGCATCTGAGCCAGGTCTATGCGTAGATGATATGAATGAGTAGAACACAAAGAGTTGTGGGCGGTGATAGTCATACTGCTTACCACCAATGTCTTATTTTGATTCGGCGGTATTGTGGGATGAAGCGGCCCGGACCAACCTTACATGTCCATGCATATGAGACCAGTTCCACCGACAGACATGCAACTAATTTTGCATAAAGGTGGCTGGCGGGTGTCTGTTTCTCCTACTTTAGTTGAATAGAATTTGACCATGGCCGGTCCTTGAAGAAGGTTAAAACAACAAACTTGATGAAACACTGTTGTGGTTTTTTGCATAGGTAAGAATGGTTCTTGCTAGAAGCCCGTAGCAGCCACGTAAAACTTGCAACAACTAAGTAGTGGAGGTCTAACTTGTTTTTGCAGGGCATGTTGTGATGTGATATGGTCAAGATATGATGTGATATATGTTGATGTATGAGATGATCATGTTTTGTAATATCGACAGCCGGCATGAGCCTTAGGGTTGTCTCTTTATTGTATGAAGTGCAAGCGCCATGTAATTGCTTTGCTTTATCACTATGCATTAGCGATAGTTGTAGAAGCAATAGTTGGCGAGACGACCCCGACACAACGATGGAGGTCAAGGTGTCGAGCCGGTGACGATGGAGATCACGAAGATGCTTTGAAGATGGAGATCAAAAGCACAAGATGATGATAGCCATATCATGTCACATATTTTGATTGCATGTGATGTTTATTCTTTATGCATCTTATTTTGCTTAGAACGACGGTAGCATTATAAGATGATCCCTTCACTAAATTTCAAGATAAAAGTGTTCTCCCCGAGTATGCACCGTTGCTAAAGTTCGTCATTTCGAAGCACCTCGTGATGATCGGGTGTGATAGACTCTACGTTCACATACAACGGGTGTAAGCCAGATTTACACACGCGGGATACTTAGGTTAAACTTGATGAGCCTAGCATGTACAGACATGGTCTTGGAACACTGGAGACCGAAAGGTCGAACATGAGTCATATAGTAGATATGATCAACATGAAGATGTTCACCATTGATGACTACCCCATCTCGTGTGATGATCGGACATGGGTTAGTTGATTTGGATCATGTATCACTTAGACAACTTGAGGGATGTTGATTTAAGTGGGAGTTCATTAGTAATTTGATTAATCGAACTAAGATTTATTATGAACATAGTCAAAATGTCTTTCCAAATTATGTTGTAGTTCAATAGCTCATGATGTAGCTTCCTCAGTTTTTGGTACGTTCCTAGAGAAAACTAAGTTGAAAGTTGATGGTAGCAATAATGCGGTCTGGGTCCGTGAACTGAGGATTATCCTCATTGCTGCACAGAAGAATTATGTCCTTGATGCACTGCTAGGTGACAGACCTATTGAAGGAGCTGATGCAGACGTTATGAACGTTTGCCAAAGCTCGATCTGATGACTACTTGATAGTTTAGTGTGCCATGCTTTACGGCTTAGAATCGGGGCTCCAAAGACGTTTTGAACGCCATGGAACATATGAGATGTTCCAAGAGCTGAAATTGGTATTTCAGGCTCATGCCCGTGTTGAGAGTTATGAGACCTCTGAAAAGTACTTTGCCTACAAGATGGAGTAGAATAGCTCAGCTAGTGAGCATGTGCTCACAATGTCTGGGTACTACAATCGCTTGAATCAAGTGGGAGTTAATCTTCCAGATAAGATTGACAGAATTCTCCAGTCACTATCACCAAGCTACTAGAGCTTCGTGATGAACTATAATATGCAAGGGATGATGAAAACAATTCCTGAGCTCTTCGCGATGCTGAAAACAGCGGAGGTAGAAATCAAGAAGGATCATCAAGTGTTGATGGTTAACAAGACCACTAGTTTCAAAAAAAAGGCAAGGGAAAGAAAGGGAACTTCAAGAAGAATGGCAAGCAAGTTGCCGCTCCCACGAAGAAGCCCAAAGCTGGACCCAAGCCTGAAACTTAGTGCTTCTACTGCAAAGGGAATGGTCACTGGAAGCGGAACTGCCCCAAATACTTTGCGGATAAGAAGGATGGCAAAGTGAACAAAGGTATATTTGATATACATGTTATTGATGTGTACCTTACTAATGCTCGTAGCAGCGCCTGGGTATTTGATACTGGTTCGGTTGCTCATATTTGTAACTCGAAACAGGAGCTGCGGTATAAACGAATATGGCTAAGGACGAGGTGACGATGCGGGTCGAAAATGGTTCCAAGGTCGATGTGATGGCCGTCGGCATGCTACCTCTACATCTACCTTGGGGATTAGTTTTAGACGTCAATAATTGTTATTTGGTGCCCGCGTTGAGCATGAACATTATATTTGGATCTTGTTTATTGCGAGACGGTTATTCATTTAAATCAGAGAATAATGGTTGTTCTATTTATATGAGTAATATCTTTTATGGTCATGCACCCTTGCTGAGTGGTCTATTCTTGTTGAATCTCGATCGTAGTGATACACATATTCATAATATTGATGCCAAAAGATGCAAAGTTGATAATGATAGTGCAACATACTTGTGGCACTGCCGTTTAGGTCATATTGGTGTAAAGCGCATGAAGAAACTCCATGCAGATGGACTCTTGGAATCACTTGATTATGAATCATTTGATACTTGCGAACCATGCCTCATGGGCAAGATCACTAAAACTCCATTCTCCGGAACAATGGAGCGAGCTAATGACTTATTGGAAATAATACATACTGATGTATGTGGTCCAATGAGTGTTGAGGCACGCAGTGGGTATCGTTATTTTCTGACCTTCACAGATGATTTGAGTAGGTATGGGTATATCTACTTAATGAAACACAAGTCTGAAACATTTGAAAAGTTCAAAGCATTTCAGAGTGAAGTGGAGAATCATCGTAACAAGAAAATAAAGTTTCTATGATCTGATCACGGAGGCGAATATTTGAGTTACGAGTTTGGCCTTCATTTAAAACAATGTGGAATTGTTTCACAACTCACGCCACCTGGAACACCACAGCGTAATGGTGTATCCGAACATCGTAACCGTACTTTATCAGATATGGTGCGATCTATGATGTCTCTTACCGATTTACCACTATCGTTTTGGGGTTATGCATTAGAGACAACCACATTCACATTAAATAGGGAACCTTCTAAATCCATTGAGACGACACCGTATGAACTGTGGTTTGGCAAGAAACCTAAGCTGTCATTTCTTCAAGTTTGGGGTTGCGACACTTATGTCAAAAGGCTTCAGCCTGATAAGCTTGAACCCAAATCGGAGAAGTGCGTCTTCATAGGATACCCTAAGGAAACAATTGGGTACACCTTCTTCCACAGATCCGAAGGCAAGATCTTTGTTGCCAAGAATGGAACCTTTCTAGAGAAGGAGTTTCTCTCGAAAGAAGTGATTGGGAGGAAAGTAGAACTTGAAGAGGTAATTGTACCTTCTCTCGAATTGGAAAGTAGCACATCAGAGAAATTCGTTCCCGTTATGCCTACACCAACTAGAGAGGAAGCAAATGATAATGATCATGAATCTTCAGATCAAGTTACTACTGAACCTCGTAGGTCGACTAGAGCACGATCCGCACAGGAGTGGTACGGTAATCCTGTCCTGGAAGTCATGTTACTAGACCGAGGCGAACCTACGAACTATGAAGAAGCTATGATGAGCCCAGATTCTGATAAATGGATTGAGGCCATTAAATCTGAGATAGGATCCATGTATGAGAACAAAGTGTGGACTTTGGTGGACTTGCCCGATGATTGGCAAGCCCTTGAGAATAAATGGATCTTCAAGAAGAAGACTGACACTGATGGTAACGTTACTGTGTATAAAGCTCGACTTGTCGCAAAAGGTTTTCGACAAGTTCAAGGAGTTGACTATGATGAGACTTTCTCACCCATAGCGATGCTTAAGTCTGTCCGAATGATGTTAGCAATTTCCAGATTTTATAATTATGAAATCTGGCAAATGGACGTCAAAACTGCATTCCTTAATGGATTTCTTAAAAAAGAGTTGTATATGATGCAACTGGAAATTTTGTCGATCCTAAAGGTGCTAACAAAGTGTGCAAGCTCCAGCGATCCATCTATGGACTGGTGTAAGCATCTCGGAGTTGGAATATACGCTTTGATAAGCTGATCAAAGCATATGGTTTTATACAGACTTACGGTGAAGCCTGTATTTATAAGAAAGTGAGTGGGAGCTCTGTGGCATTTCTGATACTATATGTGGATGCCATATTGTTGATTGGAAATGATATAGAATTTCTGGATAGCATAAAAGGATACTTGAATAAGAATTTTTCAATGAAAAGACCTCGGTGAAGCTGCTTATATATTGGCATCAAGATCTATAGAGATAGATCGAGACGCTTAATAGGACTTTCACAAAGCACATACCTTGATAAAGTTTTGAAGAAGTTCAAAATGGATCAATCAAAGAAAGGGTTCTTGCCTGTGTTACAAGGTGTGAAGTTGAGTCAGGCTCAAAGCCCGACCACTGCAGAAGATAGAGCGAAACTGAAAGTTATTCCCTATGCCCCAGCCATAGGTTCTATCATGTATGCTATGCTGTGTACCAGACCTAATGTGTGCCTTGCCATAAGTCTGGCAGGGAGGTGCCAAAGTAATCCAGGAGTGGATCACTGGATAGCGGTCAAGAACATCTTGAAGTACCTGAAAAGGACCAAGGATATGTTTCTTATTTATGGAGGTGACGAAGAGCTCGTCGTAAATGGTTACGCCAATGCTAGCTTCGACACTGATCCGGATGACTCTAAGTCACAAACCGGATACGTGTTTATATTGAATGGTGGAGCTGTCAGTTGGTGCAGTTCCAAGCAGAGCATCGTGGCGGGATCTACGTGTGAAATGGAGTACATAGCTGCTTCGGAACCAGCACATGAAGGAGTCTGGATGAAGGAGTTCATATCCGATCTGGGTGTAATACCCAATGCATCGGGTCCAATGAAAATCTTTTGTGACAACACTGGAGCAATTGCCTTGGCGAAGGAATCCAGGTTTCACAAGAGAACCAAACACATCAAGAGATGCTTCAACTCCATTCGTGAAAAGGTCAAGGATGGAGATATAGAAATTTGCAAAATACATACGGATCTGAATGTGCTAGACCCGTTGACTAAGCCTCTTCCGCGAGCAAAACATGATCAGCACCAAGACTCCATGGGTGTTAGATTCATTACTATGTAATCTAGATTATTGACTCTAGTGCAAGTGGGAGAGTGAAGGAAATATGCCCTAGAGGCAATAATAAAGTTGTTATTTTATATTTCCTTATTCATGATAAAGGTTTATTATTCATGCTAGATTGTATTGATCGGAAACTTAAATACATGTGTGAATACATAAATAAATACCGTGTCCCTAGTAAGCCTCTACTAGACTAGCTCATTGATCAAAGATGGTAAGGTTTCCTAACCATAGACATGTGTTGTCATTTGATAATGGGATCACATCGTTAAGAGAATGATGTGATGGACAAGACCCATCCGTTAGCTTAGCATATTGATCATTCAGTTTATTGCTATTGCTTTCTTCATGTCAAATACATATTCCTTCGACTTTGAGATTATGCGACTCCCGGATATCAGAGGAAAACCTTGTGTGCTATCAAACGTCACAACGTAACTGGGTGATCATAAAGATGCTCTACAGGTATCTCTGAAGGTGTTTGTTGAGTTGGCATAGATCGAGATTAGGATTTGTCACTCTGAGTATCGGAGAGGTATCTCTGGGCCCTCTCGTTAATACACATCATAAGCTTGCAAGCAAATGACTAAGGAGTTAGTTACAAGGTGATGTATTACGGAATGAGTAAAGAGACTTGCCGGTAACGAGATTAAACTAGGTATGAAGATACCGACGATCGAATCTCGGGCAAGTAACATACCGATGGACAAAGGGAATTACCTATGTTGTCATAAGGTTCGACCGATAAAGATCTTCATAGAATATGTAGGAGCCAATATGGGCATCCAGGTTCCGCTATTGGTTATTGACCGGAGAGGTGTCTTGGTCATGTCTACATAGTTCTCGAACCCGTAGGGTCCGCACACTTAACGTTCGTTGACAATATAGTGTTATATGAGTTATATGATTTGGTGACTGAATGTTGTTTGAAGTCTCGGATGAGATCACGAACATGACGAGGAGTCTCGAAATGGTCGAGAGGTAAATATTGATATATAGGATGATGGTATTCGGACACCGGAAGAGTTTCGGGATGCACCGGGTAGTGATCGGGTCACCGGAAGGGGTTCCGGACACCCCCAGTAGGTATATGGGCCTAATGGGCCAAGGGGGGACAGACCAGCCCACAAGGGGGGGCGCCACTTGGGGAGGACCCCAAGTAGGATTTGTCCTACTTGGGGGCGCCTCCTGGCTCCTCCCTTCTCACCCTCACCTATGTATATGTGGGAGGCGGGCGCCTAGCACAACCAGAACACAACATTGTCTTAGCTGTGTGTGGTGCCCCCCTCCACCGTTTACACCCCCGGTCATATTTTCGTAGTGCTTAGGCGAAGCCCTGCGGAGATAGCTTCACCATCACCATCACTACGCCGTCGTGCTGCCAGAACTCATCCACTACCTCGTTGTCTTGGTGGATCAAGAAGGCGGAGGACGTCACCGAGCTGAACATGTGCAGAACGCGGAGGTGCCGTATATTCGGTACTTGATCGGTTGGAGCGCGAAAAAGTTCGACTACATCAACCATGTTATCAAATGCTTTCGCTTACAGTCTACGAGGGTACGTAGACACACTCTCCCCTCTCGTTGCTATGCATCTCCATGGATAGATCTTGCGTGTGCGTAGAATTTTTTTTTTGTTTTCCATGCAACGTTTCCCAACACCTCCATCTGCCGTCTCCATGAACGGCGGCGGGGTTCAAGAGCCGTGAAGTGAAGGTGTGGTTTCTGGCGAGGAAGAGTGGAACACGGGAGATGGACAGGCCAGTTGGCACACCATGCCCTGTCGCCTCCCATGCCCTACTCATCCTCGGAGGAGTCCCCGACCTCGGTGGTGCCGGTGGACGTGAGGTCGATGATGATGGACGTGGACGGTCCATCGCTTCACCTGCCATATGCGCCACCAAACGTTGGACGGCAGCAAGTAGGACGCGTGGCTGGCGGTGCTCCCATCATCGACCGCCAGCATGGCCACCGCTTGTGCGGTCGCGTCCTCGTCCGGCTACGCCGGTATTGCATTGCGAGCGGGGAGTTGAGCGAGGGCGGCGACCTCGAGCTTCATCCCTGAAGACAAGCTCTCCCGCAGAGTGTTCCCGCTCGTGGTCATGGTGGATGTGGTGCCAGGTAGGAGGATGCACTATGGTGTGGAGTTTAGCTAGGCGTTGCCGCTTTAAGTAGCGCATTCCGGTGAGGCCAAGCGTCTGGGTGCGTCACTAATTCGCCGGAGTTGGTTCCTCGGGCAGCGAGCCTGCTTAATGATGGCATACAGATGGACGGCATGAATGCAGGCAGCTGGCGCCGAGTGGGAACGCACATGCGCGACGGTGCGAGGGATGAGGGTTTTTTGTGTGCCAGGTAGTCAGCTGCGGGCATGACAATGTTGGACATGCCCTTTGCTCACATGCGATCCCACATGTCATTGAAAGACGACCCGGCATGGTCTCAGGTTCTAGGGATGCATTTGGCTGTGCTAGAACACTCCGCGGATGCGTCGCGGCGCACACACACTTCGGCGCCCCATGCATCCTCGACGAGCTGGGTGTTGATCTGCTGGTCGTGCCACAGCGCCAGCGCCACCCTCGGCACCCTGAAGCCGAGCGTGTCCAGCAGCGATGAGCGTGTCGCTCACAGCGGTCGCCGTGCCCAGAGGCGGTGCGGGAGCTGCGCCACGTTGCTGGCCCCCATGACCCACATGAACGGTTGCCGGTGGCGAGGAGGTCGTGGGCCAGCTCCTCCATTGGACTAGTCTGCGCCATGTCATCCTGACAGGTGTGCCCCACATGTCGGTTTCCCTGTTTTCCCGGCCAAATTCGAGCGTCAGTATGGCCTCATTAACACTCGTCCGACCTCTCTCTCTTCTAGTCTAGTAGTATCCGTAAATGACGCGGGCGGGGGAGGGGGACGGATGTCGATTTGCTCTCAACTGCGGTCCCACAAGCGAGCGAAAACGCAAGACGAAGCGCGTTCCATTCAGTGAGCGATGTGCAGGGTCCATCGTGCCAGGGTGCAACATGAATGCGACAAGTGTGATGTACACCCTCCGTTCCTTATGAACTTGCATATTTCGAGTACTCCTTTTTTTGAACATAGTACAGACGCAAGCACTCATACATGCGCGCATACACTCACCCCTATGAACGCACACACGCACACCCTACCCCTATGAGCACCTTCGAGAGACCGAGCCGTCATATCTATAATATATCTCTACTCTCGGTGATGATGGTGTGCCTGCCATCTTGCAATATAGACCATCCGATCTATATCTGACGGATAGAAAGCAAACTATGGCAATTTTGCAAAAAGATACCCGCACCTCTCTCATTCATTCGTATCTCCCACAACTTCATTGTTGAGTAATTAAAAAAGGAAGCCTCTGGAACAATCTGGCATGGTGGCCGCTGTCGGCGTCGTCCATCCCCATGCCTCCGCTAAGTCCGACCACGAATCACCACCGCGCAACACTCCTCCTCACCTTATCTCTCATCTTTCTCGAGATATCATTTTTCGATGAAATTCTCGAGATACCATTTTCCCGATGAAATTCTCGAGATATCATTAGTTTTTACACATGGGATTACTACTGCATGGGTCGATCACAATAGGTGTTTTGTAAAAAAATGCATCCTGATGTTCGATGCAATGCACGGGCATCTTGCTAGTCATCTTGAGATTTACGAAGTCACCGCCTCGTCGTCGACAGGAACGGCGGGGAGGTCCGGACGTCTGCCATGTGGAACTCTGAAACTTTGGTCCCATCCCACCCCACAACTCTCCAGGCTCCAGCCGTCCGGCTTTGCAAACTCCGCACAGTCAAAACTGATTGACCAGTCGTCATCGGAACCACTATTCACATGAGAACCTTCGCTGCTCGGCCTACGCCAGCTACTTGCCGGCCGATCACCACTGCCCCAAAACCACACCTCCTCTCCGGCCCATTCCCCCACCTTTCGATCCCCTAGCCCGCATCAGCTGTCCCCTAGTTCACCGGAAAGCCATGGTGCGCCACAAGATCACGTACTACAAGATGCTAATGCCGGAGCGCCACACGAAAATCGTGGCGGCGGTCGGCGCCACAGACCTCCGTTCCCAAGCTCTCTTTGCGGCGGGCCAATCCCCGAGTTCTCTGGAGCCAAGCTCCGAGGAGGAGGAAGCCAATCCAATGTTCATGGCGGAGGACGCGGCACAGAAGGCCCCTGATGCATATGAGACGATGGACGTCGACTTCGTGCTGGTGTCTGGGTCCCCCATGGTGCAGGCGGACCAGCGGTTTAACCTGGCGATCCTAAAGGAGGACCGGGAGGCAAAGGCTCAACTCGACGCAGAGTGCGCGGATGCCGCTGCCATCAAGGCACTCCTGCAGGCGGAACCGGATGTCGTGGACGTGAACCGGGCGGCGGAGGCTCAACTTGACATGGAGCGCACGGATGCCGCTGCCATCGAGGCCCTCCTGCAGGCGGAACCGGACGTCCTGTACTTGAACCGGGTGGCGGAGGCTCAACTAGACGCGGAGCGCACGGATACCGCTGCCATCGAGGCCCTCCTGCAGGCGGAACCGAACATCGTGGACATGAACCGGGCAGTGCTCGCGTCCGTGCAGAGCGCCCGCATGCTCTGCGTGAACGAGTAGCTGGAGGCCAAGGACAACCACGGTGCGGAGACACACGTCGGCAGCTATGGCTGGTTCGCGCCGGCAGCCAAAGACGACAAGGCCGTCTCATTCCGCGAGCAGTGATAGTTTTTCTTTATGTTGTTGTTTTTAGGGATCTTTTGTTGTGTAAAAACGTATATTTATGCAAGTCGCCTGACTTTCATCATTTGGGTCTGTCGACCATTTCAGGCGGTTGGATGAATATCCTATGTCTCCTAACCCTTCTTCTTCCCCAACAAACCACCGCCCGGGCTGCACGGATCTTCCCCAACATGCGGTTGGATAAACATATTGTGTGAACGAAAATTATGTGTCGGCGGTTGGATGGCTGAGTTTCGTTTGATCACATGCGGTAGCACATGTCAGTGAGGGTGCGTTCCCTTGGTTGGGTTTGCGGCATGCAGGAGCAACTGTGTGAGGGTGCAGTGCGACCGCGACAGCTGTGCGCAAGTGTACCTCCTTTTCATTTTGAAAAACTTTAGGCAAGCTTGGCAAAAATGTGTGGCAAAGTATGGCAATGCAAGGCCTAGACCCAAACAGGATACAAGTACGTAGTACTACTTGTGTTAAAAAAGAAAGGCAGGGTTTTCCTTTACGGGATTGATCGATACAAATCCTCGTTTGACGTGTCAATTAATGCGTATTTTTTCTCCAACGCCCAAAGAGCTAACCATCTCACTCCTCATTGCTTGATTAATGCAGCGCCATGCAAACCAACCATCTCACTTCCGCATGCATGCAAGGGTATATTAATGTCCTTGGTTGCTAGTACGAGGCAAACCCCATCAATTTTGCCTCGATTATTGTTAGTGGCCTTCTGCAAATTGTAATTTTGATACGGCCTTGTATACAAAAAAATGGAGGTAGTAACTATTTGACTTCCTTCCCCATTGTGGTGACGTCGACGATATCTCGAACGTTGTGGCTTTGGCGAAGTGCATTCGACGGAGCACACCATTGAGGAAGACCACGGTAAGTCATTCGCAAGTGCCACCTCCAAGCCGAGACAACCGCCTTCTTTGCATCCAGGAAGTCCGTTGAACCAAAGGAGGCATAAATGTACTACTACACAATAGCGTCGTCCGTCCAGCTTAGTGCGGTAAGGTGGTTTCTCCAAGAAGACGATGGAGAAGCGGAGTCAGCGAAGAGTGAAATGATGGTTGCTTCGTCCGTGCTTTCTGATTTGACGCCTCACTGCTTTGTGATTTGTGATAGAAGGGACAGGGGAGTAGACTCTGTGCTCTATACTGTACATGCGTCCTAGCACTGGAGAAAGAGGAGAGAGGTTGCATTTTTCTATTCCTCCAATCAATCAATTAGGGAGCTTCGGTTCCCTCTTTTTGGCTTTGGCAGCACCCTCCACAATGGTTCCCATCGTTGCCAAAAGCTATTTTCACATTTGGCTACACATTGTGGATGCCCTTAATCGTACCACTTGGTTTTGCTCCTGTGTGCTATCTATACAAATCTCAATTATATTGATCTAAAAAATTATATTAAGATTAGTAAAAAGGAGGTGATTTTGCCGCGAGGAAGGCGGGGGAGGTTTCTTATTTTTAGAGGACGTTGGCCTGGCGGTTTGCTAACATGCGGACCCACGTGTCAGTGATTTACCAAGCCGATTCGCATCCCACATGAGGCAGAACAATGGCAGAAGCAACACGTGGTTAACTTGAAGAAGATGAGGGAGAAGCGGATTCAGCAACGAGTGAAATGATGGTTGCTTCATCCCTCCAACTTCTTTTTTTAGCATCACTTCGTCCCTCCAACTTAACTATGGGAAAGGTGCAGCTTTGTGATTTGACACCTCATTGCTCATTACTACGCCGGCGCCATGACCGGGGTGCTTCACCCCTGCTGCTCTGCACTGTTATTTCGGTATGGCACGTGGACCTGGTTGCTTGATGTCCCACATGTCGGCGAAAGGGACAAGAACATTTATGAAAGCGAGTGCTCCACTCTTACGACGGAGGATTACACGACACGGCGGCCCAGTGAACTGTTACTTGTACTGTAGTACTACTATAGTTTTGCTGTTTCGCACGATCCATCGATACAAACCCAATTAAACAGGCAAGGGCGGGATTTTTCCCGCGCGGTAGATGATACTAGCCATACATTTCAAAGGCAATTTTAATGTATGCAAACTGAATAATTAAGTAACAATATGAGATCTAGTAAAACTAAAAACACATATGATTTATTGTGTTAGAGTGTAGTAGTAGTGCTGCATTGCATAGTTGTTAGATGAAACATGAGAGAACGTGTAGAGATGTACTTTTGGAGGGCCTACAGAGAGAAATTGGGCATAAAGTGGATTCAAATATTTGTATTCGTCTTCATAGCATTTGTAACTCATATCTACAGTTTGTACGGTAGACGTGAATGCTTGTTCGCTCTTACAAAACCAGTACAACAATAATGGGGTGGCGTGCGCCAATTTAGGCACTGGCACGTTGGCCTACTCGGCTCCACAGAGAGAGCGAGAGAAGAGATAAATACACTGGCGGTCAGTGTATTTCAAGCGAAAAGCATAATACGGTCACCGGACATCAGAATACACTCATTACGGTCACTATATACATTTTGCGGTGATTATACGGTCACTTGCTCACCGTTCAGCATCGGATTGCACTCTGTTGACCGGCCAAATAGTTCGCATGGCACTATGTTGACTGGTTAAATTGACCATGTTCCTTGTGGGTCCCACCTGTGAGTTCGCATAGGAAAAAAGTAAGATAAACACAAATTTATGCAGGCGCGACAAGACTCCAACCCGTGCGCAGGAACCACCTAGTTGTGTATGTGTCTGTCAGGGCCTGATGTGTGCGCATGCACGTGTAGGTTGAGCACTTGAGCGTGAGCGTGTGTGTTGGTCGTGTGGTGTGTGCATGCATGCATGCGTGTGTGCGTGTGAGTGTTGCGTGTGTACGTGTGAGTGTTGCGTGCATGCAGTTCGTGTGCATGCGTGCGTGTGTGTATAATCACCACACCAGCTCCTGTGTGTTAAAATAGACGGCTCGGCATACCAATACAAGGCCACCTTATCCGCTGTGCCCGCGGTCATGACTTCGAACAACCGTCCAATATTTTTTTATCATTTGTTTTCATTCTTATACACGCCGATAGGTGGGCCCAGTGGTATTGAGATAATGTGATGCAACACTAGAGGTGCCACGTAGAGCATTTAACTGGTCAACTAGTCGTGTCTTGAAAAAATAAAGAGTTGTACGGTGAGCCCGTGACTGTATAATAACCACAAAACATAAATGGTGACCGTAATGAGTGGATTCTGAAGTCCAATGTACGTATCGTGCTTTCTCTTCAAATACAATGATCGTCACTGTATATATCGTGAGAGAAAGATGAAACATGCGTGAATGTGCTGGGGGCGTACTTTTAGGGGACCTGGAGATAGTTTGTGTGCGTACGTGAAAGGGGCGTAGAGGGGGTGTGTGCGATGGAGAGAGAGATGCTCTTCGTTTCTCTTTACTATGACTAACTTTATATATAGAATAAAAATATATAAATTCACAGTGCGGAATAAATATCATTGTGTGCACCATGCAATGCAAATTAACTTTCATACTCCATATAACTTTGTAATGTTGTATATATGTAGAAATTCTAAAATAAATTTTTGGCCACACTTTGTGTGGTTTTATTCAAAAGGAATGTTGTATGCGAAGTAAACATGAAGAGAGGGCTTTGTAGATCAATGGGGTACATGATAAGATGTAACATGTGTGAATGTGTAGTTGACGTATTTGGCAGGGCCTAGAGAGGGTATAAGTATGTATTCGAGAGAGGCATGGATAGAGGGGCCGCCGGGGGGGGGGGGGGCGACGTGGGAGAGATAGCACGAGAAATGAAAGAGGTGTAGAGAGAGAGAGACGAATAGGATGTCACGGCGAGAGATGCCCTTGAGTGTGTACATGCAAGGGGGAAGGGGATAGAGGCATGAGGAGAAAATATTTTGTGTGGTGTCTGTGTTGGTATGTGTGGGTGTGAGAAGATAACGAGACCTAGGGGCAGGGGGTGTGTCACCGCGTGATGTCCGGTGGGCCGAGGTGAGGCCCTTGGGTCGGCTCCGTCCTGCGCCACATTGGTCGGCCCGTGACGCATTCAGGGAGACCCATGGAGGACTAGTCGTACAAGAGAAAGATACCAGAGTCGTGAAGGACTTTGTGTCCACTGTCAAAGCCGGCTAGGATTTGTAACCCTAGGTCCTTGGAGTAAGGTAACCCCTTCACTCCAATATTACCATTTAATCAACCTAACTTTAAGGGGCATCCTACAGAATGTTCTGCTGGAATTATATTCATCAATTAGGAAGAGAGGTGGAGACAATGCATGCGAGACAGGCCTAAAGATAATGTGCGTGCGGAAGACACGTAGCACTACTGGAAACAGAGAATTTGACATCAGTCAGATCTTTGCCGTCTGCTAGCAGACGGCAACTTCTTTGCCGTCCGCTTCCAAAAAACGGACGACAAAGAACGGACTGACGGCAAATACCCTGTTTGCCATCAACCAATTCTTTGTTGTCCGCTGGCAGACGGCAAAAGATTCTTTGTCGTCCGCTAGCGGACGGCAAAGAGGTGGGTAGGGCCCAGTGGAGGTCCAAACCCTGACGGCCCACCAGCCCCACCTCTTTGCCGTCCGCCAGCGGACGGCAAAGATTGAACTATGTAACGGCCGTTCCCCCGCCTCCTCTCTCTTTGTCTTCTCTCTCCCTAACCCCCACTGCACGCCACCAGTCAGATCGCCCCAGACCCCTGATTGCACACCGCCGCCCCGCACCCCACCGCCGCCCCCAACCGCCCCCCGTCCCCGACCACACGCCGCCTCGGCCCACCGCCGCTCCGGCCCCCCCGGCGCCCGACCCGCCGCTCCGCCCCCCGGACGCCCCGCCGCGCCGGAACACAGCTCCGGCCCGCGCTGGCTCCCCGACGCCCCGCGCTCCGGGCCGCCCAACGCCCCCCGCCCGCCCCACCACCCCGCCGGGCCCCCCGACGCCCTGGCCTCCCCACACCCGCCGCCCGGCCCCCCAGACACACCGCCGGACCGCCACCCGGCCTCCGCCGCCCCGCCGCCCCAGCCCCCCCGACGCCCCGCCGTCCCGACCCGCCGGCGTCGGCCTCCTCCAACCCCCACTCCGATGAGCCCCTCCCCCTCTTTTTTTCCAGTTAGTTTAGTTTATAGTTTAGATTTAGTTTAGGTTTTTTTCCTCTGTTTTTTAGGTTTAGTTTAGATTTAGGTAGTTTAGTTTAGTTCGATTTAGTGGTTGTTTAGGTTTAGTTCTCTTTTTTTAGGTTTAGGTTTATATTTAGTTTAGTTTAGGTTTAGTTAAGAAGAAAGATGAAAAATAAGAAAATAAGAAGTAGAACAAGAGGAAGAAGAAGAAGAAGAAGAAGAAGAAGAAGAAGAAGAAGAAGAAGAAGTAGAAGAAAAGAAGAGGAGGAAGAAGAAGAAGAAGAAGAGGAGGAGGTTTGGGGTGCGTCGGCGCCGATGGAACCGGGTCGAGGTTAGGGGTGCATCGGCGCTGACGGAACCTGGTCGAGGATCAAGATTAGGGATCGATGGTCTAGGGATCGATGGTCGAGGATATTCTGGTCTGAGTGCTGACCGACTGGTGTCGTAGCTTAAGATGAGCACGTCCCCGAGCTGAAGGTCATGAGCGTGGGCGAACAGCTTCCATCCGTGCACGAATAATGGATGGAAGCAGTTCGCCCATGCTGATGACCTTCCGGGCACGTCCGCATTTTAAGATACGACAACTGCCGCACCATGCTCACAGTGAAGGTGTTCGACAGGACCACCGAGGGG